>SJXQ01006632.1:393238-669496 GCA_006408695.1 Aepyceros melampus
GGATGATCTGAGAGAATAGCATTGAAACATGTATATTATCATGTATGAAACAGATCGCTGGTCCAGGTTTGATGCATGAGACAAGGTGCTCAGGGCTGGTGCACTGGGATGATCGGAGGGGTGGGAGGGGGGTTCAGGATGGGGAACACATGTTCACCCATGCCAGGCTCATGTCAATGTATGGCAAAACCAATACAATATTGTAAAGTAAAAAGTGAATAAAACTGAAAAAAAAAGAAAGAAAGAGTGTGATGTCAACCGAGGAGGGTGAATCCACAAGCCAAAAAAAAAAAATATATATATATATATATAATGGTACTTCAAGCCAAAGACTGCAAAGACAGGGCTTAGGTATAAGCCACAAAGTAAAATCAGTTATTTGTGAAATATTGTCATGAATCTACACTTATTTTAAATGTATTCAAATATTGTATTTTGCAATAAAGTCTTTTTAATTTTGTAAAAAAAAAAAAAAAAGTAAATCAGATCACTCCTTCATCTCCATGCAGCCCTTTAGTGGGTCCTATCCCAGGCCTATAAGCCTCACATTTTCTCATTCTTCCTGCTCCATCTCCTACCACCTTTCACCATTCATATCGCCGTACTACCCAGGTCTCTGTTTTGATTACCAGACAAGGCAAGCCTTGGCCTGCCTTTGGGGTCCCCTGCCTGAAATGTTCTCCTGCTCTTCAAGAGACTTTTTTGTTCTTCAGGTCCTATATTAAATGTCACCTCTTCAGAGAACTTTCATTGACTGTCCTGTCTGAAGAAGCTGTCCCAACCCACATTTCTCATTCTCTTGAACCTATGTCCTCAGAGCTATCATCACAACTATAGCCAGCATGTGTTCTCAGTGTGTGTGTCCTTTACTGCCTAGTGTGGAAGCCCCAGGAGGAGGAGGCGTTGTGTCTATGTTCGTCTCTGCCACAGCCCACGTCCCTGGCCCAGGTGGCTCTCAATACAAGTTCAGCGAAGTGAGCATTGAACCACGAATCAACTTACAGATTGCTCTGCTGAGACACACAACAGGCTTCTATTTGGAAAAATGTGGGGCTCAAGTGTGTGCCAGTTAGTAAAGGTGACCGAGGAGCCATTAGACCATTCAAAGGAAACTGGAATTTTATGGCTGCTCAAACCAATCCATGTTTCTGATGCATTTTCTGCAAGAGATTAACGTAAATTACTTACAAGAATCCTAGTATCTGCAAAGGCAGTAACACAGAGGGGCTGTTACCAATATATACCACTTTGCATGTGATTGCTCCTTTATTTCTCCATGGAATGAAACCTATTTAAAGTTTTGCTATAAAACACCTGCTTAAACTTTTCTCCCATTCATCTAGCCACATCTGCCCAATATAGGTTTATGAGTGAGGCAGACTGACAGCCAAAGTCGGGCAAGGACAAAGCTTAAGCTAGTCGGATTCCTGGAACACTAGTTAGTTTGTGCACAGTATGGAAAGTCAGTCTGAAAAGTCTTGTTTTTCTTCTACCTCTAAAAAGAGAAAATAGGAAGGTTGATTGAATTAAGAAAAGGCACTTTAAAAAACAAACAAACAACTTTTAATAATGTCTAGCTTTACTTTTTTTTTTCCTTTTGACCAGGGGAAAAGAAAGAGCAGAAACTCTTGGAAGCATTGAATGGGAGAAATGGGGTGTCTGGAAAAGTAAATAAAATAAAGCTTGCCAGTCTAGGTGGGCTGAAAAGACCACTGGTGGCTGGGAGAGTGTCCAGTGACTTGTTGAGATGGAGGCAGCCACAGGATTCTTTCATTCCAGTGCAGAGTGAGGAACAATGACAGAAGGAGTTTGGTTTTCACTCCAAACTAAAACCTAACATTAAAAGGGCCATAAAAGAAGATGCTGAGGATTCTTTCCACTAAAAACAATTTACCCGAAGTCAATGATTTCAGTGATTTTGTTAGGAACTTCCTTTATTGCTTGGATTACATGGCCATAGCACATTACTGCTGTCTAGTACCCACTATACTAAGTTACAGGTTTAAGTTGTTTAAATTAGAAATTACCTTTCCTCTTTAAAGAAAACCCCCAAACCCCTATCATCAAATTTATCTGGCATATGTGAGATATTACAAAGTTTATTAATATGTATTATGTAAAAATTCAATGAATTTGCATGCCTGGATATTATTTGGAAATTTCAGATGTATGTGTCAGAAAGAATCACTTTAAAATAGTTTAATTTCTTGTCAACTTTACTAATAAAGAGAGTTACTATGTATATACCTCTTAAACCAAAGACACTTGGCACTCACCATCTCCAAGGAGGGTTACAAGAAACTCCACTTCTGCTAACGAAGTTATGTCTATTAATGCACTGTTGTTGGACTGGCAAGACTGCAAAGCCTCATTCCAGGTCTTTTTTTCTTTCTGAAGTTTATAGCAATTACGATTGTGGGGATTCCAGCCAGGCTCACAGTGGGTAGCATAGTATTTCCAAGCATCATTTTCTTTTGAACCAACAAAAAAACAATGTCACTTTCCACAATTATTTTGACATTACTCATTACCCACAATATAAATCACCATCAATATGTGATTATTTTTTAAACTTGAAAAACAGAAGCATATGATACAATAACATATAAACCATATCCTTCTAGGTCTTCAGACTTGAAAGCGACCCCAACTGTGATCTAGATCTAGGGTCTAATGGATTTCAGTGCTTTATTTTACAGATGAGCTAAGGCACAAAGAGGTTAAGCAGACTTGGTAAGATATTACTACCTAAGCGAGAGTCAGAATACCCTCATTCTCGCTTAGGTTGTATGATAAATACCATATTCTAACACATATATATGGAATCTAGAAAAAGGTACTGAAGAATTTATTTATATGGCAGCAATGGAGAAACAGACATAGAAAACAGACTTATGGACACTGGGAGAGGGGAGGAGAGGCTGAGATGTATGGAAAGAGTAACATGGAAACTTACATTATTATATATAAAATAGATAGCTAAGGAGAATTTGCTGTATGGCTCAGGAAACTCAAACAGGGACTCTGTATCAACCAAGAGGGGTGGGATGGGGAGGGAGATGGGAGGAAGATTCAAAATGGAGGGGATATATGTATACCTAAGGCTGATTCATGCTGAGGTTTGACAGAAAACAACAAAATTTTGTAAAGCAATTATCCTTCAATAAGAAAAAAATTGGAGAAGGAAATGGCAACCCACTCCAGTGTTCTTGGCTGGAGAATCCCAGGGACTGGGGAGCTTGGTGGGCTGCCGTCTATGGGGTCATACAGAGTTGGACACGACTGAAGTGACTTAGCAGAAGCAAGAAAAAAATAATTATATTAAAAATATATAAAATTTAGCAGTTTAAGTCTTTTTACACTGAAAGAGGAGTATTATGAAACACAAATGGTTTTTAAAGGATTTTATTTACAGTATTAGGTGCAGGGATAGATATTTGTTCTCAGCTGAAAAGAATTCAAAATTCTCTGGCCACTTTCTCTAGAGCAGAGATATAGCTTTCATTTTGAGGGTCAGTCTGAGTGCCTCTGGGGTCTCTCTGGGCTCAGATGGACTCTGGGTTTGACTTGCAGGAGAACAATGCCACGATGCTTTGACACTGGCAGGGAAGGCAGCTGTGTATGTGCACATTGTGACTGTCTTGTTCCAGGAGATTGCCCCCAGGCTGATGACGGCATTCTTACTTAATTTTATTACCTACAACTGCTTCCTTTGTGGCTCAGTGGGTAAAGAATCTGCACGCAATGCGGGAGACCTAAGTTTGATCCCTGGGTTGAGAAGACACCCTGGAGAAAAGAAAGGCTACACATTCCAGTAGTCTGGCCTGGAGAATTCCATGGACTGTACAGTCCATGGGGTTGCAAAGAGTCAGACAGGACTGAATGACTTTCACTTCACATTACCTACAACTGGGTGCTTCCCTTTAGCACTAACTTGGAAACAACTTCACTGCTAATTTAGGAAACAAGACATTTTTTCAAAATTGCTCCTAGGTCTCTAACAGAGATTAGAATCACAGTGGAAGAATGTTAGAACATTTAAGTAGATCAATAATATCAACCTAAAAACATAATCACAGAACCCCTTTTAAAAAATGAACCTAAATTTCACTCTAAAAGTAAGATAAAAAGATAACATGGGAACTTATCTGACTGATGCAAAGGTGGAGACAAGAAAGGAACCAGAGGACCTTGGATACACAGTCTGAAGATACTAGATGAGATCATCAAAAGTATTTGTTGGACTTGAAACAGCACCAAATAATCCAAACAAACTTAGCTTAACTGCCATTATATCTGGTCTTCTGACCTCAATTAATAGATCAGGAGAGCAAATAAAATAGAAGAAAAGAGGGATAGCAGCAGAATGTGCAGGAGGGCATAAGAAAAAGAAAAATCAAGGCAGAAGAAATTGAGGCAAGAAAATGAAAGGAAAAGAGGGAGGGACAGGCTGATAATAGCCATAGCAATGTCAGCACATTTTTGACATAATGAAAAACATCTCTAGAGAAAAAAAGATGAAGTGTTTCTTCTACCCACCTCTATATTCCATAATATCTTTAGATTTAGCTACTTAAAGGAAAATAAAAGTTAAAGCTTAATTGTAAGGAGGTGTAGAGAAGAAGGAACACTTCTACACTGTTGGTGGGAATGTAAATGGTACAGCCACTATGGAGAACATTGTGGAGGTTCCTTACAAATAAAAATAGAACTACCACTTGATCCAGTAATCCCACTCCTGGACATATATACAAAAAAGACAAAAGCTCTACTTAAGAAAGATACATGCATCCCAATGTTCATAGCAGCACTATTTACAATAGCCAGGACATGGAGGAAACCTAAATGTCCACCAACAGATGAGTGGATAACGAAGACGTGGTATGTATATATATATATAGTGATGGAATAGGATAATGGAATACTACTCAGCCATAAAAATGAATGAACTAATGCCATTTGTGGCAACACGGATGGACCTAGAGATTATCATACAAGTGAGGTAAGTCAGGTAAAGACAAGTATCATGTGATATCACTTATATGTGGAACCAAAAAAAATGGTACAGATGAACTTACTGACAATAGACTCACAGACATTGTAAACAAACTTATGATTACTAAAGGGGGAAAAGGGGATAAGTTAGAAATTTGGGATTAACAGATACACACTACTATATATAAAATAGGTAAAGAACAAGGACCTACTGTATAAAACAGGGAACTGTATTCAGTATTTTGTCATGACCTATAATGGAAAAGAATCTGAAAACGAACTGTTTCTAAAGATAAAAAAAAATTTTTTTTAAGAATTGTTTCTAATTATGCTGGCAATGATTCCTTTAAAAATGGTTATATGTTTATCTCTACTTACTGAGTTAAGGCATTAATTCCATAAAATTAAAAAGAAGTAATAGATCTTAAGAATGGAAGTAACTGGGCTTCAGGTACTAGATTGTAATTATGCGGTATTTAAGTCTTAGGTATACCTAAAAGTTTTGTTTGTTATTTTGAGGAGAAAATATCACTAATAAGAGATCAGAATATGATCGGAGATCAGTGAAGTAAAGAATTTTATAATAAATCCACACACCTATGGACACCTTATCTTCGACAAAGGAGGTAAGAATATACAATGGAGTAAAGACAATCTCTTTAACCAGTGGTGCTGGGAAAACTGGTCAACCACTTGTAAAAGAATGAAACTAGATCACTTTCTAAACTCAAAATGGATAAATTTTGCTGCTGGGCATACACACTGAGGAAACTAGAATTGAAAGAGACACATGTACCCCAATGTTCATTGCAGCACTGTTTATAATAGCCAGGACATGGAAACAACCTAGATGTCCATCAGCAGCAAAATAAACACAAAAATAAACTCAAAATGGATTAAAGACCTAAACGTAAGAACAGAAACTATAAAACTCCTAGAGGAGAACATAGGCAAAACACTCTCCAACATAACTCACAGCAGGATCCTCTATGACCCACCTCCCAGAATACTGGAAATAAAAGCACAAATAAACAAATAGGATCTAATTAAAATTAAAAGCTTCTGCACAACAAAGGAACCTATAAGCAAGGTGAAAAGACAGCCTTCTGAATGGGAGAAAATAATAGCAAATGAAGCAAATGACAAACAACTAATCTCAAAAATATACAAGCAACTTATGCAGCTCAATTCCAGAAAAATAAACAACTCAATCAAAAAATGGGCCAAAGAACTAAATAGACATTTCTCCAAAGAAGACATACGGATGGGTAACAAACATGAAAAGATGCTCAATATCACTTATTATCAGAGAAATGCAAATCAAGACCACAATGAGGTACCATTTCACACCAGTCAGAATGGCTGTGATCCAAAAGTCTGCAAGCAATAAATGCTGGAGAGGGTGTGGAGAAAAGGGAACCCTCTTACACTGTTGGTGGGAATGCAAACTAGTGCAGCCACTATGGAGAACAGTGTGGAGATTCCTTAAAAAATTGCAAATAGAACTGCCATATGACCCAGCAATCCCACTGCTGGGCATACACACTGAGGAAACCAGAATTGAAGAGACACATGTACCCCAATGTTCATTGCAGCACTGTTTATAATAGCCAGGACATGGAAGCAACCTAGATGTCCATCAGCAGATGAATGGATAAGAAAGCTGTGGTACATATACACAATGGAGTATTACTCAGCCATTAAAAAAAATAAATGTGAATCAGTTCTAATGAGATGGATGAAACAGGAGCCAATTATACAGAGTGAAGTAAGCCAGAAAGAAAAAGACCAATACAGTATACTAACACATACATATGGAATTTAGAAACATGGTAATGATAACCCTGTATGCGAGACAGCAAAAGAGACACAGATGTATAGAATGGACTTTTGGACTCTGAGGAAGAGGGAGAGGGAGAGGGTGGGATGATCTGGGAGAACGGCACTGAAACATGTATACTATCATGTAAGAAACGAATCGCCAGTCCAGGTTCGATTCAGGATATAGGATGCTTGGGGCTGGTGCATGGGGATGATCCAGAGAAATGATATGGGGTGGGAGGTGGGAGGGGGTTCAGGATTGGGAACTCATGTACACCCGTGGCAGATTCAAGTCAATGTATGGCAAAACCAATATAGTAATGTAAAGTAAAATAAAGTAAAAATAAAAATTTAAAAAAAAAAAGAATTTTATAACACTATTTTCTAATTTATATGTTTAATTTCTAGGGTAATCATAAATAAAACTCAACTGGAATAGAAAAGGAAGCATATCTTGTTTTTCTAAGCAGAATGAGTAAGAATGCCAATTTTTTAAAAAGAGAGGGAGATATTTTCTATACTTAGGTTATTTGCTTTAGTTTTTTCTAAAAACCTAAATGCATTTGTTAAATTCATGGTACCTTGGGAATAACAGATCTTATCTCATTACACATTTTTATTTGTATAAAGACTAGTTTTATCTAAGTTTAAATTATAAATTATTAGCAAAAAATAGAGGAATTTGAATATATTGAGAGGACAAGCAAACAACTCATAAAAACAATGTAGAAACACTCACCAACTACTCCATGATCAGTGGGATTTAATATTTTTTACACACGTAGGGCAAGGTAGACTCACAATCCCGACTTTTCCAGGCCTTTGGCATAAATGCATTAAATGTTCCACAGTGATATTCAACAAATGGTTCAAAATTTATTTCTGAAAACACAATGTTTGTGTATTTACTATTAGAAGCAAAAGCAGTCTAATATATACTAAAATGTAGTTTTAGCATCAGGAAGACAACCTTTCTCTTTGGCATATGTAGTAAATTCTATAAGATAGTATATTTATGAGTTTGCAGTTGAAGTCCAGGCATGACAATGAAATGATTTCTCAAAGATAGAAACAGCTGATTTTATTGTTTTAAGGTAGAGAGAGATTTTTCAATCTGTTGCTATTTTTAAAATAGTTGACTAGAATCTTGGCTTTGACCCAATTCCTTCTGAAACCTTGGCTAAATGGCTTACCTTCTTGGCCTCCATTTCTTGTTTGGAAAAGCATGCCTTATAGAAATTCAATCAGACTTTAAAAAACACTTATAAGCCACTTTCACAATAACATGTTGTATACGTACATGGGAAATATTGCTATTTAGGCTGTGGGATGAGCCCTCAGTCAAAGGTATACAAAACACTTCAGGTACCTGGGTTCCAGTTCAGATAGCTGAGTGGTGTTCTATCAGACCACTGCCAACCAGCATCTTCATCCAGCTGATTCAGACCCATCCATACTTCCACTGCTTCACTGCCCAAGTGCTCTGAAATAAGAGGAATATGGAATTTCAAAAACAACATTAACATTACACTTATTTCCTGTTTTCTTGTTCCTGGAGCATGGATTCATAAATTAACTCCATCAGTGTTAGAAAGGGGTTTGAGTGCTACTAAACCCCACCCTGGTGGTTCAGAGTAAAAAAGGCAGCCTAAGAAACACGGCAGTTTCCTAAAGGCTCACTGAAGCAGCTGTGAAGTGCTTAATCTAGGCCCCCAGGAATGCTGCCTCTCAGCGGTCATCAATCCATCAGGTTCATGGTTACAAACTTGAGACCATCCGACTTGTGTGACTCAGGCGCTTGAGGGCTCTAGAGCGTGAAGGGGAAAGTGCCAGGGCCAGGCCTAGGACGCGCCCCTCTGTCTTCCTTCTTTGGCCCTGTGTGTCTGGTGGCCTCAGTCTGGAGGCTCAGGACTCTAGAATGCTGAGGCCGCCTCAGGCCCCGAACACGAGGAGGAGGAAGAAACGCTATTAGATCTGTATAATGGGTATGTGTGCATACAGACATAATTTTTCCACTTTTCATAATTTTTGCACTCTTGAAACATTTCACAGTTTAAAAATTGAACAATATAGGGGACCTTTTTTGTCTTTTAGGAATCTGGCAAGGGAGAGGAAAGCAGATTGAGTATTAGTAGTGTTGCGAGGCAAGTCTTCAAATTTAAGGTATGCTGAAGCAAGCAGGGAGATGGCTCCCCCTTTAAGCAGTGGGTGCTGTCTGGCCAAGAGGAGAGCATCATCTCAGGGACCATGGTATCCAGAGCAATCAGCAGCAGGTAGCGCCATGAGCTGTGCAAATGCTTCTTCAGCTGGAGGTGGGAGAATGTCTCCTTGGCAGACCGACCCTGTGGCCTCTGCTCCTAACTACTGTGCCACAGCTCCTCCTTTTTAATTCAATGCCATTTTTGTTATAAATGCTACATAGAAACATGTGCATTGACATGCCTGTGTAGAAAAATATGGTTATCAAAATTATAGAATTAGAGGAAAATTTTCTTTGATTTTTTTCTTCCTGTGTACGTGAACTTTAAAAATTATTCCAGAATAAACACGTGCTACTTGTGCTATAAAATTTGGGGTAAAAAAAAAACTAGTGTCAGAGGCTTTAGTGAAAGTAACTAGTTTTGTAACACTTTTAAATGTTGCCATTTAATCTTTTCATATGTAAAGCAGGGCATTGGTCCCTTATGATTTTCTGCTTCATAACTCAATTTCTTCTGAGCCAGATGCAGGGGCCCTGCCTGAGACTGAGACCCTGACAGATAGGAGTTATAAATAGGGTGCCTGTCTGTCCCAGTCTGCCTGGAAAATTCTGGCTTATGCTGGTAGTTCCAGAGTAAGTATTAATGGCAGCCCCCTTTACCCTCGAAAGGGTCTCAGTTGGGATGATCAACTGCATGGTCACCCAGGTTGCAAAGATTAGTGTGTTCACACCACAAGGCTGCAGAGCCTTCTGTGATAGGCATCTCAATGCAACAGTGGAAAACTAGAACCGAAACCTTTAAGGAAAGAGAAAAAGGTGTTTTATCATTTGGAGATCCCCTAAATCACTGAGCAGCACAATATTCATGGGCCCTCCCTGCCCTTCCAAGATTCTGTGGCATAAACATGAGTCTCTTCTCAATGTCTATTTGGTTCATCCTTCCAATAGCTTTGTTGTTGTTTAGTTGCTGAGTCATGTCTGACTCTTTGCTACCCCGTGGAAATAGCCTGCCAGGATCCTCTGTTCATGGGATTTCCCAGGCAAAAATACTGCAGTGGGTTGCCATTTCCTTCTCCAAGGGATCTTCCCAACTCAGGGATTAAACCTGAGTCTCTTGATTTGCAAGCAGATTCTTTACCACTGAGCCACCTGGGAAGACCACCATTTGATTAAATCATCTATCTGGTGTCATCATAACAGGAGGGAAAATGGAAGATGGATTGGTAAGATGGAGAAATTTCCACATTTCATATTGGGGCAAGTGCCAAGTGATGCTTTCAAGTAACCTACTTAAAATATTTAAGCATTAATTATTCTTATCTTAGAGTTATTTTGAATAACCTCTCTGTTTTAACAATACATAGAAAATCATTGTGTAATTTATAAGCTGTGTTTAGTACCAAAATAGTCTATTTAGCTTCACAAGTAAATGGGCTCACGATTCTATAATAATAAATTCAAATTTAAATTTCTTTGGCTATTTCTTGGCATTTGTGGTAGCTTGGATAATTCCTTGTAACATGGCTAATGTTCATCAGCAATTAACAAGAAACAGTAGACTAGTCTCATCATTAAAAAAATACTTTAGTCAAAACAAGCTTCCATCTTTATGAAAAGACTTCTGTTTTCCCAACAATTTCCAAAATCTAATCATAAAATTGTGGTATTTAAATCAAAGTCTATGACATATCTTATTTATTTCATCTTTATTCGAGTTTGATGAGTAAGTCCAAACCCTCTTATTAGATATTCCAGCAATTAAAATAGATAACAATTATAATTCATAAATAGTGCACAAAGTTTTCTATGAATACCATTAAAGGGTATTATTGATATTGGAAATGGGTGTTTTCCTGCAATATGACTCACTGAAGTTGAGTTTCAATGATAATTTCCCACTTTTGCATGTCTGTGGGGGAAAGTGGCCGATATATACTGTTCATGCATCTGTAACAATTCTTCTGGAAGGTATTAATGACTTTCAAAAGCCTTAAAATGTGCTTCCCCTTCCACCCAGTGAAGCCACTACTACAAACTTACAGAGAAATAATTGGGGATCTATGCACAAAGGTATGTGCAGGGATGGTTTTCAGTAGTGCTAAAGAAATAAATAAAAACAAAGAATTTTATCCACCTATCCCTATCTAACACTGGAGATTAGCTAAATACATTATCACTAACCTGAATCATTATGTAACCACTGAAACTTATAAGTAAGTGAGTAAGTAAAGTCACTCAGTCGTGTCCGACTCTTTGTGACCCCATGGACTGCAGCTCACCAGGCTCCTCAGTCCATGAGATTCTCCAAGCGAGAATACTAGAGTGGGTTGCCATTTCCTTCTCCAGGGGATCTTCCCGACCCAGGGATCGAACCCGGGTCTCCCGCATTGGAGGCAGACGCTTTAACCTCTGAGCCACCAGGGAAGTCACGAAACTTATAATGTAGATCTTTATTTCTAGACATGGACAGATGTTCATTATACACATAAATTACATAAACATTTGTACCCATAGTTGCTGTTAGGTGGTCAATACACACTGAGTGTTCGCTATGTGTGCCAGACACTTTTCTAAAATTTCACCTGCACTGTAACATGTACTCCACACTGCCAAAAAGTAGGCATTGTTATTATTTTCATTTGATAGAGGGGAGAGTTGAAGCACAGAGAGGTTAAGTTATCTCTTTAGCCCTGCTAGTAAGTGATGGAGGTGGGATTCAAACCCACACAGGTGGCTCTTTGGTCCCAGCTCCCAACCTCTGCACAACTGCCTCATGTTTTAATTCAATATCATTTTCCACAGATACTGTGGGTGTATGCATACCTGCATTTATGTGAGTTTTTTGCAGGAAAAAAAAAAACATGGCTATCTTTGGATTGTGGAACTATGAGAGATTTTTCTTTTGTTTTTCTTTCCATATACTTGAACTTTTAAAATTATCTTAGAATAATTTTATTATTGTTATTCTAGAATAAATATGTGCAATATAATTTGAAAAAAAGTCAGAAACTTTTAATGAAAGTGGCTAATTTTGTGACACTTTCAAATGTTTCCCCCAAAATTGAAATTGCTCTATGTAAATATCTACAAACAAAACATTTAATCTATAAAAGAGAAATAAGAAGAGAGTTTAGGTGAGAGGAAAAAAAACAAGACCCAACTCATTAGCACTCTTTTGACAGTTTATGTTATTATTTTATAGTGTTAGTTAACATGTGTGTACCTTTGCTTTTCCAGTCAAATTTTAAGTTCCTTGGCATCCACCAGAAAGCCTACTACATACTGGACATAGTGACAGGCAGGTAAGATTTTTGTTTAATTGGTAAACAAACAGCTTATATTTATTAATGGAAGCAGAATGGCTAAGATCTCCACCAAAGGAGGAATTCGGACTTAACTTCAGAAGTCTCCCATGGTCACTTGTTAGAGCTGCAGGTTCTAGGCCCTTGCTGTGACCTCAACTTGTCTTTTCCGAGGCGGAGAACGCGAGAGAGACATGGTCAGGTGTCACATGGAATGGCTCAGGGTTCAGGGTAAACTGGGTGTGACTCTGGACCATGTTAATAAAAGAATATTTTCCAAGGGACTTTTTTTTTCCAGAAGACATCTTGGCATACACGGACATAACTGTAAACAACATCATTTTAATTGTACCAACATCAAAGTGCATTATACACTACTTACTCCTTATGAAATTTTCTTCAGTCTCATCTGCAATACTTAATAAAGCACCTCCTTGCATCTGGCATGAAGAGTGAGCCTCGCTCCAGGACAGGGAGGAAAGCAGGTTGAATTGGTAGCAAATGCGTAAATGGACATCCTTCTCCCAGACCGCATCGCAGCCCACCTCTGTGGATGCTGAAAACAAAATCCATTAGAACTTTATAACATTATTTTATTTATACAGTGATATACCTCTGCGATTAATTTGAATGGCATGATTCCAACTTGTAATTCCTAAAACTTCAGTGCTCTTATCTATTCTTGATTAGGTTATGACAAAAATCTGTATTGTTTTCCCACTGGCTGCTGCTACTATTAAGTCGCTTCAGTCGTGTCCGACTCTGTGCGACCCCATAGACGGCAGCCCACCAGGCTCCCCTGTCCCTGGGATTCTCCAGGCAGGAACACTGGAGTGGGTTGCCATTTCCTTCTCCAATGCATGAAAGTGAAAAGTAAAATTGAAGTCGTTCAGTCGTGTCTGACCCTCAGCGACCCCATGGACTGCAGTCTTCCAGGCTCCTCCATCCATGGGATCTTCCAGGCAAGAGTACTGGAGTGGCACTTTATGGTAAAACTTATTCAAGATTTAAAGGAAACTCAATAAATTATCAATAAAGAAGCTCTGATCCTTTCTGGGAAAATGATAGTAGCCATTTT
Organism: Aepyceros melampus; assembly: GCA_006408695.1. Taxonomy (NCBI): domain Eukaryota; kingdom Metazoa; phylum Chordata; class Mammalia; order Artiodactyla; family Bovidae; genus Aepyceros; species Aepyceros melampus. Next base: position 406,635 of record SJXQ01006632.1, read on the forward strand.
TAAGAGAAGTAAATATAAGTGAAGTATTTGTGAAAATAACATCTGAATTCTTTAAAAAGCAGACATAACTTTATACTGAAAACTGTATGAATTGAAATATTTATTTAATATAGATGCAAATGGTCTTTCAGGAGGCTTTTCTCTGCAAATATCAAAACACTAGACAGACTAAAAGGGATAAAGTAGAAATAGGAGTCTCTAATGAACAGAAGTTTTCAAACAAACACTGAAAACAGGAACACTGATATTTAGTTTTAGAAAGTTCTTTCATTGTAAATCAACCTCTGTGGTTGTTCAGTCGCAAGTGGTGTCCAAGTCTTGTGACACCATGGACTGCCAGGCTCCTCTGTTCTCTACTAATAATTCAATTTTTAAAAATGTTTTAAAATTCATTCAATCAAAAAGATGAGAAACAAAATCCACTTGCAAAACATTGGCCAAGCGCTGAGTAGTTTGCTTAAAAGTAAATTTAACAAAGGATGAAACATGGATCTGAAATCTGAAGTTTCTTAAAATGACAGAAAATAAAAGTACTTTTGATGAAATTTTAAATCAAACCCCAAGGTGAACTTAAGCAGTCATAGTAATTACTTGCAATCAAACTCAGCCAAAAATTTTCAGAGTGTAGACAGTGTGAACCGTGCAACAGCAGGAGTGTAACTTATGGTCAGGCAATCTGCTAAAATCTAGAACAATCTTTCCCAAAGTACAATCCACAGAGTATCACAATTTCAAGAGCTCCCCAAGAGAAGCTGGAATGTAGTGCATATGTAACCTCCTCTGGGGAATTCATAATGTACACTAGCATATTAAAGGCTCTGAGAAGTCCTCTAGTAAAGAAAAGGCTTGCTTTTAATTCACTATACTTCAAACTTATTTGACAATACGAAATCTTTTTTGTTTGCTTTCTTTTTGACACAGTGCTTAGTTAGATGGCTCCCTTGGGAAGGCAGAAGTTTGTTTTCATGTCTGGTTGCAATGTGCCTTCCCCAGTACTGAGTTAGTGAATGAGAAGTTATTAAACATAAATATATTAAATCTGAGATTGTCTACCGAGTTCCCTGACCTACACATGTATTTATAGAAGGATCCAGGATTGAAGGAGGTCAAAAGACAAGTCTATATCATCAAGGAAAATGTGTAGGAAAGGAGGAGAAGGGAAGGAGGATGCTTCTAGTAATCACCTTACTCTGATGTTTGAAATTTCCACATTGAGCCTGAGTCCTTAGAGACCATTTCCAGTTAAAAAGCTACGCCATCTGTGAGATGGGACAACATGCTAAGCATTACCAGACCTCATTTAGCCCTATTAATCCTGTGTGAGAGCTGAGTCCATGAGAAGGAGCAGGGGGGTGCTTCAATGTGCATGAAAATCACTTAGCAGACTTCTGAAAAAAAACACAGATTCCTGGTTCTCCTTCTCAGAGATTCTGAATTGGTAGGTCTGGGGTGGGATTCAGAAAACTGACTTTCAAACATATTCCTCCTGCAGATGGTCCACATTCTAATGCAGATGGACCACAATGCAAATACTGGGAAACACAGGCTTGAAAGAAAACATCTGAAGCACTTCCTAAGAAGAGCAGGTACAAATGGGCCCTGGCTACTAGAAGATGATAGGAGGTCAGAAGACGAGACTGGAGAGAACGTCAAAGGAGAGATCTGGGTACATGGTACCTGCCTCTTGTCTCCTGCCTTGGGGAAAGATTCGATAATGAGTCCTAACTATAAGCCTCCAGGATAAGCCAAGTCAGGATAAGAAAAGGCCTGATGACACTTCAGTCGATCTTGTTCCCATTTTTGCCAAAAACTGGCAAGGAAAGGTCCTACCCTTTCAACAGCACTTGGATTGAGCTACGTAAACACAGCCTTTGGCAGAAACCTGAATTCAATACCTTAAACAGTTAAGATATAAGGCTTGCAGGTGATCCTGTCTGTGCTACAAATTGCACAGCTCAGTTTTGTTAGTTTTCCCTTGGTTTGGTATTATCTGTGCTAATTCTTAAGGTTAATCAAAAGGAATGTCTCAAATGTTTGCAACAAATACCCCCAATCTTCTAAAAAGTCAGTCCATTTGTCATTGAAATTTGGTTTGAACTAAATATAAGAATGTATACTTCTATGCAGTCAGTCCTCTCTTTGCTCCTCTGGATGGCTTGCATATCACTCCACGAATCTTATTTGAGGATCTTATGGTAACCTGGAGTGAAAGTGCCACCCTGGGCCTGGGCACTGTGACGTGCTCTTCTGATCTCCCTTGAGGACCAAGCTTTATTTCCCCACCTGCCAGCAGACACCTCTCCTTCAACGATTGCCTTGATTGACGAGGCTCATTGCCCTATGTCACTCTCCCTTCTCAAGACAGCTTGCAAACCATGATGGTCACCACAGAGCTATAAGACCCCTACTCTCACCTCAACCAGGGCCAAATACAGCTTGAGAACTCCTTGTGGGTTAATGTGGGGGTCGCCAGTCCTGCATCACAGGTCCTGAGCAATCAATCCTGCTTTCTTCCTTTCCTTTCCATATGTATTGATCCTGAGACTACTCCCCAAGAGACCTGCAGATTCATCTTGGCCTCTAAGACTACTTCCCAGAGGTTCCCATCTTGGCATGAGACATCTGCAAGTGTTTACTCTTAATCCTTGTGCTTTCTTCATAACTAATTTTTATTTTCAAGCCACTGAGAAAACAAGATTGAAGGCTGGTACTCTTACTTTTTCTCTAAAAATTCTAATGTAAACCATCATATTTCTTTGCATCTTTGATTGCCTTTATAGCATCTCTTCTGTCACTAAATTATGAGCTCCTTGAAAGAAACAACTATGTCATATATATCTTTGTATCACCTATTAATTGAAGAAAGATTGCCAAAAGTCTTTTTTGCAAGATGCTATAAATAGGTGATTTTTTCCCTTTTCAAAACACACCTCTCTTCTAATGAACTGAAGTGTATTCAAGTCAAACTGATTTTACTATAGATTATGACTGAGATGCAGCCATTTCTCCTTCTCTATTAGTATGGCTTTTTTTTGTCTTCCCTAAGGACACAGCTTTGTCATTGTCCCAGGTGTACTCTTTCTTGCCACTTTAAAGAATGGTTGAATTTTTACAAAGCAAACAAACAAAAAAACACATATTAGAGCAACTCCAAGCTACAAAGTTACTATTTTCTCTCTCTTTGGTCTCTCATATACTCAGCATGTAGTTACTGAATATCTGTTCCCTGCAAAGTGTGTTGGTAGTAAATCTCCTGTAAAAGGGATACCGAACCAAGTCAGGACTTCCTGCTCCCAGTGCCTTGCATACTCCTTGGTAGCCCTCATCACAGTTGAAATTAAATAATGCATTATGTGATTGCTTATTGATTGTCTGTTTTTCCTGTAAAATTAAGTATCAGGAAAGCAGGTACCATGTTCCATCATTTTCATGTTATTCCCCATCAACGCCTAAAGATAGTTGGGTAAGGAGACTATGATATCAAAGGAAGATGAGAAGCGGTGGCCTCAAAAGAAAGAAGAAAACTAGCAGGCATGGGCCCCAGAAACCCAAGGAAAGAGATGACGTCAGTTTTGTTACTTATTGTCGAATCTTGGAGTACAGTGAGGACTAAGTCAGTAGTGACTTTCTGGAGCCTGTTTCAGCAGATTAACCCAATCATTTGCCTGCTCTGTGTCTGCCTCCAACTGATGAGCACTGCCAAGAAAAGTCATCTGATTGATTCATTATCAACCACCCCTCATACTTACTGGAAATGTGACCAGTTTTCTCTAGTAAGCTTGCTCTCCCAGCAGCCACCGTGTTCATTTCACACCTTTCCTATTGTCCGAACTTCTCACGCCTTCTTCCAAGTCCGCAGCTCTGGACTGGTTTACTCCTCATATTCCCCATCACTTAATCCATCAACCTTCTTGGACCTGTACTATTCTCTCGTTCTTCTCTCCTACGGAGAAGCTGTTTTTACATCCGTAAAAGGCTAGTCCATCCATCCAGGATCTGGACCCTTCCTTCTGCCTTCTGAGAGACCATGTTTATTTCACCAATTGTTTCACTTTCCTGCATCTTCAACCTCTTTCTCTTTGATCATTTCCAGATGCACTCAAAGATGACTTAGTGTCTCTCACCCTTAAAAAACAAGAAACAAAAAAACTCCTTCCCTTGGCTGCCCCATCCCAGTCTCTGCCTTTTCTCTACCCCTGTTAATCACATAGTTTCATACATATGCTGTCTCCAATTTCTCATCTCCCATTTACTCTTAAAAAATAGTTTTGCTGAGATACAATTAACATGCCATTTAAAGTATATAGTTCAATGATTTTTCGTATATTCAAAGCATTGTGCAGCCATCACCACAATCAAGTTTAGAACACTTTTGTAGAAACCCAGTATCCATTAGCAATCACTCCCACTTTTCCCTCAGTCCTCACCCCTATTCCCAGCCCGAGACAACCACTAAACTAGTTTCTGTCTCTATAGACTGGCTTATTCTGAAAATTTCACATAAATGGGATTATATTGTGTGGTCTTTTTGTGACTGGGTTCTTAGCATAATATGACCAAGGGCCGTCCATGTGGTAGCATGTACCAGTACTTCATTTCTGTATATAGCCCAGTAATATCCCATTGTATGGGTATACTATGTGTTATTAATGTATTCATCAGTAGATAGACATTGGGTTGTGTCTATTCGTTGGCTATTATAAATAATGTTGTTATAAGCATTTGTGTGTACGTTTTTGTGTGGGCATGTGTTTCCATTTCTCCTGGATGATTAGCTAGGAGAATTGCAGGTCATATGGTAACCCAATATTTACCCTTTTAAGGAACTGACAGACTGTTTTCCAAAGCAGCTGTATCCTTTTACAATCCTTCCAGCAGTGTATGAGAGTTCCAATTTCTCTATATCTTTATCAGCACTCGTTCTTTTAGTCTGTCTTTTTGATTGCAGCCATCCTGTGAGATGTAAAGTGGTATGTCACTGTGGTTTTTGTTTTAATTTCCCTAATGGCTGATGATACTGAGTGCTTTTCATTGGTTATTGGCCATTTGTCAATCCTTTTTTTTTTTTTTTGAGAAATGTCTATTCAGACAATTTTACCCATTTTTAAATTGGGACTTTTGTCTTTTATTGAGTTATAAGCTTTCTTTATATATTCTAGATATAGGTTCTTTGTTAGATATCTGATTTGCAAATATTTTATCCTATTTTGTGGGTTGTCTTTTCACATTCTTGATTGTGTCCTTTGAAATACAGAATTTTTTAATTTTTTTTTTTAGAATTTTTAAATTTTGATGTTCAATTTATCTATTTTTTTTTCTTTTGTTGCTTTCATTTTGATGTCATGTCTAAGAATTCATGAAAATTTACCCCTATGCATTCTTCTAAGAGGACTTCCCTGGTGGCTCAGACGGTAAAGCATCTGTCTACATGCTGGAGACCTGGGCTCGATCCTTGGGTCAGGAAGATCCCCTGGAGAAGGAAATGGCAATCCACTCTAGTACTATTGCCTGGAAAATCTCATGGACAGAGGAGCCTGGTAGGCTATAGTCCATGGGGTCGCAAAGAGACGGACACGACTGAGCGACTTCACTTTCACTTTCATTCTTCTAAGAAGAATGAATTTGAGTAAGCTCCGGGAGTTGGTGATGGACACGGAAGCCTGGCATGCTGCAATCCATGGGGTCATAAAGAGTCAGACACAACTGAACTGACTGACCGAGTCTTCTAACAGTTTTATAGTCTTATCTCTTCCATATAAGTTTTCAAAATCTATCTTGAGTTAGTTTTTTATATGGTGATAGACAGAAGTTCAATTTTATTCTTTTGAATGTGAATATCCAGTTTCCCTGTACCATTTTTTGAAAAGACTATTCTCTCCCCATTGAATTGTTTTGGGATCCTTGTCAGAAATCAATTAATCATAAGTGTGGGTCTCTCAGTTTTATTCCATTTTGACAATTGTCTTGATTGTCTTGATTAGTGTTGCTTTCCATAAGTTTTGAAATTGAGAAATCTAAGTCCACCAACTTTTTTCTTCTTTATTATGATTATTTTGGCTCTTCTAGGTCCTTTGAATTTCCATATGAGTTTTAGGAAGAGCTTGTCAATTTCTGCAAGGAGTCAGCTAGGACTTGATAGAGATTGCTGTAGTAGTGCCATCTTAAAAAATAAAAATAAAAAGCCAATAAAAAGCCTTCTGATCACATGAACATGGGATGTCTTTCCATTTATTTAATTTTATTTAGTTTCTTTCAATGTTTTGTAGTTTTTAGATGTAAGTTTTTCATGTCATTTGTTAAATTTTTCCTAAGTATTTTATTCTTTTGGATGTTAGGATAAATGGGCTTCTCTCTCTTTTTTATTTGTTTTCTTAATCTAATTTATGGATTGTTCATTGCTACGTATTAAAGTACAAGTGACTTTTGTATACAGCTCTTGTATCCTGTGAAGAGTTTATCAGCGGATTCTTTGGAATTGTATATATCCAAGATCATGACATCTGCAAAGAGAGATGGTGTTACATCTCCCTTTCCAATCTGGAACAGGGACTATGCTCTGGGAAACACTGAGATAAAGTTGGAGAAGATTGGATGGGAGGCTCCAGAGTCCAGGTGGGGAGATTCACCCTCTCTAGGAGGAGGACCACTATTGCTTGGGAGGGAGAAAATAGAGTTGAATCCAAACCACAGTAGGTTTAAAGAACAGGTCCGTGAGCGGAAAGTTGTCAAAACTTCCCCTCTGAGGGATCCTATTTTCTTTGAAGTTGGCTCTTAAGAGTTTGGAAGGAGAATGTAGGGCAAGTTAGAAAGTCAGGGGAGAAGAAAGATTTATATGGCCCTTTGGGGAGTGAGATAGAAGCTTGAGAAGAGAGATATAATAATACTGCTGACGAAGCAGAGGTTGGCAGTCATACATCTAAACTGGTACCAGTCTGCTCTATGATTCAAATTACTAATAAAAACTGTATCAGGTGAATGAGGTTCCAGAGCAATGAGCCTGCCAGGCTCCTCCATCCATGGGATTTTCCAGACAAGAATACTGGAGTGGGTTGGCATTTCCTCCTCCAGGGGATCTTCCTGACCCAGGGATCAAACTCTTGTCTCCTGTGTCTCCTGCACTGCAGGCAGATTCTTTAATGCTGAGCCACTGGGGAAGCCTTCACCCAAAGGCTAGTATCCTAAAAATATCTCAAACTAACTAAGCCTGACTCTCCAGCTGTGTAAGATATACAATCAGGACAGATATAGTATGACTCAGAATCACCTCTAAATATAACCAGAGAGATTCCTTTATGTCATCCTTGTTCCTGAAGATCTATAGCAACAGAAATTTTATCACATCCCTCCCTGCTCATGTGTTTTAGTATGTGTTTACTGGGACTAAATTTACACTATGTTCACTTACAATCAACTTTTTAAAAATATAGGCATCATTCTACATTGAGATAGTAAAAAATTTCTGAATAAGAAAGTGAGATACAGTAGTATGAATCTTTGCTTTAATCCCTCTGTCCTGTCCACTTCCTGACCCCATGGAAAAAGCAATCAGCATGCTCAGATTCCAGTCTCTGGCACATTATTTTGCGTTACGTTGGCCACCAGGAACCAAAAGTAAAAGACAGGAAGAAAATTGGAACTGTAATTTAGCACTGTACAAATAAACATTCTCTCTGCTGGTTTTGTAAAGGGCAAGAGAGTTGGAATCTGGCAGGCTGTCAAGTGGAGGGTGTTTCTGAACTGTAGGAAGCTGAACAAATAGATAGTCCAGGGATCTAAAAGCCCTGGGCACCACTAAACCCAGGCTTCCACATGGGAAAACATAACTGGCTAAAAGTGACAGAGGATGGTGACAGTGCTCTTTGGAGAATCTCAAGGAGACTGCTGCTGCTAAGTTGCTTCAGTCGTGTCCAACTCTGTGCGATCCTATAGACGGCAGCCCACCAGGCTCCTCCTTCCCTGGGATTCTCCAGGCAAGAACACTGGAGTGGGGTGCCATTTCCTTCTCCATCAAGGAGACTAGTATAGTTTTAAAAATAGTATTAGGGCTATGTGAAATACATCTTACTTTTATTAATATTTGCTTATTTACTTTCCTAAAAAATTTTATTATAAGATGTTTGAGTTACAATATTGTGCTGGTTTCTGCCATACATCAACATAGATCAGTCATACATATACATATATCCCCTCCCTCTTGAGCCTTCTTCCCACTAATGGAGAGAGTAGCATGGAAACAGACACAGTAACGTATCTAAAGAGACAGTTAGTGGGAATTTGCTGTATGATTCAGGGAACTCAAACCAGGGCTCTGTTTATTTACGTTTAATAATGACATCTATTGGAGATGGAAATGGAAAGAGAAGATGATGTAAAAAATGTGACATCAGACTCAAGGATCTAAGGAGTGTAGGGATTACATGCACATATTCCTCCACACAGACATTCAGATTCAGATAGAGAAGGCTAGTGATCTGACAGTTAATAAATAATGAAAACTTTCATGCTGACTGGTGAAGAGCTGCTCTCCTGAGCTCATCAAGTGTCTCTTGCTGCCTCAGCATCCCCTCACATTACAGCAGATAAGGGGCTGATACCAGTAGTGGATGTCCAGGACTCGAAGCCTCCACAATAAGGTCTCCACTTGAACTGGCCAATAGCCCATACCAAACTGGTTGCTACATGTCTTAATATCACCCCTGTATATAGATGTTATGTGGAATTACTTGCATGTTGTGAATTATCTGATGAAGAATTATCGGCCACAGGATAATGTGGCCCCACCTGGGCCATTTGTCAAAAATGCAAACGCTCATTGCATCTCCAGGATTGGACAAGGATCTACATTTTATTTTATTTTTATTTATTTTTTTAAGATTATTTATTTATTTGGCTGCATGGAGTCTTAGCTGCATCATGTGGGCTGTAGTTCCCTGACCAGGGATCAAACCCCAGCCCCCTGCATTGGGAGCTCAGAGGCTTAGCCACTGGGCCACCAGGGAAGTCCCTACATTTTAAACTATATGATTCTAGAGCATCCTATCAAATATAGTCTGCATTTTCAAGCATGGAACAAATCTGTCTGTCCTGTATTCCATCTGGGCCAAGTTCTTTGGAGAGAGGGATCTAAGTTCTAACACTATGCTTAATTTAGTGCTGCTGACAAAGACAATAAAGAGGAAAAATCGTTGATTCAGAAGCACATGTTGAAAGGATGTTAGACCTAATGGTGACATGATGGTGGTGGTGGTAATCCTGGTAAGTAGTTTAGATGCATTGTCTAATGAAACTGATCACATGGACCACAGCCTTGTCTAACTCAGTGAAACTATGAGCCATGCCATGTAGGGCCACTCAAAATGGACAGGTCGTTGTGGAGAGTTCTGACAAAACGTGGTCCACTGGAGAAGGAAATGGCAAACCACTTCAGTATTCTTGACTTGAGAACACCATAAACAGTTATGAAAAGACAAAAAGATAGGACACTGAAAGATGAACTCCCCAGGTTGGTAGATGCCCGTATGCTACTGGAGAATAGTGGAGAAATAACTCCAGAAAGAATGAAGAGATGGAGCCAAAGCAAAAACAACACCCAGTTGTGGATGTGACTGGTGATGGAAGTAAAGTCCAATGCTGTAAAGAACAATACTGCATAGGAACCTGGAATGTTAGGTCCATCAGTTCAGTTCAGTCGCTCAGTCGTGTCCAACTCTTTGCGACCCCCGTGAACCGCAGCACGCCAGGCCTCCCTATCCATTACCAACTCCCAGAGCTTACCTAAACTCATGTCCATTGAGTCAGTGATGCCATCCAACCATCTCATCCTCTGTTGTCACCTTCTCCTCCTGCCCTCAATCTTTCCCAGCATCAGGGTCTTTTCAAATGAGTCAGCTCTTCTCATCAGGTGGCCAAGCTTTAACATTAGTTCTTTCAATGAACACCCAGGACTGATCTCCCTTAGGATTGACTGGTTGGATCTCCTTGCAGTCCAAGGGACTGTCAAGAGTCTTCTCCAACACCATGAATCAAGGTAAATTGGAAGTGGTCAAATAGGAGATGGCAAGAGTGAATGTTGACATGTTAGGAATCAGTGAACTAAAATGGACTGGAATGGGTGAATTTAATTCAGATGACCATTATATCTACTATTGTGGGCAAGAATCCCTTAGAAGAAATGGAGTAGCCCTCATAGTCAACAAAAGAGTCCGAAATGCAGTACTTGGATGCAATCTCAAAAACGATGAATGATCTCTTCATTTCCAAGGCAAACCATTCAATATCACAGTAAGCCAAGTCTATGCCCCAACCAGTAATGCCAAAGAAGCTGAAATTGAACAATTCTATGAAGACCTACAAGACCTTCTAGAACTAACACCCAAAAAAGATGTCCTTTCATTACAGGGGACTGGAATGCAAAAGTATGAAGTTAAGAAATACCTGGAGTAACAGGGAAATTTGGCCTTGGGGTACAAAATGAAGTTGGGCAAAGGCTAACAGAGTTTTGCCAAGAGAACATACTGGTCATAGCAAGCACCCTTTTCAACAACATAAGAGAAGACTCTGTACATGGACATCATCAGATGATTAATACCAAAATAAGATCGATTATATTCTTTGCAGCCAAAGATGGAGAAGCTCTATACACTCAGCAAAAATAAGCTGACTTGTCTGTGGCTCAGATCATGAACTCTTTATTGCAAAATTCAGACTTAAATTGAAGAAAGTAGGGAAAACTACTAGACCATTCAGGTATGACCTAAATAAAATTCCTTATGATTATACAGTGGAAGTGAAAAATATATTAAAGAGATTAGATCTGATAGAGTGCCTGAAGAACTATGGACAGAGGTTCATGACATTGTACAGGAGACAGGGATCAAGATCATTCCCAAGAAAAAGGAATGCAAAAGGGCAAAATGGTTGTCTGAGGAGGTCTTACAAATAGCTGAGAAAAGAAGAGAAGCTAAAGGCAAAGGAGAAAATGAAAGATATACCCATTTGAATGCAGAGTTCCAAAGAATAGCAAGGAGAGGTAAGAAAGCCTTCCTCAGTGATCAGTGCAAAGAAATAGAGGAAGACAATAGAATGGGAAAGACTAGAGATCTCTTCAAGAAAATTAGAGATACCAAGGGAATATTTCATGCAAAGATGGGCACAATAAAGGACAGAAATTGTATGGACCTAACAGAAGCGGAAGATATTAAGAAGAGGTGGCAAGAATACACAGAAGAACTGTACAAAAAAGACCTTCATGATCCAGATAACCACGATGGTCTGATCACTCACCTAGAGCCAGACATCCTGGAATGTGAAGTCAAGTGGGCCTTAGGAAGCATCACTACGGACAAAGCTAGTGGAGGTGATGGAATTCCAGCTGAGCTATTTGAAATCCTGAAAGCTGATGCTGTGAAAGTACTGCACTCAATATGCCAGCAAATTTGGAAAACTCAGCAGTGGCCACAGGACTGGAAAAGGTCAGTTTTCATTCCAATCCCAAAGAAAGACAATGCCAAAGAATGCTCAAACTGCTGCACAGTTGCACTCATCTCACACGCTAGCAAAGAATACTCAAAATTCTCCAAGCCAGGCTTCAACAGTACATGAATTGTAAACTTCTAGATGTTCAAGCTTGATTTAGAAAGGCAGTGGAACCAGAGATCAAATTGTCAACATCCGTTGGATCATCTAAAAAACAAGAGAGTTCCAGAAAACCATCTACTTCTGCTTTATTAACTACACCAAAGCCTTTGACTGTATGGATCACAATGAACTGTGGAAAATTCTGAAAGAGATCTTGCCTGCCTCCAGAGAAATCTGTATGCAGGCCAAGAAGCAACAGAACTGGACAGGGAATAACATACTGGTTCCAAATCAGGAAAGGAGTATATCAAAGCTGTATATTGTCACCCTCCTTATTTATATGCAGAGAACATCATGCGAAATGCTGGGCTGGATGAAGCACAAGCTGGAATCAAGATTGCCAGAAGAAGTATCAATAACCTTAGATATGCAGATGACACCACCGTTATGGCAGAAAGTGAAGAAGAACTAAAGAGCTTCTTGATGAAAGTGAAAGAGAGAGTGAAAATGAGAAAAGACCTTGTAGCAACAAAGACTGAGAAGAGCCAAAAATAAATAAATAAGAAAGAAAATAGAAGCTATATATAAACATTCCCCAGTACTTAAGAATCATTGGCAACTTTTAAGCTAAATGAAAATACAATAAAATAATAAAGTACTTACTGACAAAATATTTAGAACACTGAAGCTATTACTGGACCTTGAAAATCAGGTTAAGTAGAGAAAAAGATTTTAAAGTTATAGCTAGAAACTGAGTAATAAGGAAAGGGAATCAAGACAACTCACTATTGAGAAATACTGGGAGGGCAACTGTGATTTTAAAAAGATCAGCAAAGGCCAGTTGATGTTTGGACCTGACAATGAGCAGGACAAGCAATCAGGACATGGATAGGTGAAGGAGCTCATAGGAAGGAGTGGACTGGAAGGATAACAAAACGTTATATGCATTCAGTTTTGTTTTGAAGTATCCTGCCTGGAAGCTGGGATTAATGAGATCACAGAGTATAAAGTTTGATTCCAGTTAAAGCATATTTATGCACTGAACTTAGTGAGGAACGACTAATTAATATCTTTGAACTTAGGGGGAAAAAAGCAATGTACCTCAGAATTGTCTTTTCAAGGCAAAAGCAAACAAAATCAAAATCTGGTTAAATGGATTCAGCAAGCTTATTCAAACTTCAGTAGATCAATCTCAGTGCTTTTCTTTGGATATAATAACTTTCTAATCATCCTTGATTCATTTGTGACATATAGGGAAGACTAGATTTTATTCTTACTAGGATCTGGGCAAAATCCCCACTTCTCGTCTCTTTCGTATCGGCTGGTAGTGGCACACCACAGTAAGTTGTCTTCCCGCCCTTCCCGGGTACATTCGTGATGCCACTGCTGATTGTACTGGAAGGGAAACATGCACGGAATCCCGTGGGCATTCCCTTTGATTGTGTACAAATCTAAGAGAAAAAAGAGGACAAAGTCAAATAAGCAGTATGGCAACTTTATCTTTGGAAACTGTCATAGTGCGAATGCATTTTTTATTGACCGAAAATCTACACTGGGCAAGGCCCTCACTTTACCATGGTTAACCCTTAAGACCTCAACGTCTAGTGTGTGGAAAAGTACAAGGCTGAGTGCTGTGTTCAGGGAAACGCTGGTAGGTGGTTTGTTTTATATGGTTATCTCCTTGTTTATTTACTATGGTGCACTGTGTCAGTGTTTCCGTGGTGGCTCAGGTGGTAAAGAATCCTGTAATGCAGGAGACACGGGTTTGATCCGTGGGTCAGGAAGCTCCCTTCTGAAGAAGGGAATGGCAACCCACTCCAGTATCTTCGCCTGGAGAATCCCATGGACAGAGGAGCCTGGCGGGCTACAATCCATGGGGTTGCACACGACTGATTGACCAACACTGCTTCAGTAGCATACATATTTGTGAATGGATAAGAAGAAAAAAATTATTTATTATTATTATTTGTATTTATGTATAATTGCTTTTTAGTCTTGTCTTAGTTTCAGGTATATAGCTTCAGATCTTTTCCAGTATAGGCTATTACAACATACTGAATATAGCTGAGGATTTCACTTTAAAATATCTTCCAGTCCCCAGGTATATCAGTCAGCAGCATCTGAATCTCGAGTTTCATAATTTATTCACTCAACAGATATCTGTTGAGCATTTAATGTGTTCAGCACTGGGTATTATGATGTAATAGTGACCAAATGAGTAAATTTCCCTTTCATATGAATCATCTGTTTGAGTGGGGAGAAAAAAAAGAGAAAGCAAATATAAACATAAACTTGTAATTTCAAGTAGTGATAAGTAACCATGAAGAAAAATCAAATAGGTTAAGAACAGAATGACTGGGTGTATGTGGTGGGGGTGTGGTTTAGTCACTAAGTCATGGCTGACTCTTTGCAACCCCATGGACTGTAGACTGCCAGGCTCCTCTGTCCATGGAATTCTCCAGGCAGGAATACAGGAGTGGGTTGCCATTCCCTTCTCCAAGTGAGGGTTGAAGGGGCACTATTTTTGATAAAATGGTCAGTGAAGGCCTCTCTGAATAAGAATTTAGGAAAGTGAGGTTCTGGCCTCTGGACAAGAGTTGTTTTGGCAGAAGGAACAGCAGGAATGCGGGACCTGCATCAAGAACCATGGGAGGTCAACAGGGGAGAGCACGGAAGCCCAATGGGCAGTGAACCAGGGAGGCACTGGAGGGTCGGCTCACAGAGGGCCGGCTCTGCCAGGATGTGGACTTCAGCTTTTACTCTGAAGGCAGTAGGCAGTCATCAGAGGGTACTGAGTGGGAAATCACACTATCAGATTTCCATTTTTAAAGACACACATGGTACAGTGTGGCAAACTGCTTGTACACAGAGAGAGGGCCAAGTGGATGCCCGGCTACTGGCCCCCAGAGAGGGGGTCTAGGGGAGAGACGGCCATGCTGAGCGGCCTGCTGGCTGCTTTCTCAGAGTATTCCAATCACTGGCCATCCTTGGCCTTAAGCAGGAGGCAACAACTTTTCATGAATCACCTGGGACTTTCTATAGTGAAGGGTCAGTGTGTGTGCTTAGTTGCTTCAGTCGTGTCCAGCTCTTTGCGACTCATAGACTGTAGCCCTCCAGAGTCCTCTGTCCATGGGAGTCTCTGGCCAAGAATACTGGAGTGGGTTACTCTGCCACCCTCCAGGGGATCTTCCCGACCCAGGGATTCAGCTCATGTCTCTTATGTCCCTTGCGTTGGCAGGCAGGTTCTTTCTCTCTTTTTTTTTTTTGGCATTTGACCTGTTTCCATTTTTTTTTTAAATATTTCTTTTCTTAAAAATTAATTTACTTATTTTAATTGGAGGCTAATTACATTACAATATTATGGTGGTTTTCTGCCACACATTGACATGAATCAGCCATGGGTGTACATGTGTCCCCCATCCTGAACCCATCCCGTCCCTCAGGGTTGTCCCAAAGCACCGGCTTTGAGTGCCCCGTTTCATGTACTGAACCTGTGCTGGTGATCTATTTCACACATTTTGCTATTCTCTCTAATCATCCCACCCTTGCCTTCTTCCACAGAGTCCAAAAGTCTGTTCTTTATTTATATCTGTGTCTCTTTTGTTGTCTCGCATACAGGGTCATTGTTACCGTCTCTCTAAATTCCATATATATGAGTTAATATACTGTGTTGGGGTTTTTCTTTCTGGCTTACTTCACTCTGTATAATAGGCTCCAGTTTCATCCACCTCATTAGAACTGATTCAAAGGAGGTTCTTACCATGAGAAGGGGATCAGAGCCACCGTCAATTAAGTCAGTGGGTCCTGAAGTGAAAGGGCTGACTGTAGAGATTCCCACCCTCTCTCACAATTGAGAGGAGTGGGGGGGGGTGATACAGTTTGGGGCATGGCGCTAGCCTGAGCTCACCCCATATCGCCAGCCCTAGAGGTTTGAGCTGTTTGGAAACTGCTGCTATTCCAGGACACATCCTCTGCCTTCTACCTAGTCTTCCCCTGCATGCATTGTGAGTGTGGGTATTTGGCTGAAATGTTCACATGAAGCAAAAAGCCAAATTCTTCCTTAGAACTGGAATTATTCAGAGTGCTAGTTTGCAGCACTTGCTTTATTTTAGTGAGTCCTGAAAAATGGCTTACTCTTGTCTCTGTGTCTCTTTACTCATTTCTTGTAGGTACAGGAGGAAGTCTTGTTTTAAATTTTAGGAGCTCCTTTCTCTGCTTCCTACAGTTTTTAGAAATCAAAGCTCATTGAGGCATTGTTCTACAAAGTACCAGAAGGGCAGGGACCATTCCTGTCTCGCTGGCCTTTGTAAACCAGATGTCAGCCCAGAAACAGTCCGTGTTCCATGAGTGTATGAAGGCTGGTGAATGGATGAATGAATGACTGAACAGAGCTACATAACAAAACCTGACAAACAGGTTTGAGGTTTCAGAATTTCAGAACTAAGCTGCTTTCTTTGTCTCTTTTTCTTTGTCTGTTTTAAAACCCCAGATATCACAGAACTATGGAAAATGAAAACACCTCCACCTGCCTGCCACCAAAACCATGCTTTCCTACTCCCTTGTTCCTTCTTGATGTTGTTTAGTCACTCAGTGGCGTCTGACTCTTTGCGACCCCATGGACTATATGTAGCCTGCCAGGCTCCTCTGTCCCTGGGATTTCCAGGCAAGAATACTGGAGTGGGTTGCCATTTCCTTCTCCAGAGGATCTTCCCAACCCAGGGATCAAACCTGTGTCTCTTGCGTGTCCTGTGTTAACGTGGATTTTCTACCACTGAGCCACCCAGGAAACCCCTCCCACTCCCTGACACACAGCAAATAAGGTCTGACAACAGTTTACCTTTAATGCCTTGTAACATGCCCACCACACAGATGCCAGCCTGGTCTTAGGAGACACTGAAGTGCCCTGCACACATGCTTCATACGTGGAACTGACTTTCTACAATAAAAGAAATGTTGGCCTGAGAGGCTCTTATTATATTTATCCTGACAAGGCTTTTAACTTCAAAAATCTTTTCCTTCTACTTTGATTTTCTCTATCCCTCATCTTTCCATTCTTTCTCCTTTCCACTGATTCCCAAAGTTATTTAAGTGTTTCTCCCCTAATACCTTTAAATTCAAAATTCTGCTTCTTTAGCAGAATTTAGCAAATTTTTTCTAAGACTCTGGCAACCTTTTTACAATAAGCAAGCAAGCAACTCAAACCTGTTTAGCAGAAGTCCCTTGAGGTCCCAGGTGCTGTGTACCTCTTTCATATATTTTACAAATCTTTATTTATGGGCAACCTTTCTAAATATATCATTTCATGTGTACTTTGAAATTATTTTTTACCTTTGTGCAGATAGTCACAAATGCTTCCACCACCGGACATATAGGAAACCCACTTATGGAGATACTTCCTTGAAGCCACAAGCGTGTTGTCCTGCTTCACCTGGACCATGTACTGGAGTGGGCCTGTGATCGTCTTCTTGTTACACCGCCACTTCAAGGAAACGTGGGTGGAATCACACTCGTATATGCTCAGCGGCTGCTCTGGACTAGACACATTCAGGCCCAGGCAGCCACTGCCTCCGATGTTAAATAGGCGGTGGTTTGAAACCCACTTCCACAGCATGTACTTGTTGGGTGGTTTGCAGTTCTCCAGGGTCAGTGTAGATTTGCTGGCTTGAATACATTTCTCGAGGTTCTCACTTTGGATAATGAAGATTCCTTTATCTGAAACAGCAAAGGAGAAGATATAGTAGAGAATCTTCATTAGCTAGTGTCAGGGGGATCCCAATGTGCATGTCTGAGCTGTGACATGTCACACCAACAGCTATTGCATCTCAAACAGGTCTGAAGTTGAATGGGCAGGGCCCACAACAAGGGCTTGATTTGTACAAATCAAAGGAGTTTCTTGGGAGGCATGCATGGACTTGCTGGAGCTAATGGCAAACCTCTGCTCTAAGACTGGACTGCCCCCTTTCCCCCCCAGTAAGGGCTGCTGTGGATCCACTCGGGAACAGCACTGATAGAAAAGGAGCTCGCCACAGCTGGAGGGAGAGGACTGCTAACAACACTCAGGGCTACAGGAGAGACACACTGGGTGCCCAGGGGTATGGTGACTTTTTTTTTTTTTTTCAGACAAGTGCCTGAATGTTAGGAATATGGCAGCTCAATCAAGAGCCACTGAAATTAACACTTTCCCCATCAAATTTCTGCAGGACAACCAAAGGATAGAATTCAAGGGCTTCTTTGTGTTTTGATAGGAGACCCAGTGCTTGTGAGTAAAAATGCTTCCCCACATTTGCTTTCTGTGCTGGGCCCATCAGAAGTAGAAAGACAGGGACATGTGCTCTGGGGTCAGCCTCCTCCTGAGACGGTCCTTGTTGGGTGGGACTGGCAGCAGCGCACAGATGCCCGGGACACCAGCTGAGGTCCCTCACCTAGCCACATGAGAAGATACCAGAGCACCACGACGGGACGAAGACCGCACAGGCCACTGGGGGCGTGGAGCGAGCAGGCATTTCATGGCACACCCCTGAGCCTCCAGCCCCAGGGAGCCAGAAGGATCTGGATGAGTTTCCTGTGGACAAGCTGCCTGGGCCCAGACACGGCTTATGTGGTATCTCTCTCCTCACTACGTGGCTTTACTTCAAGTTGTCAGCCTGGAAGGCACCTATCACGCAATAACTATGAATACGTCTTCCCACAGGTTTTTTGAAGATGGAAATCACATTTGATTTCTTCAGTGTAAGTTCAGGGTGTCCTGAGCACATCGTCGAAGTTCAGTAAATGTTTGATGTTGATTAAACACACTGGCGGGTGCTGATTACCCAAGCTCATGGTTGCTGGGTTACTTAGCTCCGACCGTCTGGGCAGGTCCAAGAGTTCTTTTGTTCTCCTGTTCGCTAGGCTCTGCTCTTAAACATCTTACTTCCTGTCTATTCTTCAAAAATCTAAAGGGATATTATCAAGTTCCCTTAAAACAACTGTGGTTTAGGGCCAGGCATGTCCTGTGACAGTGGCATAGGGAACACAGGCAGAGCCTTCTAGAGATTTAAAACAGTGCAGAAGGAAGCTTCTTTTGTATTGGTACGTGAGAACAATGCTTCATTTTGAGAAAAGTTCTTTTGGCTTTTCTAAAGTTGCTCAGGTCAAGAAGAACTGATTTACAGCAATCAAAATCACTTAAGAAACTGTTAAAAAAGATTGTCAATGTATTAATGGAAGCTATACTTCATTTAATAATTGATAGTGTTATTTATAACCATATATTTGAGGAGTTGAATTAGTTGTCAGAAAATTGCTTTGATCACCATACATCAGAGCAAAAGAGAAGGGGGTTGAGGCAGAGAATGAATGGTTTTAGGGAGATTTCATTTAGATCAGGAAATTTGTTTTCCTAATGAAGCCCTTGTCTGTGTGGTTATTAGTAATAGTCATTCAAGATCAAATCTACCTCTCGCCAATTCGATGTGGACTCTGATAATTATTAACATTCTCTCCAAGTCTCCTATTCACCTTTTCATGCCTGGGTAAAATGTTAACCTTAATTTCTGTTATAATCTACTAACTAGCTAGCCCAAAGTTCCATTAAGTTTTCACAACAGGATAATTATTTCACTATAATTGTTCTATAGTTTAGCTTCTATCTAATATGTACGTTCAAATATATCCAGCTCTGCAATTTACTAGCTGTATCATAGCCCTCTGGGCCTCAGTTCATGCACCTAAGATAGGTGGGTAGACTGGCTGACTGGGCATTAAGAGCTGTGGAATCAGGTAGACCCACCACAGACCAGCCTTGTAACTCTGGGCAAATTTCCTGATCTCTGTGAGTCTTGCCTTTCCTCTTTGAACTGGGAATATGTATGACACTGACCTCATAGGGATGTTAAGAGTATTTCATTAAATAGCTCACGCAGAGTACACCACACACTACCTTCGCATGGGAAGACCTCAGTAAATGTAGGTTGTTATTGTTGTCATTATTATCCTTCTGTCTTCTTGGTTCTGGTCTGCAGGTCCAGCTGTAGGTTTGGTTGAACACTTGTAGAATACTAATTTAAGCATGCCACCCAAGACTTCTAACATTATCACAAAAGTCCAACTTAGTTTGCTTCTGTAACACAGGTGGGCACAAGGTTTTTAAACAATCTTGAAATACCATGTTATCAACTTTTATGAAGGAAAAAGGCTCCTCAAGCAACCAGATGAC
The DNA here is from genome assembly GCA_006408695.1 of Aepyceros melampus. NCBI lineage: Eukaryota > Metazoa > Chordata > Mammalia > Artiodactyla > Bovidae > Aepyceros > Aepyceros melampus. The sequence continues at coordinate 426,409 of SJXQ01006632.1, forward strand.
AAAATCTTTGTCTCACTTGTTAAATGCATGTATCATTATGAACTGAGTCTTCATCGGTTCATCTTCCACACTATCTAACTGTAAAGTCTATATTGCAACTCTGTTACAAGAAAGACAAAAATACTTGATGTTGACAAGCAGTATATGGATGGGTCAATGAGTGGTCTGTAAGTACATGGACATGAAAATTATATATTACTAAAATCTTAGAAGAATAATGTTTTAAAATATCCAAATTATGAAGTGTTAAGAGAAAAGGAGAGATAGAATTAGAAGTCAGTCCCACCAGTGATCAGAAAAATACCTTCCCAAAGCAGAAGATATTAGACAAACCTAACCCCATGCTGCTCAGTTTTAGGGTACTATCACATTTCTACACCCAACTGCCTTTAGGATGTGGCTTTGGAAAAGTTCTTCAGAATGTATCATAAACAAGTAGCTCCGGCTTACTAATAACAATAAACATGCCATCTCCAAAAGAATAGTATGTCACACTAAGCTAAAAAATGGCCCAATCCCATTTTCCCATTAAGCTATAATGGAATCTGGTGCTAGCCCCATTAATCTCCATAAATTCACTGAAGACAAAGCAACTGTTTTCAAATAGACTACCAGGAGACCCAATATAGGTAGCAATATTCTGATTATTATCATATGTGCATAAGAGTCATCTCTAAAAAAAACATGATGTGAAAATAAGCCACCAGTCCTTAGTGTCTGTAGACAGATTTCAAAAAGGATGAAGATCAAATGTGGGAGGAATCAAGATTGATTATAGATGTCAAGGACATCAGTTCTGCTTGAACACTGATTAAGTGATTAATGAAGTACTGCCAGGATTACTAAATCTCTTTGCAGTAAAATGCTATTGTACATCCCTTCATAATTATAAGTTTAGGAAGAGAAAAAGGATTGATTTACTAGAAGTAACTTATAACTAATTTTCATCCTTAAAAAAAAATTCATTGAAACTAGTGTTTCTACTTTCTACTTCTGAGTTCCTCTGGAAAGGAGATCATTTTAGATCCACCCTTTGGTCCCACAGGATGACATGTACTTTCCTAAAGAATGAAAGGAGAATTTCTTTATTCATCCATTTCTTCATTCAACAAGCATTCCCTGGGTGCTGACCATGTGGAAGACACTGTGTAGGGTACCAGAGATAGACAGAAGACTCATTTGCTTGAATATTTGCTCTCTAAAACTATGTCTGTTCTGGAATCATGCAAATTCTCCCAGTTAATGAAAAGAAGGGAGTTTCATCAGTTCCATAGAAAACACTGTAAAATAAACCTTTAAAAACAAATGATGAAAAATAAGAAAAAGGAAAGGACTAGAATTTGAAACACTGCCTGGATCTTCAAGTGATGACAGGAATGAGGTGGACATGGACCCTCAGTGCAGCAGAACTTTCTAGATGGAGAGAGTGTGTGTGTACATGTACTGGCCCATTTTCCAGGGAAGAGACAGCAGAACGGCACAAAAGGGACATAGACGTGGCAGAAGCTAACTACCCATAAACCCAGAGCCATGAACTTCAGCGCTAGATGAGAGCATACAGCTCATTTACTTGAATCATCCTTATACATTTTTTTCCCAAATGTTATTTTTTTCTTAGAAGTTCTATATTCATATACTTAGTGAGAACCATGTAGGTCTAGCTCTATTTACATGCATTAATTTGTAACCTAGAAAGAAAAAAATGAACTGCTGTAGATCATTGCCAAATAACCGGAAGTGGTGTCATCTGAGGTTATTGATATTTCTTCTGGCGATCTTGATTCTAGCTTGTGCTTCATCCAGCCTGGCATTTTGCATGATGTACTCTGCATATAAGTTAAAGAAGCAGGGTGACAATATACAGCCTTATACAGATGACACTACCCTTATGGCAGAAAACAAAGAGGAGCTAAAGAGCCTCCTGATGAAGGTAAAAGAGGAGAGTGAAAAAGCTGACTGAAACTCAACATTCAAAGAACGAAGATGATGGCATCCAGTCCCATCACTTCAAGGCAAATAGATAGGAAACAACAGAAACAGTGACAGACTTTATTTTCTTGGACTGCAAAATCATTGCAGATGGTGATTGTAGCCATGAAATTGAAAGATGTTTGCTCTTTGGAAGAAACGCTATGACTAATCTAGACAGCATGCTAAAAAGCAAAGACCTTACTTTACCGACAAAGGTCCATCTAGTCAAAGCTATAGTTTTTCCAGTAGTCATGTACGGATGTGAGAGCTGGACCACAAAGAAGGCTGAATGCCAAAGAATTGAAGCTTTTGAATTGTGGTTTGGAGAAGACTCTTGAGAGTCTCTTGGACAGCAAGGAGACCAAATCAGTAAATTCTAAAGGAAATCAATACTGAATATTCATCAGAAGGACTGATGCTGAAGCTGAAGCTCTAATACTTTGGCCACCTGATATGAAGACTGACTCATTAAAAAAGACCCTGATGCTGGAGAAGGGGACAACAGAGGGCAAGATGGTTGGATAGCATCACTGACTCAGTGGACATGAATTGAGCAAGCTCTGGGAGATGGTGAAGGACAGGGAAGCTTGGCATAATGCAGGTCCATGCAATTGCAAAGAGTCGGATGTGACTGAGTGACAGAACAACAACAACAACTGGAAGTGGAAGACTTGAGATTTCAAACAGACATTAATAGAGGGTCTAGTATGGCACGAGCTAGGAGCCCTGCTGATGGACAGGGAGGCCTGGCGTGCTGTGATTCACGGGGTTGCAAAGAGTTGGACACGACTGAGCGACTGAATGGAACTAAACTGAGGAGCTCTGCAGATAGGATACATATGTCAGTGTTTGCACTCAAGAAACTGATGTTCTCCCTGGGAGTGCATCATGAAATGTACAGGAAGAACTACAACTTAATGCAAAAATACATTTTGACACAAGAGGTATAATCACAATAGGAGGAAACCAGGATCTCGAAGGTGTCAGTTTGGTCTAGAAGATCAGAAAATCAATCAATCTCACAAGAACACACACACAGAAGAGGCATTTTCATTCACCATTTATTAGGGACCTAATCTGTGTTGCATATGGGGATACACTGGTGAACTAGACCAGCATGGGTGCCTATCCTCATTACAGACAGAGTTCAGGTAGTGGAAAAAGTATAGATGGAGAGGTGAAGGGTCACACCAGGGAAACTGGGGACAGAGCAAGTTACCAGAGCTCAGAGGCGATTAAAATAACCAGCTCTAAGGGTGATAAGAGCCTCACTATATAAAAGTGTTTGGTGGTTGTAGAATATCAAGTTGGAAAGAGGTGGTTTGGGACCATTTTATGAGGAACTTAAATTTTATTCAAAAATCTGTATTTTATTCAGATGAAAAGGAGCTTTTGGAACAAGAGAAGCCACGACTGAGGCTATGATGTGGAATGTGAATCATTTGATAAAAACATTTATTGAGCACTTTTTGTGTGCTCAGAATTGTTTTAGGAGAGTGTAGGTGTGAGACAAATGTCCAAGTTCCTGCCCTGGAGTTCTCACTTAGCTGGGATGAGACAGCCCATGTGCAGGATGGAGAACACTCTGAAGACTTCTGCTTTGATCTGGCAAGAGAGACAGAGCTATCAGTTCAACTGGTGGTGATGAGAAAGAAAGAGACTGATTAGACTCTAGTCTCTTGAGAGGGAATTCAAGGAGGGGAGAAATGACGGGATATGGGGATTGATAGAACCGGAGAAGCCTGGAAAAGGGAGTTGCGATGACTTGTCTTCTGGCTTCAGCTACATGTTAGGCTGTCAGCTGCCTGCCGATTCCTCCCATACCATGAGGTTGGGGTCTCAAGCCTCAGGCTGTAATTAGTGTTGGAAAAGTGCCAGCTGGGGGTCCCTGCAGGAAGTTCCTCTTGAGGCCCTTCCACTTCATGCTCAGCACCCCTTCTGCCCACCTCCACCTGCCTTTTAGTGTCCCCTTCTACTTTAAGCAGCTCCTCTTAGAACAGGCTGAGGTATGAAGCGTTACATAAATATGATTGAAATGGTAAGCCTTGGTGAGATGTATGTTCTTTCAATTAAAAAAAACAACCTTAAAACAATGAAACAATTCATTGAAAAAAATCCTCTTTTTATGGTGGATTTTAGGCAAGCAACGGGTTTTCTGGTGTTTAATAAATAACATCATGACAGTGGTACCTAAACCAATTGATATATAAGCTGGCCATGCTAAGAGAAGTGGAAGGAAAAGTTCAGAAGCATGGTTCACATCAAGTGCAATGTTTAAGACAAGCTATTAGGAAGCCACTGCTTGCCAACTGCAATCCAATTTCAATCTCCTACCCCATTCCCCTGGGTTTAACCCTCTTCTACTCCATCTGCCCACACAGCTCACGCACTACCTGCCCCAGGATCAGCTCTTGAATCTGTCCAGTTCTTTGCTGTTCTGACACTATCTCAATTTTAGCATGAAAAGGGTCTGGGAGGTATGCGCTGCCCTGAAACCAATCTAAAGGTGAGCAATTTCTCTCTTGAGATGTATCAACATTTCCCAGCTGTACAAATTCAGGTTTGTCCTGTCCAGTGAGTCAGATTCAGATGTAATTGTTTCCCTTACTCAGATGACTAGCAGGAAGGGATGCTGTGTGTGAGTGAATCAAGTGCCATTCATGGCTGAACGATGCAGGGAAGCTGAATTCTTAATATGTCTTTCCAAACCAGTAAGCAAGGAATTTCTGATGTTTGCAGCCTGTGCATTGTACTTGAAAGACAAAATCAAGGGAAAATGTGTCTGTCCTTCCTGGCCCTCTCTGCATGAATATTTGCATTTTATCAAGATCATCTGAGATGTGGTGTTTATCTCTTGGCAATCTGATAGCGCTTAACAAAGCACCTGGCTTCTCATCAACTGGTTTCTGTTGGGTTGGCCAAAAAGTTCATGTGGATTTTTCCATAACATGTAACACAAAAACCCGAGCGAACTTTTGGGCCAACCTAATACAATGAGCTAAAAAGCTGAGCACGTTTTAAAATATCCCCTTGTCCTGTCTCAGAACTTCCTTTCTTTTCCTGCCCTGGCATCGTCCTTGACGTTGAGCCCTCTTTATTCTCCTGAAGCTTCTGAACCTGGGTAATCATCACCTCCACAGGCCTGTGGGACCCCTCTTGCTAAACCTTTTTACACGTTCTCTTCCCCTTTCTTTCTGATCTCCCCAAATCGTCACTCAGTTCCACAAGGCATACAACACTCTTTCTCACATGCAGGAGAAATGAAAGCTGGCTTCATCAGCTCTATTGTGCTCCAGCTTTGTCAGGACTCAAATTGCCTTTCACCAACCTCTGTGTGAAGTGGATTAACCCTTCCAGACTGTCCCTGCCACTTGACCACTCTCACTCCCTCCCTCCCGCTCCTTTTCCATCCATCTCATCTTTAGCAGTAGCTGACCCTCACAGAAAATCTTCCCTCTTTCAAAGTTCTTCTCTGTGTCTGTGTATCTTACAGGTAAAATTTTCAACTGAGTTGAAATCATTTCCTTTTAGCTTTTCATCTATTCCTCCATTTTTCCTGTCTTTATTTAACTCTGAAGTCTCTAACAGACATTGCTTATGCAAAAAGCATTATTCACAGCGGCTCCGTTATCATCTTATAGACTGCTGAAAATATACCATCTCAGTCACCAGGGAGCCTTGTTACAAAAAGGCATGTTATGGCAAGAAATAGTAAGACAGGACAAGTAAGACATAAACTTCCCTCAACAATGTCTGTGTTGAAACCCTGGGAGGATGTGATTCAAAGACTGGGTCACCAAAACAAAGGAAAAAAGAAAACTCTGCCAACAACAGAACAGCCCTGGGAATAATGTGACGTTACTGAAAGCAAAAGTGTTTATGCTGAGCTTCCCTGGTGGCTCAGACAGTAAACAATCTGCCTGCAGTGGGGGAGACCTGGGTTTGATCCCTGGGTCCAGAAGATCCCCTGGGGAAGGCAACGGCTACCCGCTCTAGTATTCTAGTCTGGAGAATCCCATGAACAGAGGAGCCTTGTGGGCCACAGTCCATGGGGTCACAAAGAGTCAGACATGACGAGCAACTAACACTTTCACTTTCTCCATTGTATCTGCTTTGCTTTGAGAATTTGCCCACTGAAGAAAAATATACATTTCCTTAAGTGAGAGACAGAAATAAAAACAAAACCAAATCCAAACTTCGAATGGTAGACATAATGTTAGTCCTTGTATTTGTTTGGTAAGGCTACCGTCACAAAGTGTCACTGACTAAGTGACTTAAACAGAAATAGGCTGTGTCATAGATTTGGAGATTACGTGTCAAAAATCAAGGTGTCAGCTGGGTTGGCTCCTTGGAGGCCTGTGAGGGAAAGGTCTGTCCCAGGCCTCTTTCCTTGCTTGAAGATGTCTGTCTTCTCCTGGTGTCTCTTCGTATCATCTACTCTTTACTCATATTTCTAGGTCCAAATCTCTTCTTATGAAGACATCAGTCAAATTAGGGCTCACCCTAATCACCTCATTATAACTTGATTACATCTGTAATGACCTTGTCTCCAAACAAGGTCTCATTCTGAGGTATTTGGGGGTTAGAACTTAAAGATAGTTTTGAGAGGGACACAATTCACCCTGAAACAGTCCCCATGCTTCTTACTCAGCTACCTAATTTGCAGACCCCAGAATTAAATGAAAAGGTGGGGCCCTGGCGGGGACAGGGAGGTCCAGTCAGTCTCCACTTCCTGTAGGCCCACGAGGGACTACAACCTCTGAGGTGGGAATGTACTCAGTCCCTGGACGTGGAAAGACGATAGGTCCCCACTCAGTCCCCGTGGAACCTGCAGTGATGCTGCCACTCAGAGGGGACAGCAGGCTTGTCCTGTCCCTGGAGAACACTGGCCGCCCACTTCCAGGCCCTGAGCCTTCAGTTCCCCAGCCCCAGTGCAACCCGGTTGCCATGGTGGGCAGAGCACAGAAGTGTGGATGAGGAGGCTGAAAACCACCCCAGTTTGGTGAGGAATATGGAGCCCTATCCCAACAGGTGCAAAGATTTGCACTAAGGCCACAGATATGGAGGCCAGCACCAAGGTCATCTCTGGGAACTGGCGAGCCCCATCGTAATTGTTGCCCAAAGCCCCCTGATCCTTACCTGCCATGGGAGGTAAGGATCCTTGCCAGCCGTGTGAGGTAAGGATCCTTACCCATGTGAGGTAAAAATACCCACTGCAGTATTCACTCTGAAGTTGAAGTCGCTCAGTCGTGTCCGACTCTTTGCGACCCCGTGGACTGTAACCTACTAGGCTTCTCAGTCCATGGGATTCTCCAGGCAAGAATACTGGAGTGGATTGCCATTTCCTTCTCCAGAGGATCTTCCCAACCCAGGGATCAAACCCTGGTCTCCCGCATTGGAGGCAGACGCTTTAACCTCTGAGCCACCAGGGAAGCCCCAGTATTCACTCTAGAGTGCCCTAAACAATAACTGAATGCATCCTTCTAGCAGGAATTCTCTTTGTTTTGAGGCTACAGAAATTGGCTGCTAACCCACAAAAAGCACTGGCTCTCCCTTGAGGTGGCCCACTATTCTAACAGGGTCTGGTGGGCTCCCCCCGGTCTGTTGCATTTGCAGCGCCCTCATCATCTCTCCTGCTTGCTCTTTGTAAACCTCTCTTCTGAAATACTCTGTGTCTGGAAACGCTTTTCCAACTCTAGCACAGACCACAACCAGGAGGTGACACGAAATGGGGCTGAGCTTGGTGACTGAGCACAGAATCTGTCTGCATGTGGGAGACCCAGGTCCAAACCTTGGATCGGGCAGATCCCCTGGAGAAGGTAATGGCAACCCACTCGAGTATTCTTGCCTGGAGAATCCCATGGACAGAGGAGCCTGGTGGGACACGACTGAGCAACTAACACTTTCATTTTAAACTCCTGGCTTGTGCTCCATTGTTCCACAGGATTTCATGCCCAAAGAACAAATTCAGAAATAAAAGTTACTAAGAATTCCAGGACCCCAAGCCAGAGAGAATTAAACCACAAGGACGCCTTGCTGAGCATGGGGTCCTATGAGACTGTTCTGGTCACGTGCCCATATGCCCTGTTAACTGACCAAGGCTAACACTGTGGGGAAAAACCCTGGCAAACCACTGAGCACTTCTTTTAGGGGAGAAATGCTTGAACTTGGAGTATCTGCCTTGGTTTCTCCATCTGCACAATGGTCTTAATAATAGTGCTGTCCTCATAGCATCCTCGTAAGGATTACCTCAGTTACTATGGCCCCTTTATAAATGATAATAAGAGAAAAACAAATACTAACTTTGGACGTGGATAGTGAAAAATAGCAGCAAAATAAGACAACAATGTTTATTGTTAAATAATTATTTTGAATTTTCTGTTTATATTTTCATAATTGAAAGGGAAAGTTCTCAAGACAAGATGTGAAGAGCCAGAAATAATGAAGGCTTTTATTAGCATATTTCTTTGGAACTGCAGTAATCTGGGAAGTATCATAAATTAACAAGTCATGTGGCCACATATGAAAACCCTTGTCTATTTTGTTTAGCTCTGTATCACAGAACCCAACTTGTAGAAATTCTAATGTTGTTCCTCCAGTTTTTCTTGAGTGACTTTATAAAATATTCTATCCTAACTGGCTTACTATAGTGTTTATAAGGTGTTCTTGTGTTTGTTTCTTTTATGAGCTATAATATTTCTTTTCACACTGATCAATTAAAAATATAATTTATGTTCCTAGCTTTGTTTTGGAACATCTCATAAAAGGATTTCAAGGATAATTTCTAAAAGAAAATGGAGACAAGAGTCTATAAATGTCTCTGATACATTACTTTGATGGATCATATGAAGATTCATCACATAGGGATGGATTCAGAAGAGGCAGAACAAAGGGACTGTTTCTTCAGAAACCCTGTATAAATAAGCAAATTGTTAGCTCAAAGGAGGGAAGCCGAGGGCACCACCAAGCTCTGTGTGGCTCAGTCTTTCTGGTAATTGGCTTGAAATCGATGCTGTGTAGTATCAGTTACTGCGACAACCAACAGTAGGAAAAGAGGTTAGGAACTTAATGAGAAAGAGTAAAAAGGACCAGAAAAACTGGAAGTCTCTGCTGACTCTCAAAGACATGTGAGGAAAGGAGCAGTTAGAGAAACTGGGATGAGAAGAGTATAAAGTGGAAGAGATTCTGAAAGATGATAGATGGAGATGGAAGAAGCAGCACCTGAGGGCTGGAGTGGCTGATGACCAGGCAGGGCGGCTAAACCAGGATCTGATCATACTTCTACTTAAATTCCAGATCTCCAGATTAGCAGAATGACTCATCACTCAAGGCTATAAAAATTGCCTAGAGAAAAAAAAAAATCAATGGCTTTGCACATTTCTGCTTTGTGAAAATATTCACTCCTGCATGTGTTCATACAGGTTAGAAAAGGGGGAGTTGAAGAGAGCAAGAGGCTGGCCTCCTGGTCCTCCAGTCAGGAAATCAAGTTGCATCTCCCAGCAAACAGCAGGACACAGAATGGGCTATTTTATCAGCTTGCAAAACTCTCCAGGGGTCTTTTGCATTTAGTGCTTAAGGGACTGGTTTGAATCTCTACAAGTTCCTGTAAGTGCAAGTTATTTAACCCTTCTTCTTCTGTAAAAGAGGAGTATGCAGGTCAGGAAGCAACAGTTAGAACTGGACATGGAACAACAGACTGGTTCCAAATAGGAAAAGGAGTACGTCAAGGCTGTGTATTGTCACCCTGCTTATTTAACTTCTATGCAGAGTACATCATGAGAAACGCTGGACTGGAAGAAACACATGCTGGAATCAAGATTGCTGGGAGAAATATCAATAACCTCAGATATGCAGATGACACCACCCTTATGGCAGAAAGTGAAGAGGAACTCAAAAGCCTCTTGTTGAAAGTGAGAGAGGAGAGTGAAAAAGTTGGTTTAAAGCTCAACATTCAGAAAACGAAGATCATGGCATCTGGCCCCATCACTTCATGGGAAATAGATGGGGAAACAGTAGAAACAGTGTCAGACTTTATTCTTCTGGGCTCCAAAATCACTGCAGATGGTGACTGCAGCCATGAAATTAAAAGGCGCTTACTCCTTGGAAGAAAAGTTATGACCAACCTAGATAGTATATTCAAAAGCAGAGACATTACTTTGCCGACTAAGGTCCGTCTAGTCAAGGCTATGGTTTTTCCTGTGGTCATGTATGGATGTGAGAGTTGGACTGTGAAGAAGGCTGAGCACAGAAGAATTGATGCTTTTGAACTGTGGTGTTGGAGAAGACTCTTGAGAGTCCCTTGGACTGCAAGGAGATCCAACCAGTCCATTCTGAGGGAGATCAACCCTGGGATTTCTTTGGAAGGAATGATACTAAAACTGAAGCTCCAGTACTTTGGCCACCTTATGCGAAGAATTGACTCATTGGAAAAGACCCTGATGCTGGGAGGGATTGGGGGCAGGAGGAGAAGGGGATGACCGAGGATGAGATGGCTGGATGGCATCATGGACTCAATGGACGTGAGTCTGAGTGAACTCCGGGAGTTGGTGATGGACAGGGAGGCCTGGCGTGCTGCGATTCATGGGGTCGCAAAGAGTCAGACACGACTGCGCGACTGAACTGAACTGTACTAACAGAACCTACCTGACTAGACTAAGGGACATTTTGACCTTTGTATTAGAAATGAAAGCTAAGGGGAAAATCTCAAGGTCATGACTTCTCCCCAATGCTGCCTCCAGGTGGTGGTTCCTATCACCCTGTTTCAAAAGCCTTTCTATGCAGCACCCTCTCTTCATTCCTTGATATCGGGGTGCATCACCTGGGACTTGTTCCTCACACGCACTATGTGACTCCAGCAGTACTCCATCAGCCTCCCCACCTCAAGGCCTTTACCTTCCGTACAGATGACCTAACACTCTGGCCCAGTGTTTTGTCTAACTCAAGTGTGGCCCATTAATATGACAAAATAAATATAGTGTGTCCTGACCAGCATTGCAAAACAACACGGAATGAAACAGAGGAGAAAAGTGGCGGTGCAGCATATTAGGTAAGGGTGCTTTTAATGATTAAAAGTTGCAAGTGTATTAATATATGTCTGCCCTGCTCAGGATGCCCAGTTCCTTGATCTCCTCTGCCCTGAGAACCTTCGTTCACCTGTTCTCACCTTAGTGACCACTCTTGCAACCATATCTTGGACCTGGTCTCTACTGAGAACAGATCTACCTCCAAAATTTATCATTTCCTTGTATGATCACTGCCCTTCCTATTCTGCCATTTCTCTCATCTTACTTTCACTCCCTGTTATTTTTTTTTTCTTTCTTTTTTAACTCCTATTTCTTGAATCTACATTTTCTGCTCCTTAATATTCCTATTAGAACTGACTTAGCTCAGGTCATCAGCCTCTTCCCTTATGGGCAATTGCTTGAATCTTCTAGTTGGTTTCTTGGCTGCCCTTCAGAATTCCTTTCTTCAAATCCCAAACTGACTATGGCAGTCCTAAACTTCGAAGTGTGATCTGGTTCTGGTTCCCCTTTTCCAAACTCACAAGACCCTTCTATTGCAGTACCCAATTTACTCAACCAGAGTTTTTTATTTCCCTTGAGCAGAGTGCCTCAAGAGAACAAACTCATTTCCTCATCTTTCATATGCTTCTAAATATAGACGTGCCAGTGTCTTGTCCTGCCATGACTCTATTCTGGGATCTACTCCATCCACAGCCCCCAGGTAGACCACATCCCTGTGTGCACCTCCCACCCCTACCTCGGCCTCCTGGCCGTGGGAAAGCTTCTGATTCTGGGCAGAGCACAGGGACCAGCCAGTCTGCGGCGACCAGTGTGGCCAGATTCCTCTCTTAGGAAATTAAGAGACTCTTCTGAGGATGCTGTGGGAGCTATCTATGAAAGATTCTACAAGTAGAAGCAGAAGAAACCGGCCCATAGAAAGAGAGCCAAACAGGGACCACCCACCAGCCCCTCAGGCACAGAGAAGTTGCTTCATCTCAGGGGCCAGGTCTCTGTTTCCAGGAGGCCCGGTGGTGCAGGAGGGCCTGTCCATGGGGCCCCTTGAGATCCTGCTACCCTCCCCTCCAGGCCCGCATTTGCCTGTGACCTTCAGTGGCTCTCTTTCCTCCATCCTGAAGAGCCCAGATCAGAACTCTCAGCCCACTGAACTCTGTTGCCCAATACGTGACTCTGCCTTTGCGCACATTCTGTGTTTTCCCCAGATGTCCTTGCTTCCATGGGGCAACTGCCTACTTCTCCTTCAGGAAAACAGTCTGGTTCCAGGGTGCATTAACTTAACTACTATGTGACATTGTATCTACTAATTTTTTAATACAAATTCATTAATAAATGGGGCTTCCCAGGTGGCTCAGTGGTAAAGAATCCGCCTGCCAACGCAGGAGACACAGGAGATGTGGGATCGATCCCTGGGTTGGGAAGATCCCCTGGAGTAGGAAATGACAACCCACTCAGTCTGCCTGGGAAATCCCATAGACAGGGGAGCCTGGGAGGCTACATACTATAGGATTGCAAAGAGTTGGACATGACTGAGCATCTGAGCAATCACCACAATACCATCCATCATCTGTCTCTCAAGGCTGGGATGCTTACAATAAATAAAAAACAATATATATCAAATAAATTTTCAGATTAAAAATAGAACGTATATAACCTGCCTTGTATTATTGTGCATGCTAAGTCACTTCAATTGTGTCTGACTCTGTGCGACACTATGGACTGCAACCTGCCAGGCTTCTCTGTCTGTGGGATTCTCCAGGCAGGAGTACTGCAGTGGGCTGCCGTGCCCTTCTCTGGGGATCTTCCCGACCTAGGAATTGAACCTGCCTCTCTTAAGTCTAACCTGCATTGGCAGGTGGTTTCTTTTCCACTAGTACCACCTGGGAAGCCCCACTTTGTATTATTACATATTCCTTATCAGTGGATATGAAGCTGACACAGGCGCATATTTTCTCCTGGTTGCTCTGGGGATGTCAATCAAGGCTGAAAGTAAGTCAGTATACTACATTGAACACAGTGGGAAACCTCAGCACCCAAACAACTAAAAAAAAAGCAGCCATATTTCAGCTTCTATGTCTGAAAAACGTATGGCTGGAGTAGACAATGTCTCAGGTCCCTTCCAGCGAGAAGATTTTGTTTCTCCATCTTTGGACAAACAGGAAAAACTTGATTTAAACTCATCTAGATTATACTTGAAATTCCACTGATATGAGTGCTTGAAGTCAAGAAGGGGAGCCTGGGTGACGATTGGAGCATTTCAGTGCCACACAGTCCCTGTGCTTTTAGAAATCAGTAGCACCATTTTCATATTTGAAGACTCTCTGTGCCAACTATGAGTGTACAAGAGGTACTGGACGATTCTAACTTCATAGTGTCCTTGACTATTAAAAAGAAGGCACTGATTAGAAACAGTCTCAGCCGGGATTTGTATCTGCTACAAATAGAAGGGATTAGCCCATCTGTGCTAACCCTGGCTCAGGGGATCACCAACACATTCTCTCTGTGGTTACGTTCCAACTTCTCCTCTGGGCTGCTGCCCTGTTCTAGTTAGACATGAGTGCTCAGGCAAGATCCACATTTTAAAATGTAAAGGAATAAGCTCAGCACAGTCACTGCTAGTGGAGATGGGTCACCCACCAGATCACATGCCCAGCTGCAGGAACATTTTCACTGAACATTTCACTGAAGAAATAAGAGGTCTCTGACCTTTGGCCGCTTCAGGATAAGAATTGCTCAATCAGTCCTTGGGAAAGCCTCCTAGGAATGCAGGAGGATATAGTCCAGACACAGAACATGTAGAGAAGGGAAACAGACACTGGTACACCTTGTTTTACCCCTTCTGTTCAAGCTTCTCCCCAAAGGCTGAGAGGATGGAGGCTGCCTGGAGGCTCCTCCTGGTTTATTTAGTTTTGCAGCTGCCACCTTCCTCCCCTCACACCTGGGCTTGCGCTTTTGGATGCTGGCTGCACTGCCTCTGAGGCAGCCCATATAGTTATTCGTGAATGCAGGCAATCTCTCTTTCTGTGTGTGTGTGTGTGCTCAGTGGCTTCAGTTGTGTCTGACTCTTTGAGACCCTGTGAGCCTGACTAGCCCCCCAGGCTCCTCTGTCCATGGGGATTCTCCAGGCAAGAATACTGGAGTGAGTTGTCACGTCCTTCTCCAGGGGATTTTCCTGACCCAGGGATTCAAACCAGCCTCTAGTGTCTCCTGCACTGGCAGGCTGGTTCTTTACCACTAGCGCCACCTGGGAAGCCCTTCTATCTCTGTACTTGTCCCTTTATGTATCTTATGTATAGTAGGTGCTCAATAAATATTTGATGAACTGAGCCCTGAGTACACGTGTATACTGTGGCAGTAACCTCCCCAAAACTCCCCACTCACTGGCATGCTGTGTGCCTTGCAAGGGGTCACATTTTGTGATCAGTATTAGTCCTGTGGATGTCACAGCCCCTGTATTTTAAAGTGTTAAGAAACTGAAGAGCAGAGAGCTAATTTTGCTCCAGCTCACAAGTTCATTAGGGCCGCAGAGGTTCCTCTTCCCCATCTGGCCACAGAGGTTCCTCTTCCCCATCTGGCCGGGGAGGCTTTAATAAAGATTGTTTTCTTTTCCGACGGCGCAGAACGGAGAAGCCCAGCCTGGGGACACTCCACGGGTGGCCGCGTGCACCAAGAGCGCTTGCTTTGGGGAAGAACAAGATGGGACATCTTTTTGCCATCATTTTTCCCAAAGACGGTCGTCCCAAATACACCACTCTCGAAAAGTTCACGTTTTGAAATATCTACCCTCCTACGCTTAGCGCGTCCCCGGCCACAGTTGAGTCAAACAGCCCGCGAGCCCAGGTCCAACCGCTCGCCGCGCTCCCCACGCGGACCACGGGCTAATCCCGGCTGCTTCGACCCTTTCCCCTCTGGATCCCCTCCGCCCCCGACGTGCCCGCTGGTCTCTCTGGCCCCGGGGGACACTCACCTTGCCACTCGCGGAGCCGCTCGGGGGTGACTGCCCCCGCCGCCGTCTCGGCGGAGCCCGCCGGTACCTGCAGCAGCAGCAGGAGCAGCGGCAGCAGCGGCATCGCTAACCACTTGGCCCGCGGGCCTCCGGGTGTAGCGGCCGCGGGGGGCCAGCGCCGCAGCCCCAGCGCCCAGCCCTGCGGTGGGTGGGGGGCGGGAGGGCAGGACCGCAGCCTCCTCCGCGCTCCACCCCTCCCCTGGGGCCTCGCCACCCCTGCGTCCCCGAGACCCACTTCGTCGGTCACCCCTGTCGCCACGGTCGGGGGACACTCTGGCTGGAAGACGGAAAAGTCGCGGAGGTTCTCCCTTTGCGGCTTGGAGCAGGAGGAGGAAGAGCGGGTGGACAATCTGCCCGTCCCAGAAATTCCTGCCTTTAGGGTGGAGAGGGAGGGGGGAGGCTGCCCTGGGCTAGCTCCTCCTGCTTCCAGCCCTCTCTCTCCTTCCTGGGGGAGGCCAAATAGGAGTTGGGGGTGAGCGAGTTTTTCATCTCTGGGACAGGAAGTCTGACATCTGGGTTTGCACACCACCCGGGTTCTGGTAAACACTGCCGCCTTGGCGGCAGGCAGCTTAGAGGAAACCGAGCTGCTCCGAGGACCCAGGCGCACTGGGAACGCTCTGGACTCCCTCTCCCCTGGAATGTGGAGTCCAGAGGTTCCTGGGGGTGCGCCAGGGTCCCCGCCCTACTCACTCCAGAGAACCCTGAAGCTTCTTCCCTTGCTGAGTTCCCTCCCCTTTACAAACTACCTCCCCCTTCCATCTCCTCAGATTCTTCTAACCCAGCAGAATAGCTGGGTTATCCCGTGTCACAGCTGTTACCTTGTTGTCCCACTTTATCCCAAAAAAACCGGTCCAGAAAGCAAAGTGATTTGCTCTAAGAGGTTACACTTTAAGTTGGCAAAAGTTCCTCGCTAAACTAGGAAAACTGTGACTAGAATTTAGTCTTTCAGGTAACTAGCAAAAGTGTGTGTGTGTGTGTGTGTGTGTGTGTATGTGTGTGTGTGTTGCTCAGTTGTGTCTGACTCTTTGCGGCCCCATGGACTGTAGCTCACCAGGCTCATCTGTCCACGGAATTCTCCAGGCAAGAATACTGGAATGGGTTGCCATTTCTTTCTCCAGGGGATCTTCCTCACCCAGGGATTGAACCTCGGTCTCTCACATTGCAGGCAGATTGACAGATTCTTTACCATCTGCATACTAGCAGGGAAGCCTACTAGAAATGTTTAATATTCATGAGAACAGGTTAGTATAGTATCTTTCCTAAATAGTCATTAAATAAAACAGTTTATGATGCTAGTCATTAAAACATAAAAGGAGGGAAGAGAGAAAAATGGAGCTTTAAAAAAAAGGAAGGTGGTGGCATCTTGGAGAACCTTGCTTTCCTTAGCTGCCTATTGACCCAAACCAGTTATTTTTTGACAGGGTGTGTGTGTGTCGGGGGGGCTCTACTGTCACCCTATCCCATGTGGGACCCTTCTTCCTCCACCAGGGATTGAACCCATGGCCCCTGCATTGGCAGCCTGGAGTCTTAACTACTGAACTGCCAGGGAAGCTCCCTCAAACCAATAGTTTTGAATGATACTGTCGGCTATAGACTGAATTGTGTCCCCAATACCCCAGTCATTTGTTAAAGTCCTAATTGTTCCCTCCCGCCCCAAGTTGTATTTGGATATAGGGATTTTAGGAGTTAATTAAGTTTAAATGGAGTCTAAAGGCTGGAGTCCTAGATAAGGTCGACCTTATAAGGAGAGGAAGAGAGAGATCTTTCCATCCAGGCACCAAGGAGAGGCCACGTGGGGACACACAGCCAGAATGTAGCCATCTACGAAACAGGCAGAGAACTCAGCAAACCCCCAAATCTTCAGGAACTTGATTTTGGACCTCCAGCCTCCAAAACTGAGAAATATGTTTCCATTGTTTGAGCTAGCCCAAGTGGATTCATACTGTCTTAGCCCAGATCCCCTGGAAGCAGAGCCTGGGATGAGATCCCTGGCAGGGAGTGGAATTGGAGATCAGAGTGAAATAGGGAAGCAGGGATAGCCCTGGGGCAGGCAGCAACAGGTGCATGGCATGGGCAGAGGTGAGGTGCTCTCACCTTGCCCCAGAGGGAAGCTGTGTAGAGCTGGCTGTTGCTGGAGTGAAAACAAAACAAAACAAAACAAAACAAAACAGGTGGGGCTGAGAAAATGTGAACATTTCCACTAAGTGAGTCAATAAATATTCTTTTATGGAGAAGTCAGCATCCCTGCCTGAAACATGTAGAAAAGGGATGTTTTCAGCATATAGGAGTATATAGACCTCAGTCATGATGTATTTCTGAGTCTTTTCTGTGGCCTCAGAACTACATTGCCTGAAAGTAGATGATTCAGCCCTGTCTGAGTGGGCTGGCATCTATTGCGATAGCTGAGTGTTATCCAAGTGGGACAATTAACCACAGAAGTGCAATCCTGATGTTAATCCTTGGTGAGCTGCAGTACAGTGGGAGTGAAAGTGGGAGAGGCCAGGAGGTGCTCGAGTGACCATGCAGGGTTAGATGTGCTGTGATGGGGTGAAGAATATTTGGGAGGAAGAGGCTGTTTTAGGATGGGAAGAAGCTGTGCCAAAAAATACAAAAGTTGGCGTGAGAACTGCTTATATGGGAGAGAGTGAGTGGGCAGACCTGCTGGAGCAAAAGGCAGCTACTGGGGCAGCCCAACAAGCAAGGTCAGTCACTGGGATACTCGGCCACCTCCCACTGGCTGTGGGATCTGGGTGATACATATACCTGCTGTGCCTTCAGTTTTATCCTCTATGTAATGAGGGGAAAAAACCTCCCTGACCCCCAGCAGATAATATTCCAAAGGAGCAGAGCTATGAAAATGAGCGGGATAAAGAGGGAAACAAGCCATATTTCATCTTCAAAGAATTAGTGTAACGAAGAATGCTGATGACAGCTTCCTGGCCTCCTGAGACCAAATTTCCTATTCAATGATTAGAAGACTCCTAAAGAGCTAGTTTTCATCTCTTCCTGAAAGTATTGCATGTGTCTTTGAGGTGGGAAATGTGGCAAGGAGCTTTTAAGCCTTTGAGAAAATGATCCTTCCCCATCTCACGGTCTTGCCTGTGTTTCATCGTGAGGCAGGGTAGTGTGATGGTTAGAGTAGGTGCTTTGTCACTTATCAGCTGGTTAGGTAGTCTCCTTAGCCCCCGTTTCCTCACCCCACCCCCCTTTTCTAAATTTATTTGGCTACACCAGGTCTTAGTTATGGTACGAGGGATCTAGTTCTCTGACCAGGGATGGAACCTGGGCCCCCTGCATTGGGAGCATGGAGTCTTAGCCACTAGACCACCAGGGAAGTCTCTGGAAGTTCTTTCTGTATAAAATGCGGGTAGATGGTACTATTTGCTTCATAGTGCTGCTGTATTAAATGAAATAGTGCTTGGCACAGAGTCTGGCATATTTTCAGTGTCCTTTTATGGGAGCTTTGGAAATGGGAGGAGGGAGTGGGGCTGCAAAAAGAAAAGCAAAGGGAAGCTCAGGAGGGAACCCTGAAGAGCTCTATTCTGCTGAACCGGTGTCTCCTCCTCACCCCTGCACCCCACACCCCTGGAACACCTGCACCTGCACGCCTTGTACATCTTCCATCTCTCAGTTTATAACTTTGAATTACAATTATTGCTTTATTTATATCTTTCACCTGAATGTAAATTTCTTGAAGAGCCCACTATCTTTCCCTTCTCTTAGAATCTCCAGGATGGTGCCATTCTGACACTTAGTAAATTCTTAGGATGTCCCTGCTGAATGAGTGAATGAAGGAGGGAAGGAGGTAGAAAGGGATATAGTGCTTGGAGTCATTTGAAACTGGGAAAACAATTAGAAACCTGAACTATGTTGAGTGAAAACGGTGAAGAAAATTCATTATATCCTTGCAGTCCTACCCACATCTCACATGGATTTCTTCCCTTTACATCTCTTTTATAAAAACATCAGTATTGTATTTAGGAACCACTGCGACCTAACATGACCTGATTTTAATAATCACCTATCGCTGTTCCTCGGCACCTCAACTCCACTTACCCCCCATCGCCTCCTCCTCCATCCTCCAGTTCAAAATAGCGGCGGCGGCGGCGGCGGCTCCTCCGGGCTGCCCGGGTTCGTGTCCCGACTTCGCCGAAGTCTGCTCTTTCTTGGAGCGCTACGGGCCGCTGCTCGACCTGCCTGAGTTGCCGTTCCCGGAGCTCGGGCGGGTGCTGCAAGCTCCGCCGCCGGACGTTGGCAACGGAGAAGTACCTAAAGAACTGGTGGAGCTCCATTTGATGAGGAAGATTGGCAAATCTGTTACAGCAGACATGGGAAAAATACTTGATCAAGAATTGTGAAAATTTAATGAAATAATGTATGAATGGACTCAAAACTAATGTCTGACATTGGCTTCAAGAAGAAGACTGTTGTTAAAGATGATATATGCTGAAGATACTATCAAAGCTTATATTCCTACCTGATTTTTTTAAGATATATAAAAGCTTAATTGGCTCAGAGGTTAAAGCGTCTGCCTGCAAGGCGGGAGACCCAGGTTCATTCCCTGGGTTGGGAAGATCCCCTGGAGAAGGAAATGGCAACCCACTCCAGTATTCTTGCTTGGAGAATCCTATGGACAGAGGAGCCTGGTAGGTTACAGTTCATGGGGTCGCAAAGAGTCGGACACGACTTCACTATCACTATTTCCAAATAAAGTCTTATTCTGAGGTTCCATGTGGATGTGATTTAAGGGGGACACTTTTCAATCTAGTGTAACAACCATATGATCCAGACATTCCACTCTTAAGTATTTACCCAAGAATGTTCATATAAGGTTTGTTCATGAATGTTAATAATAGCTTTATTGTTATAGCTCCAAACTGGAAACAACTCAGATACCCATTAAGGAATGAATAGATAAATAGATTTAGGTCTATCTATGCAATGGATGCTACTCAGCAATTAAAAGAAATGAATGACTGATGCATGGAACAGCATGGTTGCATCTTGAAGCAATTATGCTGAGTGAAAGAAGCCAGACAAAAAAGAGTATATACTTTGTGATATGATTTCTATAAAATTCTAGAAAATGTAACTTAAGCTGTGGTACAAAAGTAAGTGAGTTTTTGCTTGGAAATGTGAATGGGAATGCAGGGCTGATGGGATCTGAGAGACTTAACTGAGCTAACAGGGAGTGGAAAAATGTGCCAGACAGAGGGAATAGAGGCAAGGGTGGACATCAGATGCTTGAGAAGTTCTCTGAGCAGGGAGTCTAGAAATTGAGGTGGAAGGTTTTGGGAACATGAAGCCTGAACAGGAAAGGCTTAAGCTAGGTCCAAAATCATGTTTAAAACCTTTGTGCTAAAGCCAAGGGGAAGCCATTAAGAGGTTTCACTGTGACCAGACTTATGTGCTATGTTTTAAAAAGAACTTTCCTGCCATATTTTGCAGAATGGATTGGAAGTAAGCAATTCCTAAGGGTTAGGAGGCTGCAGCAGGATCTTGAATAAAGAGATGGCTCTGGTCTGGACCAGAAAGGAGTTGAGAAGAGGAGATGAGACTGGCTCTGATGTCCTCAGAGCTACTGGGGAAATGTGGCCAGACATCTGGGCATCACCAAGGGCTCAGATGTGGTCAGGGACCATGATTTCATAGGAGATGGTCTTTTCTTAATGATACGAAATAGCCCAGCTACATGCAGGGAGAAGGTGGACACTGGGCTTCATCCAGATTGATGTCACCCAGTCAAATGACTGGAGAAGGCAACGGCACCCCACTCCAGTACTCTTGCCTGGAAAATCCCATGGATGGAGGAGCCTAGTAGGCTGCAGTCCATGGGGTCGCTAAGAGTCAGACACGACTGAGTGATTTCACTTTCACTTTTCACTTTCATGCATTGGAGAAGGAAATGGCAACCCACTCCGGTGTTCTTGCCTGGAGAATCCCAGGGATGAGGGAGCCTGGTGGACTGCGTCTATGGGGTTGCACAGAGTCGGACACGACTGAAGCGACTCAGCAGCAGCAGCAGCAGTCAAATGACAACAAACTGAAGACAGGAAAGAAGCTGATGATTGATGGTGATGGAATCTCACAGGACTCAACTGCATTGTCACAGGTCGGCAAGTGGAGGCAACCAGAGGAGGCCCTGGGGCCAGACTGCCAGTTCCAGACCCTGGGTTTGTCATTCACTAGCTCTGTGACTGGAGCGGGTTGCTTTACCTCCACTGCCTTAGTTGTTTCATCTACAAAATTGCAATAATAATAATAGTGCCGTTTCATTGGCCTGTTGTTAGGATTTAAAGAGTTTATACCTGAGGGCTGCTTAGAACAGTGACTGACACAGAGTAAACACTCTACCATGGTAGTTTTATTACTGATTGTTATTACTTAAATGAAGAAAATATTTGAGGGGCAAACAAAGAATGAGGGGTGATTTGGTTTCCTGCTGGGTGGAGAGAAAAGCCGTATAATGGTCCTGGTTTCTTCTCAGGAGCTGCCATGCCTGAAGTGCTGGCTGTATCAACACCATGGTGGTGAAGAGGTAAGGCAGCCTGGGTGGGAGTCTGCTTTATGGTCTATGCCAAGTCACAGCACCTCACCCAGCCTCAGCTTCCTTTCTGTAAAATGGAACACTACAAGTGTCCACGCCATGTTGGAACATGTGGAAAACACCCATTACCTGGCCAAGAGTGAGCACTCAGGAGATGTGACCACAATTATTAGATAATACCCACATTGGTTATGCTGTGAAGTAGGTCTCATTACAGTCATTAGGTGCTGATGAGGACACTGAGAGCTTAAATGACGTATTGTTAAAGCCCTGCCCTGAGCTACCCATTAGCTTCATGTAATAAGCTATCTCATTAAGAGGAAATTGTACCTTAGATAAAAGAGAATATTGGTTTATGTAAGACAGGAATTTTCTAACCTATTTAATATGTATTTTCAGCAGCTTTCCCCAAGCCATTTATTAAACACTCCTGAGTGTGTTCAAATATTGCTTTATGTTGTGCTCGAGCCGCACTGTGGTATTTTAACCAATAACACCCACAGTGGCTGGAGTACTAAGGGGTGAAAACAACTGAAAGTTCATTGGGCTAAAGGCCAGTTTCAGTACTGAGTTAATGAACTAGTTTTTCACCTTTGTCTAGGCAGCAATTTGTATCAATTCAGTTCAATTAATGGCTCTCCCAGTATGCAGCATTTAGCCAGAAATTTCCACTCACTTGGGAGTTTCAGCTAAGCCTCTGTCTTGACTGGTCTTCATACTGCTGCTGCTGCTGCTGCTAAGTCGTTTCAGTCATGTCCGACTCTGTGCGACCCCATAGATGGGAGCCCACCAGGCTCCTCTGTCCCTGGGATTCTCCAGGCAAGAACACTGGAGTGGGTTGCCATTTCCTTCTCCAATGGATGCAAGCATGCTAAGTCACTTCAGTTCATGTCTGACTCTGTGTGATCCTGCGGACAGCAGCCCACCAGGCTCCTCTGTCCACAGGATTCTCCAGTCAAGACAATACTGGGGTGGGTTGCCATTTCCTTCTCCAATGCAGGCACGCATGCTAAGTCGCTTCAGTTCATGTCTGACTCTGTGTGATCCTGTGGACAGCAGCCCACCAGGTTCCTCTGTCCACGGGATTCTCCAGGCAAGACAATACTGGGGTGAGTTGCCATTTCCTTCTGACTGGTCTTCATAGGGTATCTTTAAGTCTCCTCTGCCAGCGCGTGATCTCATTTCTACACACTCATGTTCTCCTTCCGTTTTCCACATGTAGCCTCACAGAGGATGTGCAGATGAAGTAGGCAAAGGGGCACACGTCTGGAGAAGAAACAGGAACCCCTCCAGGGAGCATGACTACCAGCAACACATGCTGTCTGAAACCTAGCTGGTCCAGCAGTGCTCAGCCCTCACCATGGTCAAAGTCCCCGGAACAGCTTTTAAAAACCACCAGCGCAGAGGCCCCAACTCCCAGTGATTCTGGTTCAGATGATCGGGAATGGGACCCAGGTGTCAGTACTTTTTTTTAAGCTCCTAAAGTGATTGTAATGTGCAGCTGGGGCGGAGAATTTCTGGTTTCTCCCATGAACCTCTCTTGGGTTCTGAGTAGGTAGGGGCAGAAGGTAATGTCTGGCACTTGAAAAGGAAAGGAAACCTACAAGAAACCTCTTAGTTCAGGGAGAGAGGCTGGTTTTAGAAGTAAAATTTCCCACTGGCTGTGTTAACACAGGGAGGGGGGAGCCAGGTGTGGGCAGCAGGCCTGGAAGCCTGATATGGCTGTCATGGACGAACGGCACCGCCTGACTCTAGGGGCCCCATTTAGGAACTTGCACTGTGAGAGAGCCTTCTCCAGCCCCGCATCTCTGGTTGTTGCCCTGCAGGCTATAGCTTTCCAGAACTTGATGGGAACCCTGGGGAACAATCAATATTTACTTTAACATTTGTCATTTTCTAGTAATTTAGATATTCTATTCCATTTAGTATTCAGAAAAGTGTATAAGATAGTTGTTTGTTTTTTTTTTAAATCACCAATGCTGTTTTTAAAATAAAAACAATAACAAAATAGAGGGGTGGTTGCACCTTTTGATTTCACCCAAAGAAATTCTGGTAAATCAAAACAGGTTCTGTGGGCATGTTCGCATCTTGAAGGATTAGGCGAAAGGAGGAGGAGGAGAAAGAGAGCATGGTAGAGTTGATGGGTTAAAAATCCTTCTTCCTTTATTTCTTAGCTGTGTTACTTTGGTCAAATTACATAATCTTGCTGAGTTTCTTCTCTGTATGTAGAACAACAAAAACCTACCATGCAGGTTGTTATAAAATGAGAAATAACGTTGAGTCAAATGCCATGCTCTAGCAGGGCCTCCTCCATGCTCTGGGACCCAAAGCCATTCTGTGGGAGGGAAAATGATCCTGATGGATCAGGGACAGACAGCCTGTGGTGTGTTCATACTTGTCTTCTCACATGTGCCCAGAGGGTTGGAGACTTGTCAAGCCTCATTTCTAAGACAATTCAAAATGTTAAAGCTCAGGGTGGAAGATAAAAGAGGATTAGACATGAGCTAGTCATGGGGCTATGAAAAAAACTTGCAGACAAACAGCTTCATCTGCCCTTCTCAGGTTAAATGGGTTAAGTGTTAAAGTTCAGTGTAGCTTTCTGAGAAGCAGGTGTGCAAAGCTAAGTGAATAGACCACTAATAAGTTGGCAGTCTTGTTTTATTTTGTTTGGTCTTCTAGAATCTTCCAAGGAAGGCTACTTAGTTTTTCCATACCTTAACAACTTTCTAAGCTAAAACAGAAATCACAGTGTTTTTGAAAGTATGGATTTTGTAAAAGGAGAAGATATTGGTAGTCAGATGACCAGGACTTCATCAATTTAACTTAATTTTTCCTGTATTATGTTTATAAATCAACATGTAGTTTTGTCCCTGAATAATGGCTTCATTTTCATTTTATTACTAGAAAAAGGCAATTTGTTGGCCAGAAACCTCAGCCTTTAAGAATGATGGGTGAAATAACATTCTTAATACATTCCTAGTGAATCTAGTGGATTAGAAAATTATAGAAGACCTTTGCTGTATATTTAAATTTTTTTTTACTTTCTTGGGCTCAGAGCATGCAGGATAATGGTAGTTCCTCAGCTAGGGATCAAACCCACATCCCCTGGGGTGGAAGCACAATGTCTTAGCCACTGGACGACCAAGGAAGTCCCCCTGGTGTTGTAGCTTAATTGAGATGAAATCAACAAACAGTAAACTACCTACGTGTAAAATATACAGTTTAAAATTTTTTGACATGTCTATACACCCTTGAAACTGTTATTGTAATCAAAAGAGTGAACATATCTATCCTCCTTACTAATTCCACTGTGTTCCTTGGAAAGCCTCCTGTTCCATTATTCCTTATCCCAGACCCCAGTCAACTACAGATCTGCTTTCTGTCTATAGATTAGTTTGAGATTTCCAGAATTTCATGTAAATGAAATTATATAGCATATGCTTTTGGGGGGGTTCTGGTTTCTTTCATTCAGTATTTGGAAATACAGCCATGTCATTTCATACATTAAATTTTAATTATTTTTATTTCTGAGTGATTTTTCCATTGTATGGATAGACCACAATCTCTTTACCCATTTACCTACTGATAGATATTTGGGTTGTTTCTAGTACTGTGCTATTATAAATAAAGTTGCAAAGAACATTCATGTATAAATCCTTATGTGGACACATATCCTTTCATTTTTCTTGAGTGAATAACTATAAGAAGAATAACTGGATAAGAGAGTAGTTATGCATTTAATTTTTTCAGAAGCTACCAAATTGTTTTCCAAAGTGGTTGTACCATTTTACCCTCCCACCAGTAGTATGTAAATTCCAGTTCTTCCATATCCTAGCTGTTGTGGGTTGAGTTCTATCCTCCCTAAGGATGTTAAAGTCCTGACTGTCAGTACTTGTGGCCTAATTTGGAAATGAAGTCATTACATGTGATAAAGTTAAGATGAGGTCATCATGACATTTGGACACCAAGACGGGCATGCATACAGGGAAAACACCACGTGAAGATGAAGGCAGAGATTGCTGTGATACATCTACAAGCTAAGAAACGCCAAAGAATGCCAGCAAATCCCCAGAAGCTAGGAAAGGGCATGGGAGCAAAAGGGCATGGAACAGGTCTTTCTTTCACAGCCTTCAGAAGGAACCAACCTTCTGACACTTTTCTGGGTTTCTAGCCTTCAGAAACGTGAGAAAATCTTGTTTCTTAAACCACCTTCTTTGTAGTACTTTTGTTATGGCAGCCCTCGGAATCTAATATTCTTATCAATATTGAGTATGGTCAGTTTTTAAAATTTTAGCTATTCTAATAGAAGTACAGTGGTATTTCACTGTGGTTTGAATTTGCATTTCTCATACAGCATGGTGCTGTATGTCATTAATAAGTTTATGTATTGCTATGTATTGAAATTTGCTGAGAGTAGATCTTGTGTCCTCACCAAAAAAATGGTAACTCTGGGAGATGATGGATATGATAGTCAACTAGATCATGGTAATCATTTCACATTGGATATGCCTGTTGTATGCTTTAAATGGATCAGTTTTATTTTTCAATTCTACCTCATTTAAAAATAAATAAATTTGCATTTCTCTAATGACTAATAGTTGAAAATATTTTCATATACTTATTTGATATCCATATATCTTCTTTGATGGAGAATCTGCTCAAATATTTTGCTCATTTTTTGTTTTCTTATTACTGGGATTTGAGAGTTTTTTAAAATTTGTACATAAAAGTTCTTTATCAATGTATACTGTAATTTGTAAATATTTTCCCAGTCTGTAGCTTTTTTATTCTCTTAATATTGTCTTTTGAAGAACAGAAATTTTAGATTTTGGTAAAGTTCACTTTGTCAATTCATTTTTTCATGGATCATACTTTTGAAATCTAGGTATCTTTGCCTAATCCAAGGTCACAATGATGTTCTGCACTTCTAAATGCTTTATATTTTAAGACTTTAATTTTAGATCTCTGGTCCATTTTGAGTTAATTTTTTTTGTGTAGAGAAGTTCATCTGTTTACATGTGAATAAGCCCCATTTAATTTTGACTATTGTTGGATTCAGTTTGCTAACATTATGTTTAGAATTTTTTCCATCTGTGTTCATAAGGGATATTGGTCTTTAGTTCTCTTTTCTTATAATGTTTTGTCTGGCTTGGTACCAGATTAATGCTGGCCTCAAAGAATGTGTGTTGGTAAGTATTCACTTCAGTTTTCTGGAAGAGTTTGTGTAGAATTGGTAGGTATTTTTTCTCCTTTAAGCATTTGGTAGAATTCATCTGTAATGCTATCTGGGCCGGGTGTTTTCTTTGTGAGAAGATTTTTAATTGTAATTTCAATTTCTTCTGGAGATCTAGGAAAGTAAGGTTACCTACTTTTTTCCTTGAACAAACTTTGGTAGTTCTTGTCTTTCAAGGAATTCTTCCATTTTATATAAACTTTCAAATTTATAAAGTTTGTTCATAATGCACGAATTGTAAGTTGCTTCAGTCATGTCTGACTCTTTGCAACCCTTTGGACTGTGGCCTGCCAGGCTGCTCTATCCACGGGACTCTTCAGCAAGAATACTGGAGTGGATTGCCACGCCCTCCTCCAGGGGATCTTCCTGACCCAGGGATCCATCCCACATCTCTCAGATCTCTTAGGTGGGCTCTTTACCACTAGCGCCGCCTTGAAGCCCTCGTTTATAATAGTTACTTATTTATGCACTTAATATCTGTGTAATCTAAAGTGATGTCACCAGTCTCTTTTCTGATACTGCTGCTGCTGCTAAGTCACTTCAGTCGTGTCCGACTCTGTGTGACCCTATAGACGGCAGCCCACCAGGCTCCCCTGTCCCTGGGATTCTCCAGGCAGGAACACTGGAGTGGGTTGCTATTTCCTTCTCCAATGCATGAAAGTGAAATGTGAAAGTGAAGTCGTTCAGTCGTGCCCGACTCTTAGCGACCCCATGGACTGCAGCCCACCAGGCTCCTCCGTCCATGGCATTTTCCAGGCAAGAGTACTGGAGTCGGGTGCCATTGCCTTCTCCCCTCTGATAGTGGTAACTTGTGTTTTCTGTTTTTCTTTTCCTCATCAATCTGGCTAAAGGTTTTCCCGTTTTATTTATCTTAAAGAAACTTTTGGTGTCATTGATTTTCTCTGTCGCTTTCCTGTTTTCTATTTCAGTTTGATCTTTATTCTTTCTTTCCTTCTGCTCACTTGGATTTTGTTTTTTTCTTCTTTTTCAGTTTCTTGAAGTAGAAGGGTGAGGCTGAGCTCTTTCTTGTTTTCTAATACGCTTATTGTTGCCTACTCCGTTCACTGCTCTGGTGGCGTCTTATATGTTCTGGTATACTGTACTTTCATTCAGTTCAAAATGTTTTCCAGCTTTCATTCCAAGTTCTTCTTTAACCCATGGGTCACTCAGTAGTGTTACTTACTTTCCAAATACTTGAGGATTGTCCAGATATCTTTTTGCTATTGATTTCCAATGAATTTCTTTGGTCGAAGAACACATTTTGTATGACTTAAGTCCTTTTAAATTTATTGAGATTTGTTTTACGGACTGGAGGAATGTGGTCTACTATGCTAAATATTTTTTGAAAGTCATAGTATCTTGTTTATTTATATCATACCAGTTGTAAGCATCTATGCTGAGTGGTCAGTCATCAGTCATGTCTGACTCTTCGGGACCCCTGTAGCCCCCCAGGCTCCTCTGTCCTTGCAATTTTCCAGGCAAGAATACTAGAGTTGGTTGCCATTTCCTATTCCAGGGTAATGCTTCCTAGGTGTCACTAGTGGTAAAGAACCTATCAGCCAGTGCAGGAGACATAGGAGACACAGGTTCAGTCCCCGGGTTGGGAAGATCCTCTGGAGGAGGGCATGGCAATCCACTCCAGCATTCTTGCCTGGAGAATTCCATGGACAGAAGGGACTGGTGAGCTACAGTCCACAGGTCTGCAAAGAGTCAGACACAACTGAAGTGATAGCACACACACACTCCAGGGGATCTTCCTGACCCAGGAATCAAACCTGTGTCTGCTGTGTCTCACGCATTGCAGGTGGACTCTTTACCTGCTGAGCCACTGGGGAAGTCCCTGACTTTTAAAGAAATTTTTATTGGAGTGTAGTTGATTTATAATGTTATGCTCATTTCTACTCTACAGTAAAGTGAATCAGTACATATGTACTGATTCATGTACAAAGTGAATCATGTACATATGTCTACTTTTATAGGGTCTTTTCCCATATAGGTCATTACAGAGTATTGAACAGAGTTTCCTGCGCTCTACAGTAGGTTCTTATTGGTTATCTATATAGTAGTGTGTATATGTCAACCCCAATCTCCCAACCCCCTTTCTCTCTCGGTAACCATAAGTTTGTTTTCTAATCTATGACTCGATTTCCATTTTGTAAATAAGTTCATTTGTCCCTTTTTTTAGATTCCACATAAAAGTGATATGATATGATATTTGTCTTTCTCTGTCTGACTTCACTCAGTATGACAATCTCTAAGTCCATATGTGTAGCTGCCAATTATGCTAAATATTTCATATGTGCTTAAAAAGATCACATTTTCTTCTGTTTTGGGGTAGAGTGTTCTACAAATGCCACTTAGGTAGTTGGGACAACTGCAGGACTGTAACTTCAGGCCACCCAAGATGGGTGTTCTCTTGCTCTTCACACATCCCCTGCCTTACCGACACCCTACTCACCTGACTGTCCCTTTCCATTTAATCTTAGAGTCTAATCAGTAACTGCTTGCATACTTGAGAGCTCTCTACTATGACAGTTTATCAAACGGTCAGTGAGAGGCATGTTCCCCTGTTGGTCTGTCTGAGCCAACCTGATGTCAATTTCCCTCTCCCTCTGGTAGCAAAGACTGCTGCCTCGTCTTGTCCACCTTCTGATGCACTTGTTGGGGGTGTTGCTCCAAGACCTTGCTTTAGACATGTCAGATTCCTCCCATCAATTAAACCACTGATGTCTCTGTCATTAACCTAGGCTCTTTTTTGGTATGGAGGTAGGCAAATACAGAGATTGCAAACTCAACAATGACTCATCTTGTTTGTTTCCTATCTCTCAGAGGTAACTATCCTTTAATGCCCAGTGTCCATTGCCTTGAAAATCAAGTTTCATATATATGTGTGTGTGTGTATATATATATATATTTTGTTTGTTTGTTTGTTTGTTTGTTTGGCAGGAGGGAAGGTAAATCTGGTTTGTCCCTGTTAGTCCATCTTGTTTGAAAGTAAAAGAAAAAAATTTAAGAGATATTTTTTCTCACATTTACATTTGACCTCCAAATTGGCTTTCAGTTCAGTTCAGTTGCTCAGTCGTGTCCAACTCTTTGTGACCCCATGAATCACAGGATGCCAGGCCTCCTTGTCCATCACCAACTCTTGGAGTTCACTCAAACTCATGTGCATCGAGTCAATGATGCCATCCAGCCATCTCATCCTCTGTCGTCCCCTTTTCTTCCTGCCCTCTATCTCTCCCAGCATCAGTCTTTTCCAATGAGTCAACTCTTCGCATGAGGTGGCCAAAGTATTGGAGTTTCAGCTTTAGCATCAGTCCTTCCAATGAACACCCAGGACTGGTCTCCTTTAGGATGGACTGGTTGGATCTCCTTGCAGTCCAAGGACTCGCAAGAGTCTTCTCCAGCACCATAATTCAAAGGCATCAATTCTTCAGTGCTTAGCTTTTTTCACAGTCCAACTCTCACATCCATACATGACCACAGGAAAAACCATACCCTTGACTAGATGGACCTTTGTTGGCAAAATAATATGTCTGCTTTTGAATATGCTATCTAGGTTGGTCCTAACTTTTCTTCCAAGGAGTAAGCGTCTTTTAATTTCATGGCTGCAGTCACCATCTGCAGTGATTTTGGAGCCCCAATAAAAAAAGTCTGACACTGTTTCCACTGTTTCCCCATCTATTTCCCATGAAGTGACGGGACCAGATGCTATGATCTTCGTTTTCTGAATGTTGAGCTTTAAGCCGACTTTTTCACTCTCCTCTTTCACTTTCATCAAGACGCTTTTTAGCTCCTCTTCACTTTCTAAATTGGCTTTAGATGAGGAGAAAGAGGAGACAGGAAAAAAAGACCAGCACAAAGAAGTCTAGAAATCTGTATGTAACATTTTTTTTCATTGGCTCATAATTCTGCTTGGCTTTTTTCCCAAGGAGTATTGATTGTGTATGTGTGCTTGTGATTAGTATATAATGTATTTCACACTTAGCTAAAATGAGTAGATTTCAAAACCAATGAATAAACTTAGAAAACACCAACCAATCAAATCTGAGCAGCCAAGTTAGATGTAAAATCTTAAAAGCATATTACCGTGCCTGGGCTAAAATATCTGTTTTTAAGCGTACAAATGAACTTATTTACAAAACAGAAGTAGAGTCACAAATGTGGAGGACAGGGTTTTGCTTACCAGGGGATGAATTTGGAGACTGGGGTTGACATATACACACTACCATATATAGAACAGATAATTGATGCTGCTGCTGCTAAGTCACTTCAGTCGTGTTCGACTCTGTGCAACCCCATAGACAGCAGCCCCCAAGGCTCCCCCGACCCTGGGATTCTCCAGGCAAGAATACTGGAATGGGCTACCATTTCCTTCTCCAGTGCATGAAAGTGAAAAGTGAAAGTGAGTCGCTCAGTCGTGTCTGACTCTCAGTGACCCCATGAACTGCAGCACACCAGGCTCCTCCATCCCTGGGATTTTCCAGGCAAGAGTACTGGAGTGGGGTGCCATTGCCTTCTCCAGATAATCAATGAGAACTTGCTGTATAGCACACGGAACCCCACTCTATATTCTGTAATAGCCTTTATGGGAAAAGAATCTTTTAAAAAAGAGTGAATACATATGCATATGTATCTCTGATTCACTTTGCTATATACCTGAGGCTAACACAACGTTGTAAATCAACTACACTCCAATAAAAAATTAAAAAAAAACAATGTGTTTTATTTAAGAAGAATACTTCAGCCTGATAGTCTTGTTTTAAGAATGATTCTGACAGTGGGATATCGGGCTTTCGTCCAGTTTCACAGCGATGCTATTTGAAGGACAAGGGGCTGCACTAGGCACTCATCCTCGGAAGCCCGATGAGCGGCCCCCGCACTCCTGCAATCACCCCTCTTCAGGCCCGGGCATGCCGGTGACCGCCACTGCTGGTCCATCCGTCCATCTTAGGCAGTACAGGAAAAACACTGACCAGGGCTACCCTTCACCCTTCTTTCCTAGTCTTCATGAAGACTATTTGCCTTCCATGGGCATTGCTTAGACCATAGAATAGAAAGTACCGTCACTGTCTTGAACCAGTTACTAATTTTATCTGTGAATGTCTACATTTTCCTGAGTCACTTACTCAAATATGATCTCTTGGGTGATTTCTACAGGAGGTTAATCATCTCCATTTGTGCAGACTTTTGCTAGTTTCACTTCCAGAGTAATTTAACTTCCACCTCTGGGGATGGCACAGTTGCCCTCTGCTGTGTTAAAGGATATCAGTTGTTAGATAAAGGAATACTGTGCTTAAACCAAATCAGCCAGGTAGGTTGACTGTACTTTCTATACAGTTCCACTCCCTCCAGCGTGATGAAATACTCTGCCTTCTGGTTTTTCTCTGGTCCTCTGCCTGTAATTGTACTCCCTGAGGGGGTTGTATGCTCACCTAAGTGAGCCATAGAAAATTTGCATCTCTTTTCACCTCATCTTTCTTTCTATGTTTTGACTTGTGCTTTCTATTCAGGCAAATTCCTGTTTATTAGTAAGAGCAATTATTTTTCAAGAAAGGTTAAACCCAGATCTGAACTGGTCCTGGCTTGTTAGCCTGAGTTTCTTAAAAAATAAAATCTGAAAATCTGTCACTTGTGGTCGTTGTTTATCATAAATAGTTGTGACCTTGTTATTTCTATTAGCATTCTTAATTTTGCCTGCAAGGCCTCATGACCATTATTCTTCTTCTCCCAACCCCCTCCGTCTTCTCCACTGCCTCCTTATTTCTCAGAAAAGCCTGCAATTTGTTTTCTGGGCTGTCCCTCTTTGGGGATTGGCTGGGGAAAGGGCTAAGTGAGAAACCTCACTGTGAAATTATTTTTAGAACTAAGCGATGACCTCTAAGGGTATGCAATGTTAATCTGAGAAATGTTGCTTGAAATTGTTTTTCATTTTCTCCCTTCATAGCAGATATGTCAGTCCTTTGAGTCCCAAACCTTCCAAGTGTCAGCACCCAGTGGTTTATGAGTAAAGTCTTCTTAACATTCAGACCTGAATTTCATTGGTGCTATTTTTCACCACGGTGTCTGGAAGACTAATGGGACCTCTTCTGAGGCTCATATTCACTTCTAGTATCTGGGGATCCCCAGGGGAGGGGGGCACCTTGCATGCCCCATGGCAGCTTGGTGGGGCTCCTTCTGGCAATTGCCTGCAGGGTACCACACCCAGGCCTGAAACACTGCCCCAGCTCCACCCCCTGAGCTGGGGATGTGCCTCCAGGCCCCCCGAGGCTTCCATCACCCCCTGCACTCCTTCCTGCTGCCAGGCTCCAGGCTCTGCTCTCTGCCCAGCCCTGCACATGCTCACCTGCATCCGCTCACCTCTGCACCACAGCTGGATGCTCTGCCTTCCCAACCAACGGGGCCCGTCTTCCTTTTGGCATTTGGAGGCAGCTCCTGTGATCCTCTCCTTTAAAGGGGCCCCCCTTAGTAGACCTCAGGGTTTAGCAGGTCAGACTTCAGCTTGCACGGAATTCTTTCAAGAGCTGGCTTAAGAAGCTGTTTCGTCGTGTACCTAGAACCAGCGTTCTCCGGTTACAATCTGGTACTTGCTCAGCGTTCTCTAGCTCATGGTATCAGAGACTTTTCTATGTTATTCTTTTTTGTGTGCTTCATGTGTTTTCCCTTGAAATCTGCTGTCTGTTTTGCCTCCTCCCTTCCTCAGTTCTCTAATTATACCCAGACTTCAGCCTTGGCTATTCTGTTCTTTTTGACAGAAAGTGATTACTGGAGGCACTCAGTGACTGAAGACAGCTATCATTTACTGCACATTTACTGAGTGTCTATGTCAACTACTTTAACTTATTGTTTCAGTTAATTCTCACAACAACTCCAGAAATAGGTGAGAATATATGCAGTGGTGATAAACAGAACCACAGTGAGGACAGGAGTACCTGTCAGATCGTTGTCTCTTCCCTGTGGACTCTAAAGTGTGTGAGGTTAAACACAATTAAATGTTCACATCCCATTACTGCCTGCATCTAAGTATAGGATAGTAAATGGTAACACTGAGTGCCGAGAAAGTTGTTTTGCAGCTGCGACATAAAAATTACTATGTATCCTTTCCTGTGTCCATCTGGAACTGAAAAGGTTTTCATGTTTTTGAATGAATCATGGAATTTTAGTAAGGTGTAAGTTGGTTATCTCTTAACATGAATACTAGATTTGGATAAGCCAAACAATGAACATGACCAAGAAAGCTTCAGAAAGAAAAGCATTGTATATTTTTCTTGCCTCTGTGACAGATTCATATCTTTTATTATGCCCAGTATTTTTAATCTTCTTTTATTTCTACTTTACTTCTCCAAGTCTCTTCTTAGTAGAATAGTTTGCAAAATCTGACATACTTCTTGAAATCAATGAAGTAGATGTTTAATATACCAAAACTATGCAAGATACATTTAATAGATAGTCTGCTTAATTTAAAATTTCATTTCCCACTGCAGTGTTTATATGGAGCCTGGAGGGTGACAGTCCATAGGGACAGAGTTAGATACGACTGAAGCGACTTAGCATGCACACACATAGAACATAGTAGAATATTGTCGTTTATTAAGAAAGGAGATAAATAAACAAAGAAAAAAGATACAGTTCTTATTTTTTAAAAGTATGAAACAATAATTAATCACATGGTAAAATTATGAAATAACTGTTAAGTTTATTAATAGTGTTAAAGTGTTTTTTTGTAAGACATTTCATAAAGGTGATTACAATTGAATTCTAGCACTTTAAACAGTGTAACCTAAGAAGAACTCTTAAAAGAAATCTTAAGCAAATGGTAGTTATCATTTTTAATATTTAAAAGACTAATCACAACATGTATCACCACTCGCTTCTTTAGGAAAATAAAACAAACACAAGCCAAGAGCTTCAGAATTACCCATACTGGAGAGTCACAGGCATTATCATTTTCTGGCTACTTCTGCCACCTCCATCACCCCATCTCCACCTCTGCCTCTCCTTCGGAACTAATTAGCTAGCAAAGGGAGGCACTGGCCACTTTCCCCTCCAAGTCTTCTGTCTCCTCCAGGAGGCAGGGCCCTTGGGGATGCTGGACAAGGGTTCGCCAGGTGCTGACTTCTTCCAGCGCAGCCCCGAGGGCAGCAGGCCCGTGAGAACAGCAGTGTGTGCGCTCAGCGAGGACTTGGGGGAAGACGGGGCTCTCCCGTCAGACCAGCAAGTCCGCCTATGCCACATGGAGCACCGGCATTCTCAGAGAACACCCCTGCGGATCCGGAAGTCTTGGCTGCTGGCAGAAGTTTCCTTGACATGCCAAGACCCCTCCTCCAAGACCTACACTTTCCCTCCAGAACTCCTGATGTGGATGCCACCTCCGTCTGCATAGTGGCAGACCTCTGAGGCATATGACTTAAAAGGTGGCAGGCAGGGCTCTGGAAGGAGAACTGAGCTCTATGCGCTTCACGTTGACACGCAGCCCTGCTAACTTCGCTGGTTAGACCCCATGCCCAAGAAGGCGCTTTACTTTGCAGCTAGGTTTATCACCCTGCAGGTAAGCCTACGCAGTTCAGTGAAAATCCATGATTACATCTGGGAAAGCAACTCTAAGCCCTATCCTACCAGGCTTGGATTAGTAGCTGTAACTTACTGGGAGGATAGAGGAGTGGGCAGAGCCCAAGGTAAGCACTGTCAGTGACCTTCAGGATTGTGTGTGTTTTAAGACTGAAGCTTTGGAGTGAGATGGCCTCAGGTCCAAACCCTGCCCTGAGCATTTATAAATTCAGTAACCCCGGGCAATCCTCAGTTTTCTGAACAGCTGTTTCTCTCTTAGTAAAGTGGGGAAAACAATACAACCTCTCAGGAACTAAACACAGTAAGATGCATAATATGCTTTACATAATGCTGGTTATAGTAAATAATCAATGAATGATGACTTTTATTGTCATTATGTCCTTACCGGATTTATAAGACAGGAGAGCATGAATCCAAATCCAGAGTTCAAATTCTGGCTTCAAAGCTTGCTAAGTTCATGACCTGGGCAAGTTACTTACTATCTGTAAAAAAAGGAGATACTAGTAATACCATCCATAGGATGATTGTGGGCTCTGTATGTGTTAGCCTATATAAAACTTTTGGAACAGTAGATATTACCTATTTTTAATAACAATACAAATTATGTAATGCTAGTAAGTTACATCTATTAAAATGAGAAATAAACAATACCTCAATTAAAATAATAGATGTTTCTGGTAAGATGTGCCTGCGTGTATGTGCTCAGTTGCTTCAGTTGTGTCTGATTCTTTGCGACCCTATGGATTGTAGCCCACCAGGCTCCTCTGTCCATGGGATTCTCCAGGCAAGAATACTGGAGTGGGTTGCTGTGCTTTCCTCCAGGGGATTTTCCCACCCCAGAGATCGAACCCATGTCTCCTACGTCTCCTGCACTGTAAGTGGATTCTTTACTGTTGAACCACCAGGGAAGCCTTGTAAGTCAGGTAAGATACATGTATTAAAATAAAGAAAAATATATATGTATATATGCTGCTGCTAAGTCACTTCAGTCGTGTCCGACTCTGTGCGACCTGAGACAGCAGCCCACCAGGCTCCCCTGTCCCTGGGATTCTCCAGGCAAGAACACTGGAGTGGGTTGCCATTTCCTTCTCCAGTGCATGAAAGTGAAAAGTGAAAGTGAAGTTGCTCAGTTGTGTTCGACTCTTCATGACACATGGACTGCAGCCTACCAGGCTCCTCCATCCATGGGATTTTCCAGGCAAGAGTACTGGAGTATATGTACACACAAACATGCATCAGTAGTAGGTCTAGTGAAGCCAGCTGAAAAAAAGAAAAATACATAGTGACTCTTTCCCCAGTCAGTTATTGACAAACAATGGAGTTTCATGATGCACTGTCTTTTGTTGTTGAGTTGGAACTAGGTTGGCTACTACACAAGGACCATGAATGTAAACACACTTCAGGCTGAGAAAGCATATCCTTTTTGAGCAGTAAGTCTCCCCATTAAATGTGTACTTACAAATCACAAGGAACAGATTGAAATTTCAAACTGACTTCTTGTGGGATTTGTAAAGCCTTGAAGTTGTTCATGACACCAAAGAATGTGTGTGAGTCACATTTGTGCCTCCCAGGGTCTGGCTCCAGGACAAGCTAAAGAGGAAAAACTTCTGAGTTGCCTATGCTGCTCTCTCATTGGTTGTGCAGCCAAGTGGGGGAGAACTGAAGATCAGATATTTGACCTTCACTCAGCCTAGGGCGATTCACATTTGAATGCCTCCAAAGCACAAGAAAGGCAGCTTTTAACAGCCCACAGTCCACAGCTCAGAAGAATTTATGTCTTGGTCCAGGTAGTGGGACCATCAACCACTGCCCACTCACTATTCTGACTACTGAAGCCTCATACAAAACTTCACTCATTTAGTACCAGGGCATCCTAGCCCAGCTGACCTAGTAAAAGAGGTCCCGGCCACTTAAATTTCCTTGCTTTTTAGCCGTGTTGAATTTGCTGCTGTACAGTGAAATTTAATAAAAGCTTTCTATTTACCATGTTCCATTCAATTCCTATTTCTTATTCCTTCTGAATAAGGAGTTTTAGATTTCCGTAAAATGAGGATGATATGAAATCATTATGAATGAGCAACATTTAAATACACTTACCCTTTGGAGAGATCAACTTACTCCCTCAGTTAAAGACTAATATTGGCGAGATTGCTTCTCTAGTATCTTGTCCCTTCAAGAAGTTCTGCAAGAAATGGATATGGAGAGGCAAAGAAGAGAGCAACTCAGAAGACTCTTGGTTGCTTTGGGGGATTTGGAGTCTTCCATTTGGTGGGTTTCACAGGAGTATTTTGGGGCATGATTGTTTCTGGTGTTGACAAGTGGAGACATGGGCCAGATTAACGTACCATGCGGACTCTGCTGAGATTCTCATGGAGCTGGGCCTTCCTGCTCCTGCCTTGGAGCCCTGCAGGCTGCCTTCATCAAGAGAGCAGCAGGCCCAAAAGGACTAATACTTTTAAAGGTTGTTGTGTGGCAGAAATTGATACAATTGTATAAAGCAATTTTCCTCCAATTAAAAAAGAATATCCAACTGCTCCCACCCCCATGTACCTCATTCTCAATATTGTCCAGACATAGTTACTTTCCACAAAGACTTTTTTGTCTCTCTTTCCCAAAATTTCCTGCCTTTTCCTCAAACCCAGCCGGAAAAGCACGCTCTCTCCCTTCCCCTTAGCAGCTCAGTTCAGATTGACCAATTATTGCATTCTTCTTTTAATGTTTCTGTTTTCTCTCCCAGGTCCAGCTGCCACTCTGGACTTGCGCACAAGACTTGCTGTGGCCCTTGACCCCTGGTGAGTTATTGGAAACTGTGGCTCTACCCCCAAGAGGAGTATGTGGGTTGGTGCTGGGGTGACTCTCAGCTTAGACTTGGGGGGCCAGGTAGAGCCAAGTGGCTCTGGGGTATACATAAACTGGATCAGTACCCTGATAGTGTATATTTACTTGTTTGGGATAAAGAAATACATATATTTGTTTATATCTTTTCCTCTGTGCTCCTGACTTGGGAGCATAGAGACTGGTTATTTTGTTCATTGCTGAATCCATAATCATAAGAAATATGTCTGGCATACATTAGGTACTCAACAAAACTGACTGAATGAGTTCATTGAGCCCCTACTATGTATCAGAGATTGTTATAGGTGCTAGAAGAGACAGGCACTGCTACCATTTTACAGATGGAAAAACTAAACAGAAAAGTGACTTTCTCAGGACTATTCAAAATGGGAACAGTTTCCAGATTTCCAGACATCTGGCCTTTAGTCTACAAGAAGCATTTTGTTTCTGAACATTAGCATGCTTAATTTGAGTTCCCCTGTCTTTTTGTAAAGAAGGGGTCTTTTTTCTGAGAGAAAGGACTTTTTCTAAGCTGACTTCCTTTGTGAGCATTTGATCCCTCTCTGCTTAATTTTTCTGATTTGGAAAATGACATCACACCACAAAGTCTACAGATGGATGCTCAGGAAGACAGCACTACCTGACTGTTGGTTTGCTGGGTCTGCCACAACAAAGTACCACAGACTGGGGAGCCTAAAGAGAAGAAATTTATTTTCTCACAATTCTGGAGTCTAAAAGTTCAAGACCAAGCTGTCGTCAGGTTCTTCCAAGGCCTCTTTCTTGATCGCCATGGTGGCTCAGATGGTAAAGTGTCTGCCTACAATGCGGGAGACCTGGGTTCAGTCCCTGGGTTGGGAAGACCTCCTGGAGAAAGAAATGGTAACCCACTCCAATATCCTTGGCTGGAAAATCCCATGGATGGAGAAGTCTGGTGGGCTACAGTCTGTGGGGTCGCAGAGTCGGACACGACTTCACTGTCACTTTCCCCTTGTCTTTACATGGTCTTCTCTGTGCATCTGTGTGACCTAATCTCTTCTTATAAGGACACCAATCATATCAGCTTAGAGTGACCTCATTTTAACTCACCTCTTTACATTTCTTAGCTCTAAATGCAGCTATATTCTGATTAAGACGTCAGATTGTGAATTTGGGGGTGAGAATCACAATTCAGCACAAACACTACCCTAAAGAACTTGATTTTACACAATGTGGGGTAATGTCCAGACCTGCTTAAAAACCTCATGATGTCAGTATTGTAAACTTGCAGCAGATTATAGCCGACAACCTGCTGTCTCCTGCCTTCAGTGGCTGCCTCTTTCTGCTCTTCACCTTGGCTGAGACCAGCAAAGCGGTCAGAACAGGTCACCCAGGGATACAGAAATCCAAGAAAAGGGTTTTGTGCCAGGTAAATAAAAGGAATTATCATTCATCTAAGGTTCATTGTTTAAATTATGATGTTTATTTATGTCAATGCAAAATACAATAAAGCAACTTACAAAAAAACCCATTGTATCTTCATGTAACATAACTCTTCAGTGAACAGAAGTACTACTGTTAATGTTTTGACCAAAGGTCCAGCCTTGGGTCAAAACAGGATGCAGAGAAATAGCAGATTTTTTTCTACCTTCCCCAATATACACACAAAGGAAATTTATATATCCTAAAATCCCATTCTAGTAGTAATACAAAAATACCACACGTAGAGATGAATACCACCGTTGTGTCATTGGAATTGCAACTTCGTTATTGCTTGAGATTTCCCACCAACCCTGGGCTTCAGTCAGGAATGCGTGGGTACATCAGCCCTTCAGGTTTCCCAAGTGATTGTTTAGTAATTCTTTAAGTATAACTGTATACTCCCCAAGCGTCTAATTTACCTGAGTTATTTAGAAACCTGAAAAAAAAAGTCTCTAAGTGAGCAAATTGTGTACCAAACTCTCTGACAGAATGGAAGAGACTTATCATAGATTATTCTGTGCCAGTTCAGTGGATAAACATGAAGCCTCCATTACCTAATGAACTACTCACCTAGTAAAAGGCTTCACATTACAATTTTCTCAAAGGTAATAAACATTGCACAAAAATACAAGACCTCATCTACATTCCAGTAGTTTAAGTGCTATTTGTCTCGCCACTACATTTTCAAACAAATGGCAATTATCACTTAACTAACAAAATCTTTCTATCATTTCACTGATAAGAGCAGTCTCACACTGTGGAAAGAAGTAGCAGCTTGGAGCTAGAAGATCTCAGTTCCAGACCAGTTCCACCCACTCTCTGAGGCTTAGTTTCCTTCCGAGGATCAATGAGATGAAAGTGCTTTGTGAAGCAGTATTAACTATAAGGAATAATATTCTATGGAGTTCATCTCTTCAATTAACCTGTGGATCTCTAATTACCCACATGTATTTTGCAAGTAAAATCCAACTTTTTCAAGTAGCATATTCACCATATGCAACTGAAATATGCAAGCTGGGTTATGCAAATGGAAAAAGAACACAGATTTAAGTAAGCCTATTACTCACAGGAGACTTGTGTATTCTTGATGTGTTAGGTTTAAAACCATTAAAAATTTTATTCTGTTTAATGCATGGTCCTTTTGTGTTATTGGAGTTCAATTTGAATAAGCTATCTCACTATTTAAAATTTTTGACAAGAAATTAAAACTTTCATATGAAATTTACAGTGTTTACATGACTGTGAAACTGAGTTAAATGGGTTGAGAAATACAGAAGGAGTAATTAGTCTGAAAACTCAGGGTCAATAAGGAAACTGAATATAGAAGTTTATTTTTCAGGTCATTAAACATAATCTAATTATGTTATTTTTGGTTTTTTACCGGTGACTACCTAATCTATAAATTACTTTTTCTTCATCTGTAAAACAAAAAAATATTTGAATTTTAGGGACATTTGAATCTGTAGAAATTATTAATACTTCATTTTCATTCTTACATGAGGAGCATCTTTAGGAGAACTATATCCTATAGCTTAAGTAAAAGTCAGTATCTCATTTTTTTCATTGGTTAAGAAAAAAATCTTCCTTTAGGAAAGGGCAGATTTACTAAAAGTTTAGAATTCATTGGCAAATTTGACTATATAATGTGGCATATGGACTTTGTGACTTTGCTGAGACAAAGACTTCAGGTAGCTGTATTTCTGTAATAAATGAGATTCTAATTTCAAACATTTTTCAAATGCAAATCAGGCCTTCATGAATCATTTTATGATTTTTTGAGGCATTAATGCAACAGAGTTAGTATTTTTGAAATGATCCCTAAAGTCACCCCTTTGCTAAGGATATCTCTCTCTTATTTTGAAACTGTCAACATCGTCTCTAACCTTCACACAGAAAATGACTGACCTCCAAATGACCTATTATTATCTTAAACCAACCTTAAAACAACAAAGAGAAAAATTAAATAGTGCAATAACATTTCATATCAGTGAAACAAAATTTGTCTGTGCATAAAGTAGTTCTATCCATCTGTGGAAAGATCAACCTTTTGTTTTTCCTTGTGTTTATAGGTTACATTTTTAAAAGTACTGGTGGAGCCTCTGTACAGTGGATTGGTTCCCTAAAAAAGAAAAAAAAAACGTTCAAATGAAAGTATGTATATTTTGTTACTACACAGTTTTAATATATCTAAATAATTTTGGTGTACATTACAGATTGGAGAAAGAAAGTTAGTCTTAATCTTGGAAGATATTTGAATAATTTTGATTAATTTGATATGTCATACTTTTAGCATTTAAAAATATATACTTTACTTTATGGTTTTTTATTATGAAAAATAATTCTGTATCCTAAAAATCTTACCCTTTTTAGAAATGCACTAAATCATGGATTTTTGGAAATGCACCTGGAACAAAAAATGGCTGCTCTGTTTGCTGCTGTTTTACCAGAGCGGAAAACAGTTCAAATAGCCCACAGCAGGCACTCAGATTTTATCAGATGAACAGCATGAACCAACAGGTGACCCAAAAGTAAAATGGGAAAGATAAAAATGGGAAAAGTGAACTGGTAGAAGCATACAAAGATGAATGACATACACACTGAGTGAAGTCAGACAGAGAAAGAGAAATATCCTATGATCTATCCCTTACATGCTGAATCTGAGAAGAAATGATACAAACGAACTTATTTACAAAACAGAGACAGACTCACAGACTTAGAGAACCAATTTATGGTTACTGGGGGGAGGGCTGGGGTAAGGGATAGTCCGGAGTTTGGGATGGGCAAGCATAACTGCTATATTTAAAATGGATGACCAACAAGACCTACTGTATAGCACAGGGAACTCTGCTCAAGGTTATGTAACAGCCTGAATGGAGGGGGTTTCAGGGAGAATGGATATATGTATATGCATGGCTGAGTTCCTTTGCTGTGCACCCAAAACTATCCCAACATTGTTAATCGGCTACAATCTGATACAAAATAAAAGGGTAAAGAGAAAGAAAAGTATCCACCTTTAAGAAATGCATTGAGATGGTGAGAAGCATCAAACTAGGGCACAAATAATCTTGCTTTTAAAATGAGACCAAAATTCAGGAGTTATAGCTAGCTTCTTGGGACAGC
The DNA here is from genome assembly GCA_006408695.1 of Aepyceros melampus. NCBI lineage: Eukaryota > Metazoa > Chordata > Mammalia > Artiodactyla > Bovidae > Aepyceros > Aepyceros melampus. The sequence goes on from SJXQ01006632.1 coordinate 469,164, forward strand.
AAACACCTACTGCTGCTGCTGCTGCTAAGTCACTTCAGTCGTGTCCGACTCTGTGCGATCCCATAGACGGCAGCCCACCAGGCTCCCCCGTCTCTGGGATTCTCCAGGCAAGAACACTGGAGTGGGTTGCCATTTCCTTCTCCAATGCATGAAAGTGAAAAGTCAAAGTGAAGTTGCTCGGTCGTGTCCGATTCTTCGTGACCCCGTGAACTATAGCACACCAGACTCCTCCATCCATGGGATTTTCCAGGCAACACCTGCTAGTTGATAGTAAAGAGTTTGGTGGCTTTCCCTTGCTAGAGAATCACAGTGTGGGAAGGAGAGTCACAAAAGATGGGCATATGGGATACCAGGCTCATGACAGAGTACTGGTCCCCAGGAGGACTGGGCCAAACAGCGTTGCCCCCAGGGCAGTAGAAAGGTTGTATGCAAAGCCTGGATAATTCAATTGCTCTGTCTGGACTGTAAATGTGTTCCCAGGAGCCATCACTGGGACCAGACAGCCCAAAGCTCTCTAGGTGTTTGAATAAATGCTCAACCTGAGCCTCCAACGTCTCTCCATCAGTTTCATTGTTCCATGCAGGCACGAGATGTCTGGATAAGGAACATTTCCTTCCTTCCCATTCCCCAAGGTTGGGCATGCAGACTTTGGCTTCAGAGAGCCTAGGTTCTAACCCAGCTCTACCATGTACCTTACTTAAGCAGTTCTGAACCTTGGCATTCTTGTCCATAAGAGGGATTACCAACGTGCCCACCTGGTCCGTGAGGACCGTACTTCAGCAGGTACCTGGTACATAGTAAATGCTCAAAAAACTCTGCTTCTCATCAGTTCAATTCAGTTGCTCAGTCATGTCTGACTCTTTGTGACCCCATGGACTGCAGCACACCAGGCTTCCCTGTCCATCACCAACTCCCAGAACTTGCTCAAACTCATGTCCATTAAGTCGCTGATGCCATCCAACCATCCTCTGTCGTCCCCTTCTCCTCCCGCCTTCAGTCTTTCCCAGCACCAGGGTCTTTTCCAAGGAGTCAGTTCTTCCCATCAGGTGGCCAAAGTATTGGAGCTTTAGCTTCAGCATCAGTTCTACTTACATATAACTTATTTGCAATTGGAATTTCCTTTTTTTAAGGTCCTAGATAGGGTGCTAAAGATATGCCCCACTTCTGGGCTTTGGGAATCAGCACAGCATTTCCAAATCCATTTTTGAGTATGTATGGAGTCTGGGTGCCACCTCTGACCCTCCAAATTATCATACTTTGATCTCCTTATCCTCCGAATGGCGAGATGGTAGCATTTTCTAGGCATAAATTTGAAAAAAAGAGAAAAAGCAATTGTATTTGCTTTCTCAGTACATTTCTCTCAGCTCTCAGAAGAACTGAATAAAATTGAAAACCATTCTCTGGCTTCTCCCTCTTGTTTCCCTCAGATGCACTGCAGTATCTTCACTGTGAAGAGCAATCACATCTGCACCTGTTTCTGTGTTGCCCAGAGCCAGTGGCCTACTTCTGACTGAGCAACATGTTACCTTTGTCCATGTGCCTTTGCAGAGAGATGCTATCTCAGTAATGAGGGCAAATAAAGAAGAGGTTCCCTGGTGGTGAAGGCCAAGTCACTATATTGCTTCTACTCCTGAGGTCAGCTTGGATAATCAAGAGGACTCTCCAGTCCTTATTTTGTCCTACTGCAATAAGAACTCGAGATTTGCAGGGTATTGGCAGATGGATGTGGTCTTAGATGCAGTCTTGCTCACAAACAAAATTCATGTGTGGAATTCTATTAAATTTAAGAGATTAATTTAATTGCAAACTAGTAAGTTTAAGTTGGGTACAGAAGAATAAGGGACTTGACTGAAGAGGAAAGATGGGAAAAAATAAGACGTGAAGGCTGGGAATAATAGGTCGGGCATTGTCCTGGAGGAATTGACGGGCTTAGGAAACCAGACGCTGTGTAAGAAGAAAAAAGCTGTGAGTAGGGCCAGGGCAGAGCTTGTAGGACTAGGTGCTCTTTTGTGGATCCCATCCCAGATCATGTCAGGCATCCCACATCTCACACTAAACACAGCTGATATGCACGACAAAGGAGGTGACTTGAGTTGCAATTGACTGGATACACAATGCCATTTAGCAGATATTTTGTTTAATGTTTCATTTTGATTGTGAAGTTTTCTTTCTGTGTTTTGAAGCAACTTTGTTTATTAAAGTTTACAATATTTGGCAGGGGCGGGTGGGGGGAGGTCTCTTGCAAAGGTAGTCATAGGGTCTGGGCATGCTAACAGGGGTGGTGGGTGAAGCAGATCCCAACACAGTAGGAGGGTAAGGTGGAAGCTTAAAGCTAGAGTAAAAGCAAGTGCATTTGATGCGGGCCAGCAGAGTTTTTGCCGGCCTCAGCTGATGATCAGAACTCAGAAGGATGAGTTCAAATGAAATGTTGCTGGCAGGAGAAAGTGGGGTGATGCCCAGCACTGCCTCTTTAGTGCCGTGCCAGTGGCAGCCTCTCTGCCTAGGATTTCCAGCTGAGACACAGGCTTGTGTCTGGCTCCATTTTCGGTGGATCTGCCCTCCTGCCCTGTTTAAACAAGGTCAGGTTTCCTCCAACCCTCTGGAGTCACTAGGCTGACTCCCCCAGGAGTTCTGGGTGGTGCTAATTTAGGCTGTGGATTTTACAAATGTAATGGCACATTTTTTGAGCTTGAAAAAGTGGTAATAAGAAAGCTCTGTCATGACCCACAGCTGCCTAATGACTGCCTAACTGCCAAATGTAGACCTGATTTGCTTAGCACAGTGCAAAATCAATCCATGACTGTAACGAATGTCAGACTGAACATTTTTCGCCTTTAGTTAATGACTTGTCATCCTAGGAAAAAATGTCTAATCAAAATGGATTTAAATATCTTCCCTTTGTGTTTTCATAAAGACTATGTATGGGGGGTTATTTCTAAAAGTGTAATAAGAGGTAACCTTTCTTTATAGTTGATGAATGAAATATTTTAGGAGGCAAGAACAAAGCTCTTTCTTATCCAGAGCTCTATCACCGTTAGAGTCTAATGGGGGCTTAGGGGTCAGAAGATCCCACTGTTGTCCCTTGAGATCCCTTGGGTTTGAAGACCAATTCAGTTCTTCAAGAGGCAAAAGGTTTTAGATAAAAACAAAATCAAATAAAAAAACCCCAAAATGGATGCACTGAGCAGCATTCTTTTTTTTTTTCCCAAATAGGACATATTAGTGAAATTTGAATTGAATAATTTGAATTAAACCTCTTTTGCATCCAAGTGAATAATTATGACCCAGTCATTATCTAGTCAAGAACATCAAACATTTGTTATTCAAAGAAACTCAATTTAACAGGGAATAATACTTTTCATTTATGCTTTTATCTGTTTAATGCATATTTTAATTCCTCTTTCGGTGAAGAGACAACAAAAATTCAGCATTTGAATTTCAGTCATGTTCTACATCCTGAGGGAAAACAATTCATGTTTTGGGGGAAATTAACTGTTAATTAAAATGTTATTTTTAAGATATTAATCATTTGTCAGGATTCATCCTTTGTAGGAGAACATGAGAAAGTGCTGGTTAGGAGATACACATCATATAATTGCCCAAGTGCTTGTTTTCAGAACACCTGTCTGTTATTTCTGGGACGGTCAAGGCTGTGCTTGGAAGAAAAGGCTGCAATTAGGATTTCAGCTCCATCATAAAGCAACAATTTGGGAAATCTCTTATCCTTTCTTTCTTTTTTTTTTTCTTATCCTTTCTGGCCTCAATTTTCTTACATTCAAAAATGGGAGTATCAAGACTACTGCCTAGGGCTTGTGGTCTTTCAACTAACTACTGCTATTGCATTTTGTACTAACTTAATCACATTCTTGTTTGCTTCTTTTCCAAAAAATTTTCCAATTTAGGTTATCACAGAATACTGAATCGAGTTCCCTGAGCTGCATGCAGTAGGTCCTTGTTGGTTACCTGTTTTACAATAGTAGTGTGTATGGACCTGTGGTTACTGGGGAAATGGGTTGGGTGGGTAAGGGATGGATTGGGGGTTTGAGATTGACATGAACACTAATCACATTGTTTAACCTGGTTGCCTTCTGACCTCTTCCAGCTGTTTTCTTGACAGTTGGTGAGAGTTAGAAACAACACTTATGGCCAGGGAGTCAGGTGAAGTTAATTGCTTCAATACTTTGGCTTCATAGTACTGGGTTCTAAGTCACCAAACTAACTTGTCAGGTTACATTTTTACCTCATTAGAGATAGAAACGTTATATCTTCATTGCAAATCCTCACTTTACATTACTAAGGATTTTGTTTAATTAGGAAAAGTCCACACATGCACAAAAGAAGAGGAAGGTCATATCATGAACCTCTGTAGACCCATCACCCAGATTCAGGGGTTATCGAGATTTTGCCACAGTTACTTCAACTATTCCTCTCTCTCTCTTTTGGCTGAATTATTTAAGGGCAAACCCAGTTTTCCTTTTTACTGTAAACCTTAATTATTTTCTATCAAAGCCTCATGCCATTATCCTACCTAACTGAATTAACCATAATTTCTTGCTATCAGTTTAATACCCAGGTCTATACTTTTTTCCAGTTGTCAAAAAATATATATTAGAGTGCTCAAATCAAGATCTAAACAAGATCCACACATTGCATTTGGTTGTTGCATCTAAAGGTATTTTTAATCGGAAGATAAAGTAGATAAAATTTTCATGGTCTATTGCCCTGCACCATATATTATATTTATTTCAAAATAACTGCATAAGATATAACATCCCTTATAAGATAAATGTACCTAAAACAGAAAATTCCATTTGCTTTAGGTACGGAAGATATCATTACAGAACTAGAGAAAAAAGTGTTAACGTCAATTATTTGGGGAGATGAACCCAAAGGAGCATTGCATTTGCCTGTATTTTCTCCAGTTATATCATGGTTTTAAGAATCAGCAATGTAAGGTAATTGCTATCAGATAGCTGGACACACCATTAGAGAGAGAGAGAGAGATGAAATTAAAACCATGAAATTGTTTCTATGGGCCTCTAGAAATGTAATTATCTCTCCTGTGGAAAAGAAACACAGAAAATTGGAGTCCTGTTTTGTGTTTGCCCACTGTGAAGAGAAGACACATAAATTATATCTACTGAGTACATATATTTAAAAGTCGATACTTTGGGAGGGTTCCCCCCCTCCCCCGCCTCAGGTAGCTGTTTAAAATGGATACTATTCAGAAAAGCTAACTGGATGGTATTTTGAAAGTCTTCTTGCCTTACTTTTTTAACCTATTATGACTAATGAGTATTTCCATGGAAATGGGCGTGAACTGTCATACTACTCCTGAACATTATTCCATTAGCTCTAACAGCCGATTTATGGACATGTTTAGATGTAGCATGTATGCTTGTCAAATGGGGCCTGCAGGAACCTTCTGGTGGTAAAGAAGAAAATGTGTTGCCTTGATGTTCCTAAGTAGCTAACAGTATAAGGAGTTTCATGAGACTCTTTAGAGTAGGGGAAATCTTCATTGCAATGAGAGACAAATGAATGCTGTGAGGACTGAGTTCCAGATAATGGACAGAGGTCTCTTTGTCCCCAAAGCAGAACAGAAACCAGCTGTTGGGGACGTGGTGAGAGGAGTAGAGAAAGAATGTGACAGTTTAACTCTTAGTGCAGAAGAAATCCAACATTCCTTTTCCTCAGGACAAGGTGTAGCTAGCCCCTAGGGGTGCGCATACCGTTTGCCACTTGGCCTTTGACCTTTCTGCTTCAAATTTGGCAACTTCTTTCCTATCATGAAAAGACACAGGAGCTTCCAAATGCACAGTAGGACGACTCCAATAAGAAGAATAGCCAGCGAAACCCCCAAAATGATCATGGGAATATTTGGAGGTTTTGGACAGTCTGTGGAAGCAGAGAAAATTATATTAAGGAGGTTGTTCAATTAATGTTCTGATGTAGAGAAAACACTTCTCATTAAAATTTCAAACTATACTTTTTCTCCAGTAGAGGAAAGATAATAATCTCTTTTGTTTTGCTGAATTTTACAAAATGAGTTACTTGTTGAAGGATAGCCCTATTTCTTCAAAGAAAACAAAAGATAAAGTAAGAACTTGATTATTCAAAGCAAATGGATATATACTTGAACGACTGACTCAAAAAGAATTAAAATTCAAAAGAGTGATAATTAATACACATGGAGTATTTAAAGGATCAGTGAAAAGACTGTAGTTTACTAAAGATGACCTCTTCTGAGTATAAGACAAACTAGAAATGGAATGTGTACACACATATACACTTTTTCATGGATTTTCTTCAATTGTATAGGAGATTACACTCAAAATTAAATACAACCTACCCCTGAGAAGCACACTACTTGTTCTTCCTTTTAAAATACATAGACAGAAAATAATCATGATTTTCAGTTTTAGTTTCACTCTAATGCAGTGCCCTGATGTCTTGGAAAATTTCTGAATTGGGTTCAGGAGAGGTGGGTTCCATTCCCATATGATGGACAGTACCTGTCTGAAATCCATTAAATCTCTCCATCTCTCTGAGCCCCAGTGCCCTCGTCTGTAAAACCAAGGTGTGGGGCTTCAGTGTTCCCTTAACTTCCTGATAAGATTAAGCCCAGGTGCTCATGCTTATTAAACCCACCTCTGAAATTCCTAGACCCATCCCCTGAGATTCTGATTCAGTTGGTTTGGATGGAGCCACAGACTCTTTATTATTAAAGTATCCCAAGTGATTCTTATCTCCAGGGAAGTTTGAGAAATCAGGTGTTCTGTATAGTCCTTTCTACTAGAACATTCTATGAAATGTTATTTTGCTCTATTGATGATATTAATACAATTTTGTAATTATACAGTACCTTCTCTCATTGACAGAAGAATGACTAATAATACTTGCAATATGCCTGGGAGATGATACATTTCTTAATGAAGCATTATAATTAAGCTCTCCCTTTGCTATCATGGGAAAAAAATCCCCCATAAAAATTATCATTAAATATCTGCCTCCCTCTGCAAGAAGTGAGGCAAATTCATGGTATCTCGGGAGGAAATGAATCATGCTTAGTTTACCCTAACTCTTATTGCTTTTAGATATTTAATAAGGAGAGTTATACACACAGGATAGGTCATGCTGCTTTCAAGGCAAGATCTATAGCTGATCTGAATTTGAGCGGGACTAATGACCCTCTAGCAGCATGACGCCTGGCTTTACACAGTTTTGTTCTTCAGCCAAAAAGCCATGTAAGGTGATTAGGCAGAAATAAGTAGAGGAGTTAATGAAATAGCTACTACAGTATGAAGATCTAAAGACGGTTTCTAGAATAGCAAATGAACCATGGCTGCTTCTAATAGGTTAGCAACACTCCTGCAAAGAAAGTGGCAGGCCTGTGTCCAGGAGAATATATACCGGCTACATCTTTGACTATGAAATGTCTGGAGTGGAGCAAAGAACATTCTTGCTCGAAGCAAAATGAAGCTCGCTGAGACCCTGCAGCCAGAACATGAATTAGGAGGGCTCTCTGGTAGGCCATAAATATAGGAGGAACCGGCATGGCCCGGTGGAGATAATCATGTTAAGAATTTAGAGTCACTGGGAATTAAACATTTCTCAAGCAAGGATTTTGGCCCAGCCTCCAGAGCAGGTATTACACAGAAGAAATCTCCACTTTCCATACTCTCTTTAGTATCTCTTGAGATGCTCATACTGAAGACATGTTGTAGGTAGGAGGAAAGGCTTTCTCTGTCACTGTGTACCATCCAGGCTTGTCTGTTGAGTCCAGGTCAGTGCGGCACCTAATTCTAAGGTGCTGAATTTCTAATGCTGCCAATCTGGTAGCCCGTCACGTGTGGCTATAGCTCAAAAGTCACTAGAAATGTGATTTTCCAGAATTAGGCTTTGTGTATCCAGAAATACACAGTGATTTTGAAAACTTGATAAGAAAAAAAAGTACAATATCTCATTAACAATTTTATATTGACTGTACACTGACATAAGATTTTGGATGTAATGGATTAAATAAAACATACTATTAAAATTAATTTATTGTATACTTTTTATGGGAGGCAGGAGGATAGCTCCAAGAGGGAGGGGATATAGATAAAATTATGGCTGATTCATGTTGTTGTATGGCAGAAAGCAACACAACATTATAAAGCAATTATCCTCTAGTTAAAAATTACACAAAGGTTAACTAGAAAATTTAACAATACAATGTGGTTTGCATAACATTTCAATGGGAGAGTGCTCTCTGACAGAATCTGGGGATTCAGCTCTCTTTATACTCGTTCAGCCAGTGGGAGGCACTATAGCACAGTAGTTAAGAGCACGGGCGCCCGGCCAGACTGCCAGAGATCCCAACCAGCGCTAGGATTTAATTGCTGCAGGACCTAGCAAATTATTAACGTCTTGATTTCCTTAGCCACAAGAGGGAAATGACAGCAACACCTGCTTTATATGGTTGTTGAGAATGTTAAATTAATACTTGTAAAGCATATAGGATAACACGTGACAGGGTGTTGATAAGGGCTTGATGAATGACAGCTGCCATTATTGTTAGTAGCAGTAACAGTAGTACTGTCACAACAAAGACACCCTCCTCCCTTCCTGTCCTCAAGACCTCAAGCCTTGGAATCTCCAAGGTGGAACCTGCGGGTGTCAATCCACACTTCTATCTGTGCCAGGAAGCCTCCCCAGCTGTCATTCATCGTGGCTCTTGTCTCCTGAAAGTTTCTCTGGAAAATAGACGAGTGAAGATTCACACACACGCTGACAGTGACTCTTCACTTGGCTATCTCTTTTTGTCTGGTTGGAGGACCCTGGGACTCCTGAACTTTCACATCCTCCTCTCTCATTTTGCCTCTTTCTCCGGGTGCCTCCATCCAACTGCCCTGGGGCTCTCTGGTCTTCAAGCTGTGAGAGGGGACAACAGACTCCAGGGCCCCCAGAAGCTCTGCTCTATCTGGGAACATTTACCAGGAAAGGAGCATCCTTCAAGCTGTCAGGGGACTCCTGTTAAACCTTAGGGAGGTCATTTCCCCCCTCACTTTTTCCTGCTACAAAAGCAGAGAGGGAATAAAAAGCCTTAATAAAGAGACATCAGGGCAGCTGAGGCTTCTCTGAAAGATGGCATGTTGAAGTGCCACTCCTATTGTGTGGACAAAAGAAGGAAAACCCAACAGTTCAGTAATGAGGAAGCATTTAGCAACCAAAGGCAAGTTTCACAAGAGGAAAAAAAAAAATCAACTAGATACAAAAGTCCTTGAATTAAAGACAGAACCTATTCTGGAAAGTTTCATTTTTGCTTGAAACTTGCTTTTCCAATGGAGTTAATAGTATAAGAAGCAGCTTTGATTTCAAGAGAACTATTTAAAGCCATTACCATGGTCACAGAGGGCAGGAGTGTAGGTAAAGAATTTGCCTTTAGAAAACAGATAATGGGGAGGCAGGTGTTTGTACTATAAAGTATTTCTTCTTGGTACAGCAGGAATCACCTTAAATTTCCTTAACTAATGGCCTCTACAGTGCCCTTTACATATGCATTTCAGACGAGATCGGGTGTGTTCAGGGTGGTATGGCCCTAGACAATATGTATGCATTTCAAAGAAGCTGATTTATGGGAGCTATTCAAGAGCAAGTCTCCAGGAGTGCTCTGCCCATCTGGGCAGCAAGGTCACCATCAGACACTTGCATCTTGCATTGTGCTGACCTCTACCTCTCCCTGACCCTCAGCACTGCAACGTGGTACTTTCCTAATCTTGTTTTCTTGGTAAGTTCATAGTGTTTTGAACTTACTTCTTGAAAATGGTGTCATTGCTTTTCACACTCTTAAGCGATGGTAGTTTGGTACTCACATTCAGGGCTTAACGCTTTGTCAGCCCATTGAAGACCAGCACACACAACAAAACACCTTGGCCTTCTAGCCTGGCTTGCTGCTATTTTCTGGGCCAGAAGTTGGGCTCCAGGCTTTTGGGGGAAAGGGGAGGAGGCTGATGACAAGAGCCTGGGAGGTCTGATTTCATGTGGCTTTTGTTTCTACTGCAAAGGTTTAGGGGCACATCACTAACTGAAGACAGAAAAGGTGAGGCACCTGTGAGTGTCTAAGCAGGCAGACAGGCCTATGAGGGTCAGAGTCACCCAGAAGAGGCCTAGAAGCCAGCTGTATCAGAGTTGCCTGGAGAAGTGTGAAAATGCAGAGTCCTGGGCCATATCTGGCCTGCTGACTCAGGACACAGGCAGTCTAACCAGCTCCCCAGGTGAAACTCACTAAAACTTAAGAACGTCTCAACAAAAGTGCTTTTCTCACTATTTTCTTCTCTCCTGGCTATAAGCTTCTCTCTCTCCTTCACTGAAAATGAAGCTGACTCCATGAATTGGTATGGAGGAAAACGCATAAGAAGCGATGGACTCTGACTTCCTTTAGAGATTACTTCCTTCCTTCCTTGTCACTCATGCCTTTTCTGACTCAGCTGTCATTTAATGACCCATTGGGTAAGTTGTTACCTAGTACATGTTTTACATGCATTTTTTTCACTCAATCCTTGACTCAACCCTTAGAAGAAAGTACTGTCATTTTTCCCATTTTACAGATGAGGAAATAGAGACGTGCAGAGCAAGTATCTTCCAAAACATCAATGAAGTGGTGGAGTAGGATCTGAGCCCAAGGTGTGCCTGATTCAAAGCTTGTTCTCTTAGACTGTGGTATTCCTCTTCCCTGTTAGTCTTTCCTAAAACCATACCTTTCGCTGACATCTAATTGGTCCACCTTTCTATAATTCATCAGCCACCTTTTTGGACTGGAACACTCTTCTCTGTATTTGGTCTTAATAAGAGACATTGGAACATACCAAACCTTTCAATAGATATCTTTCAGTCATTGGGAAATCAATAATTTGGAAATGTCTTTCCGGCAAACTACCCAGAGTATCTTTCTGGTTGTTTTCTCCTTTCCCATGTAGTATCTCTTATCACTGACAAGGGAAGGCAAGCCACCCACCTTTCTCATTGATGCTGTGAATGATGGTTTTCCCTTCATTGTCTGTAGTGAGTAGGAATGTGATAAGGCATTCATTTTCTCCTTGCAGAGAACAGGAAACAGAGCTATCCTTTGAGAAATCTGTAGGTAAAGAAGTCATTCATTAGGTTAAATGAGTTTCGAAAGATTTTTTTTTAAAGCAAAGTAGTATTGAGTTTTATTATGCAGATAGGAATTTCCAACATTGCAGAATAGTAATAGAAAAGACAGGAGTTTCCTCCACCCACTGAGGGTTTAATTTCTTCTCCTGTTCCAGAAGAACAGTTCCAGGTGTGGTCAATCAGGACTGACCATCAAATGCACCCATCAGTCTGATAGGTGCACAATTTCAATGGAGTGAAGTGCTTCAAGGCAGGTACTGTATTGGGAATAGAATGGCTCAGATTATGGCAGTGAGGAAGTCATATGGTTTCTTTGGCTCAGAGTACTGGGAAGAAGCCTAGATTACATTTCAGAGAGAGACTACACAGTTCAAACATAGTGGTATTTCTAAAGGGGCCTTTTCCACAATGTCCTAGTCAGATTGCTGGCCACGTATGCTCACAACAGTAAATATAAAATCAATACGAGTTAACAGAGATTGAAGTGTTATATAGCATAGGGACCAACAGGATAAAGGTAAATCCCAGAATAAAAGGCAACTAGGAAACTTGCCTGCCAGTGCAGGAGACTTAAGAGATGTGGGTCTGATCCCTGGGTTGGGAAGGTCCCCCGGAGAAGGAAATGGCAACCTACTCCAGTATTCTTGCCTGGAGAATCCCATGGACAGAGGAGCCTAGCTAGCTACAGTCCATACAGTTGCAAAGAATCGGACACGGCTGAAACAATTTAACACAAACACACACACAGGACACCCATTGGCCTACCACACATATAGACCTTTTCTCAATTAAAAAAAATTTCAATATTCCTCAAATCTTTCTCAAATAAAAAAAAATTTGAGGCTATTCAAGAACCAGAGAATGAATGTCATGACAGAAATTGATAATACAGTAAAATGGTCACTAATGTTAATACTGTGTATCAGACATTTTAGTGATCTGGCCCCTATGCCAAAATTATATAAGGTTTTTCTAATTAAAAAAAAAAAACTTACTTAAAATTCTCCTCTAAGTTAGAGACTTTTTAATGATAACTGTTACACTTTTTTTTTTTGTAAACCTGTAAATAGAATGACTGCTCTTATCTTCAGATTTTAAGACATGTGATCCAAGTGAAAGTCGCTCAGTTGTGTCCGACTCTGTGACCCCATAGACTACACAGTTCATGGAATTCTCGGGGCCAGAATACTGGAGTGGGTAGCCTTTCTCTTCTCCAGGGGATCTTCCCAACCCAGGTCTCCCACATTGCAAGCGGATTCTTTGCCAAGTGGGCCACAAGGGAAGCCCAAGAATACTGGAGTGGGTAGCCTATCCCTTCTGCAGTGGATCTTCCCCATCCAGGAATCCAATTAGGGGTCTCCTGCATTGCAGGCAAATTCTTTACCAACTGAGCTATCAGGGGAGTCTGTATGATCCAAAGCAAGTGTCTTATGATACAATGGGTCAGAATCTAAAACTGGGATTGTCTCTGATAATCTTGGACGTAGTCTTGTTAGATCTGTAACTTTTCTCATTAGCTTCAACATAAAATTTTCTTCAATAAAACAGAATCTAGCTATGTTCCTCTGACTCTAATGAAGAAAAATTAAACAATAATCTGTTTTTGGTTTCACAATGCCATAGCCATAGAAAGACAGAAAAAAATTTTTTTTGCCTTTAATTTATAAAATTAAACACCTCATGCCAAAGTCTTATAAGTGGCGTGCCTGTATATCCGTAACAACTGAGACTGGTAAAACATTTGAAAGTGAAAGTTGCTCAGTCATGTCCAACTCTTTGCAACCCCAATGGACTATACAGTTCATGGAATTCTCCAGCCAGAGTATGGAGTGGGTAGCCTACCCCTTCTCCAGTGGCTCTTCCCCACCCAGAAATCAAACCGGGATCTCCTGCATTGCAGGCAGATTCTTTACCAACTGAGATATCAGGGAAGCCTTTAGCATTATTAATAAGATTTCAGAGGATAAATTTAAGTGAACAAACTGTTTCTGAATCCATTTGTTGCTGTTGTTTAGTCACTAAGTTGTGTCTGTTTTGCGACCCCATGGACTGTAGCCCTCCAGGCTCCTCTGTCCATGGGATTTTCCAGGCAAGAATACTGCAGTGGGTGGCTATTTTCTTCTCTAGGGGATCTTCCCCACCTAGAGATCAAACCTGCATTGGCAAGTGGATTCTTTACCACTGAGCCACCTGGGAAGCCCCTTCGAATCCATTACAAGCATCTTATTTACATAGGAATATTAAGAAATCTAATTACAAATTATTCTCATCTCGTCATTCCCAACAGGTTACCATCATCTAAATCACCTGGGAGGTTTCCCAGACAGCACTAGTGGTAAAGAACCTGCCTGCCAAGGCAGGAGACATAGGAGACGCAGGTTCAATCCCTGGATCCAGAAGATCCTTTGGAGGAGGGCATGGCAACCCACTCCAATATTTTTGCCTGGAGAATCAGACACGACTCATGCGACTTAGCATGCCCACACGGAGATCACCTAGGAGTTTTGAAATGATGGATTCCAGGGACTCACCCTGGCTATTCTGATTTGAGAAGTCCGTGGACAGGAGCTTGCATATTCGTGAGCTGTTAATAGCATCTTTAAAGAGGTGATTCTGATGAAGAGGTTTGGGCACCTCCAGGCAACACTTGATCAGTGAAATCTATGTTATTTCATGTGTTTGACAGCAACAACACTACATATATAATTCGTACTTTGTCATTTTCAGATGATCTCCACCACACATTCTGCTACCAAACTGTCCAGCTAGCTAGGACTCATGGAATCTTATGGACTATGCTTTTTCTTGTTGGAGTGTTTTTTCCCTTCCACTCCTGCTTGCCATGACAGTGCACACCTGCCCTGCTCTTCTAAAACTTACTTAATGGAACATTTTATTCTCAGGTAGAAAATATGTGGACAGCTTATAATACTGCTTTCAGTAATATTAATCCTGCTTTTTTATTTCCTCTTAAATAGCTACATTGAAGCACAGGGAGGCTTAATTTACTTGGCCAGGATTTTTAAAGTTTTAATGGAACTGCTAACATGACCTTTGAGTCATGACTCCCTTCTTGCTTTAATTACTTCACCACTCCTTTTCATGCCTGTTATGACTCTAGATTTCGCCTGTTTTGTAGTGTTTGGGTATTAAAATGGCATTATTGAATGTGCAGTGGAAAGGTCCAGCTTGGGCTGGAGATTTGCATAATTAGCTGCTAAGGTTTTCTTTTGTTGTTCATTAGAAATGGACCTTTCTGCTTTACCCACTTGTGTGAGTGCTAGCAGCACTGGTTTAGAATAATAGAATGAAAATAAGACCTCAGGCAGTCCATGAAATCATACAGAGAAAGGGAGAAATGTGAGAATGGAGGTGAAGAGGCCGGGGTCTGGGAAGGTCTAGGAAGGATGTGGAAAATATAAACTGCACCATTGACTCAAGATAACCATGTATTTGAGACCTTTCCTTTGGGGGATAGACAGTACTTCTCAGAGAAAACAGTTTCCCAGGAAAGAAAAAAAAAAAAAGGGTTCTGGGGTCAAATAAGTTTGGGAATCCCTCCTTACTCTAATTTTTCCTTTTGCCTCACCTGAAGCTTCACAATGCACATTTAATTTAATGTACATGACAGCTCTCAGTCTTGCAAAGCAAACAAAAAGCTTAACTTTTCATTTGCAAAATTCATATGCCCATTGGTGCTTTTGTCCGTGTGACATTTTCAGAGCTAGAGTTCCATGGAACATACTTTGAGTAACAATGCTCTGAGTACATGAATGTTGGGGTAAATTCAAGACTTCTGTTTCCGTAAAAAGGAAAATAAAAGTTAAAAGCCACATGGCCTTAGAAATGCTCACACAAGTATCATAGCACATTTGAGGAATAATTTATTTAGATTATGAAGTTTATGCTTATTTTACTCTTCAAGTCCTTGTGAGGGGAAGGATGAGCTGATAAAAGAGCCCATGGAAGAGCAAATATCCAGTGATGATTTCAGGATGATATGATCAATAACATGACTGGGTGAGTAATTTGAAACAGGACTTATTTTAAAAAGGACCACTAGAAGATACATACACTTGTGGCATTCACGGTAAAAGAATCTACCTGCCAGTGCAGGAGACACAAGAGACATAGTTTCGATCCCTGGGTCAGGAAGATCCTTTGGAGTAGAAAATGGCAACCCACTCCAGTACTCTTGCCTGGAAAATCCCATGGACAGAGGAACCTGGCAGGCTATAGTCCATGGGGCCGCAGAGTTGGACAGGACTTAGCAACTTAATAACAACAAGAACAACCCAATAGAAGAGTGACTTTTAAATTCTCAGGCTGACAAAGATATTTTTTCTTTCAAATTCATCACGATTACTGCTTTAAATGGTATTAGTAAACCAATCACTTTGGTTTCTGAATTAGAAATAGTTGTAGTCCCCAATTTGGAAGATAATTTAGTCAATTACACCATAAGAATAATGAAACAATTTATAGGCTACTTGAGAATATAATCTTCCTCTCAACTCCAAGCATTTATGATCATCTATACTCAGAAAGGCATTTCCATGGTGGCTCAGATGGTAAAGAATCTGCCCATGATGTGGAAGACCCAGGTTTGATCTCTGGGTCAGGAAGATTCCCTGGAGAAGGAAATGGCAACCTACTCCAGTATTCTTGCCTGGAAAATCCCATGGACAGAGGAATTTGGCAGGCTACCATCTATGGGGTCTCAAAGAGTCAGACATGGTTGAGCAACTAACGCTAACTAACTATACTCAGAAAACTATATATGTACATTCCCTATTTGTGATTTACGTGTTTCCAAGGTTGATTTCTTTTTCCCCTCAGCATATTAGATGTCCGATGCTGTTAGTTAATTTGGTTCCAGTCATTGCAGGGCATTTTCTGCAATTTTTAGTCATTTCTTTGAAACACATGGTAAATATACCAACTGTTTGCTGTGAAATGAAGCCAGAAGGATATGCTGAGATTGTGGATTTGTTACTAATGTGGACAGGCCACAAACGCCATCTTACTTAGCGCTTTTACCACATCTCATCTTTTGTATTAGTGTAAGGTACATACCATCTTGTCCAATTTATGGCTATTTGGCATATTTATCTTAAGGCACCAGAAACGCACAGGCAAGGGGTTTCATGAGCACTAAACCCACCTCTCCATATAGGGTCATTTAACTGTGCACAGTCAGAAACCTCAATTTTAAAACAAAGTTGGTAATTTTCAAAACAATAGAAATATCATTAACATATCACTTTGGAAATGGATTAATTTCTGTATTCTAGTTTCATTATTCAAGACGCATATGCTAGATTGTCATAAATTATCATCTTGGTTATTTCACTCCACCCAAAATATATCGGAGTTGCACCTCTAAGGCGGGCAGAGCAAGGTTCCTACCTGAGCAGCGGTTCCTACCTCATGGCGGGTTTGTGATGATGGAAAAAGAAATCCCCACAGACAATCCCTTTAGGAGGGGCAGTCATCAGTTTTGTTTTAAAGATCATAAATTATTTTTTAAATGCCTTCTCAGCTAAAATATAACCTATTTACATATCTGAGATAACCTTTTGCCATTGTTAGAAGGAATCTAATTTTAAGTAAGTCACTTCAAAAATGGCAGACGGAAGCAAGAGCAGAGTTTGCTTAGCAGTTAAAGGTAACAAGGCTTCCCAGGTGGCACAGTGGTAAAGAATCTGCCTGCCAATGCAGGAGACACAAGAGATGCAGGTTCAGTCCCTGGGTCGGGAAGTTCCCCTGGAGGAGGAAACGGCAACCCACTCTAGTATTCTCACCTAGGAAATCCCATGGCCGGAGGAGCCTGAGGGGCTGCTGTCCATAGGGTCATAAAGAGTGGGACATAACTGAGGTGCTAAGCAAGCACCTCCCAAAGGTACAGGCCTTTGTTGGAATTTGGGACTGAGGGCACAGGGGATTAATGATGACCATGTGAGGGGGCAGGGTGGGAGGGAGGTCCATGACCCAGGGGGGATATATGTTTACACGTGGCTGAACCATTTCATTGTGCAGCAGAAACTAAGACAATATTGTAGAGCAGCTGTACTTCAATTAGAAAAAAAAAGATGACGATGTAATATCTATGTTTGGAAAGTTGGGAGTAAAAACATTGAGGGAAGGGGAGGAAAAATGGCCACTAACCAGAAACTGCCAGGTGCCTGAGCGCTGCTGTGAAGAAACCCACTTGACACCTCACTTCTTCCTATCATGAAATAAGGCAGGCAGACGACAGAGGATGATTTCAAGTTAGGGGGCTAATATTTTTCTCTTTCTTCAATATTCCTCATTTCTAATTCAAAAAAATTTACAGCATTCTGAAATTCTCTCCAGCTGCATGAATTTAGCAGAGATGAATCTGCCAACAGAGCTAAGTCAAACAGAAAAACTGGGACTTTAAATTGCTTGTATCCCAAACCATCAAGTCTTTAGCCTTCTGGAATGGATTTACTCTTAAAAATGAATGCAAGTTAACTAACTTCCTGGTACAAATGAGGTTGAGCTCCTGAAAAGTCCTCCACAGAGTTTCTGCCTCTCTAAAACTGTGCTAAGGAAAGGAAAGCAATTTAAGACAAGTAGAACCTTCTTCTTCATTGATGGTCGCACCAGCTAGTTTGCATTTGTCAACACATTCTTCTTGGGCCTGGCCATCTGCAGACAGGTAGCATTCAATGCAGCTCCTGTGAACATTAGTCAATAGAGTTAATCAGTTTTGTGATGGTGTAAAAATGGATATGCAATTGGGATATTGCTTTCATGCTGTTACTGTAATTCCTGCTATAGAAATGTCTCAGAGAGGATGTTGTGTTTTGTTACTTTCAAAAAGATGGTTGGGTGATATCCAAGAGGAAGCTGCTTTAGTCTGAATTCCACTCAGTAATCAGTGCTCCCTACTCCAGTGTCTTGCCTGGAGAATCCCAGAGATGGCGGAGCCTGGTGGGCTGCCATCTATGGGGTCGCACAGAGTCGGACACGACTGAAGTGACTTAGCAGCAGCAGCAGCAGCAAGCCAGCCTTGATAACAGCTACTATCCTCATTATCATTAATGATTGCTTCTGATTGGTTAGATTAAAAAAAAATTTCCCTCCCCCAAAAATCCCAATTATTTTGGTATTTAATTTAGCTATGTTTTCATTATACATTTTCCTGGGAAGGGTTTATGCTGCTAAAATAAGATTAGAGACTAGATAAAGTATGAATTTCTTAACAGAAATGGTCTATATTTTAACAAGAATTCCAAAAATTCTCATATGTCATGAATGACTATTTCAAAGATTCACTTTTCTATAACTCTTTTGAATGAGTTCAAACCTTGATAAGAGTATTTTCAAAAGCCGAGGATTACAGCCTGGATCCTCATTAATGCAGATTTTTAAATAAAGGATTGCTACTTATTTAAAAGTGTATTTCCAAGAACATAACCCAGGAATAAAGCTTCTCTAGTGAGGGCTATACAGCAAAAGTAAAACTTAGATTCTGAATTAATCTTGTGCTGAAAATCACTCTACAAACAGATAGTGTTTGGGGTAATCCAAAGCTGCAAAAGTTTCCTTACTGTGGGCACTCATCATACCGCCTCTCTCTCACTCTGGCCCAGGAAAGGTACGCTCTTCTAAGCACTGGAAACACTCCCCATTCCCACTCATGCCTTAAAACTTCTCAGCCAAAACCGCACTTCCTTAGGCAAGCTTTCCTAGCCCTTATCAGTCCCCTTGCAGTGGAAGCCTCCGAATTCCTCTGCTGGAAGGTCTTAGGAGCAGCACTCTCTGTGGAGTGGGGATAGGAATCTTATCTGGAAGTTGCCTTTGCACGGCAAGCACACTGCACTTATCAAGGTTATATATTTACTTGGGGTGGTTTTGTAGGGGGCTGCTGAAGACTGTGGAAGCCTTAAAACCTCTATCTATCTCTTTGTGTACCCCATGAGCCTGGTGGGCTGCCATCTATGGGGTCGCACAGAGTCGGACACGACTGAAGTGACTTAGCAGCAGCAGCAGCAGCAAGCCAGCCTTGATAACAGCTACTATCCTCATTATCATTAATGATTGCTTCTGATTGGTTAGATTAAAAAAAAATTTCCCTCCCCCAAAAATCCCAATTATTTTGGTATTTAATTTAGCTATGTTTTCATTATACATTTTCCTGGGAAGGGTTTATGCTGCTAAAATAAGATTAGAGACTAGATAAAGTATGAATTTCTTAACAGAAATGGTCTATATTTTAACAAGAATTCCAAAAATTCTCATATGTCATGAATGACTATTTCAAAGATTCACTTTTCTATAACTCTTTTGAATGAGTTCAAACCTTGATAAGAGTATTTTCAAAAGCCGAGGATTACAGCCTGGATCCTCATTAATGCAGATTTTTAAATAAAGGATTGCTACTTATTTAAAAGTGTATTTCCAAGAACATAACCCAGGAATAAAGCTTCTCTAGTGAGGGCTATACAGCAAAAGTAAAACTTAGATTCTGAATTAATCTTGTGCTGAAAATCACTCTACAAACAGATAGTGTTTGGGGTAATCCAAAGCTGCAAAAGTTTCCTTACTGTGGGCACTCATCATACCGCCTCTCTCTCACTCTGGCCCAGGAAAGGTACGCTCTTCTAAGCACTGGAAACACTCCCCATTCCCACTCATGCCTTAAAACTTCTCAGCCGAAACCGCACTTCCTTAGGCAAGCTTTCCTAGCCCTTATCAGTCCCCTTGCAGTGGAAGCCTCCGAATTCCTCTGCTGGAAGGTCTTAGGAGCAGCACTCTCTGTGGAGTGGGGATAGGAATCTTATCTGGAAGTTGCCTTTGCACGGCAAGCACACTGCACTTATCAAGGTTATATATTTACTTGGGGTGGTTTTGTAGGGGGCTGCTGAAGACTGTGGAAGCCTTAAAACCTCTATCTATCTCTTTGTGTACCCCACTGACGGCTGCTCAAGCTAGCCTGGTACTTTATCTCCTGCCAGAGAATTCTATTGTTCCCTCTTTATCCCCTATTATAACTATCAGCCCAGATATCATTATAATTACTTTTTAAATGTTCTGTCTTTGCCAGTAAATGCTTAGCACCTGTGACAGCAGGAACTATAGCTGTTTCACTATCACTATATGCTATGACTTAACATGATTCTGGCCTGTAAGTAGGTATTTAACACTTATTTGATAAATAAGTGCATGAACGAATAAATGGAAGAATGGATTCACCTCAAAACTAACAAATACCAAGTGGATCACTCTACTCAATTCCTCAAATTCAAACTACTTTGACCATTAATTTCATACCGTATAAACCAGATCTAAGAGTGAAACATGTCTGATGAAACAAAACAAACAAACTTCTGGTTCCCAAAGGGGAAAGGGGAGAGGGAGGGGATAAATGAGGAAGCTGAAATTAACATGCACATAGTACTATATATAAAATAAACAAGAATTTACTGTATAGCAAATGGAACTAAATTCAATATCTTGTAATACCCTATAATGAGAAAGACTCTGAAGCGGAACACCTAAAACTAACAAAACCATAGTTAAATAAAATTTTTTTTCAAAAGAGATTAAATCAGGTTTACAGAGAAGATAAAATAGAAAAATAATGGAAGAAATACTTTCAAATAACATTTAATATTAAATTGTATTCAAGTAAGCCTAACTTTGGGCTTCCTAGGTGGTGCGCTCGTGGTAAAGAATCCACCTGCCAATGCAGATTAGATGTAAGAGACACAGGTTTGATTCCTGGTTTGGGAAGATCCCCTGGAGGAGGGCATGGGAACCCACTCCAGTAATCTTGCCTGGAAAATCCCATGGACAGAGGAGTCTGGCAGGCTGAAGTCCTTGGGGCCTCACAAAGTGAGACACGATTGAAGCAACTTAGCATGCACAGACACAAGCCTAACTTTGTCCCTGTGCTTCTCTTGGCATCTGTTCAGGCACAGTGACAGGGAAATTTTGACACTTGAATAGTGAGTATACACCAGTGAATATTGGTAATATTGATTTTCTTACTTTGTTCACACTGGCTATGCACATGTCCCCATTGTGGGTACCAAAGTTAATGAAAATATGAACTGCTGAAGCACATTTGCTGTATAATACATTAAACCTGCAATGTCATAACACAGCCAGTTTAGAGATTTGCTTTTCTTGACCTCAATTTTTCATTAAGAAGTTAGCTGCCAAGCTAAGAAGATTTTTTTTAATTGGAAAAAAAAATGATTGCTTTTTGTTGTTGTTTGATGATAAAAAGAAAGTGTAATTCATAATAACTCTGTAGAATGGCAACCAAAGAAAGTTGCCAAAGAGCATGAGTGGTAAGAAAGAGGGGAGGAATTGAGAGCCAAGATAATCTTTCTGCTTCTTTGCCTTTTTGAGTCTGTAGATGGGAATGAATTAGTAAGTTCAGGCTATAAACTCGATAAGAAGCTCCTCTGTTTCCCTGTAAAAAGTACTGAAAGTGAGTGTCAGTCCCCCCCCCAGGGCACTGCTGATGTGTGGCTGGTATTGTAAGGGAGACGCTATCTGATGTTATCAGTGTGGGACCTCAGCTTAGCTTCCTCAATAGGCTCTCATAGAAATGTGACTTTGTGGTCCTGGATAATCAGCATTGGGAGGTAATGGAGAGGCTGATGTTCCAGGCTGATGATCACAGGGGCCCTTTGGGTTTGTGTGTTTTGATGGATGCTTGGAGACCGAAACCAGCAACAGTCTGAGGTCTGAGTTTATAAAATGTCCTTATAACTTTGATCATCCTGAAACCTAGGGACAAAGAGACATTTCTGTAGATGGTAGATACATTACCGTTTAGAGTTGCAGGGATCGCCACAGGTGGGACAACGTTCACAGGTGGGTCCCGAGGCTCCAGGATTTGTGCAAATGCACTTGCCGCACACACAGTCCCCTCGGCCGCTGCAGAGGATCCCGTCTTCGGAGACACAGGGGTCCGTGCTGGTGGTGCAGTTACAGTACTCGCCCGTCCAGCCGCTCCTGCACACACACTCGCCGCAGTCACAGTCGCCATTGTCTGCAAAACAAAGTTCTGGGTTTCTTAGGGCTAAAACCACTTCCGGATTTTGTGGACCATCTCTTTTCTTTGCCTTTAAACACCATCAAAAAGACTGAAGGAAAAAAAGAGGGAAAAAAATGAGTACTGTGCAGGGGTGGGAAGGAGTGTAGATAGGAGTGTGTTTTGCTAATGGTGTGTATTTATTGACTTGGTCTCTTAACTGAAGATCAACTAGGTTGCCTGATGTTATATCAAATAGAATTTATGGGCTGGCTTCCCAGGTGGCACAGTGGTAAAGTGTGGTGCAGTTACAGTACTCGCCCGTCCAGCCGCTCCTGCACACACACTCGCCGCAGTCACAGTCGCCATTGTCTGCAAAACAAAGTTCTGGGTTTCTTAGGGCTAAAACCACTTCCGGATTTTGTGGACCATCTCTTTTCTTTGCCTTTAAACACCATCAAAAAGACTGAAGGAAAAAAAGAGGGAAAAAAATGAGTACTGTGCAGGGGTGGGAAGGAGTGTAGATAGGAGTGTGTTTTGCTAATGGTGTGTATTTATTGACTTGGTCTCTTAACTGAAGATCAACTAGGTTGCCTGATGTTATATCAAATAGAATTTATGGGCTGGCTTCCCAGGTGGCACAGTGGTAAAGAATCTGCCTGCCAATGCAGGAGACTCAAGAGATGAGGATTCAATCCCTGGGTTGGGAAGATCCCCTGGGGAAGAAAACTGCAACCCACTCCAGTATTCTTGCCTGGAGAATCCCCATGGACAGAGGAGCCTGGCAGGCTACAGTCCATGGGGTTGCAAAGAGTTGGACACCCCTGAGCGACTAACTGTATTTATCGATACTGTAAGTTTACTAGATGAATCATCTGGCAGTACCTACATCAAAATCATCTTATAATACTGTAGATAATAGGCAAATTACTAACACTAGACATCAAAAATGAAAAGAGAATGTGAAAAAGAAATTCATGTTTATTTACAGATATAGCTATTTATGCATTGATAATGAAGAGACAATGATATGATTACTTTATGGCAGCCCAGTGTAATTAGTATCTTTGCTTCAGAGTAGCCTAGCCTATACACCAATGAATGAATTGTTAGAATATTTATGGCTATAGTATTATGGACATATTCATATTACAAACATGATTCCCTTTTCTTAAAAACCACTTACCTTTAATAGTAGCCTGATATGCAGTTTCTCCAATTATGAGAGAGCTTACTAGACAGTAATACAATGCTTTGAAAGCAAAGTTATCAAACAGTAAGAAAATTAACACATTATTAATTTTACATTAAATATCATTTACTTTATGCCTATGTAAGAATAGAGCAACATCTATATATACTTTATGCATTCACAACATACGTAAATTTTCTTTTTTGGTATCTCTGTCTGGCTACATAGTTCATCTGTGAATATTTTCAAATTATTGCAAGTCTCCAAAAATATTTCCAATATATATATTGAAAAAATCTGCATATAAGTGGACCCATGCACTTCAAACCTGTGTTGTTCAAGGATCAACTGTGTGCATGTGTTTATATATTATTTTTCTCCCAGCAATAGAGATAAGAAGCTGTGAGTCCTGAGAAGTGTCTGTGGGCTTGGAGAGGAAAGGCGATGAAATTCAAGGCATGAGATGCCCAGGGAAGAGGGGGAGGGAGAGAGAGGATGGAATTCTTCAGATGACCAGACTTGGCTGCTAGCTGGATGGGGCATCTTTTTACTGCCCTCGAATGGAAGTAACTCGTGTGGTGCCTTATCCCCAATGCCTGGCATAGAAAGTTTTTAATTTTTAAGTGAATAGATTGTTCTGAAGGAGAGGGGGAAGAGCAGCTTAGGACAGGGAAGACAATGAGTTCATTTTTGGTTCTGTGGAGTTTGAAAGACCTGTGGGTGGTTGGATACATATATACAGCCCTGAAGTCTGGGTTTTGTAATCTACAGGGATAAGTGGCAGTTGAAGCTGATGGGGATGAGATTATCCGGGGCAAGCAGATAGAGTGAGTAAGTCCCTGGAGAGTATCAACATTTATGATTTAACCAGAGATCCTCATAGAAAAGCCAGAGGAGTAAGAGGGGCTCCTGAAGAGCTGGCCAGAGGAGTGTATGAACTGCTACAAACTGGTAAATAAAGTGTTTCAGATAATGGGCCTGTGTGTTCTCGCACAGTATTTTTTGGTTGCCTACCTTGCCCAAGATCCTAAACTGGCATTTGATGATCCAAACAAGCAATCTTACTTGCAAATTTTGTAACATACTTTTCTTCGGAAAAAGAAGTGTACCCCAGGTATTGCCTCTCAAGTTTTGCTTCTTGGCAACATTCCAAAGACACATGGGTGTGGTGGTGGCACGTGGGTACATACTGTGCGAGTGCACGGACATAGTCGCTGATGGCACAGGTTTGGATCCTGGCTCTGGTACTTCTGGGCTGGGCAAAGTTGGGGAAATTACTCAACCTCTCTGTGCCTCGGTTTCCTCATTGGTAAGGAGGGATTATTAATAGCACTACTTCACTGGACTGTTATGAAGATTACCTAAGATAAAACATAACAGTGTTTAGAACAGTGCCTGGCCCATAAATAAGCAGGGTGCGCTGTGCTGTGCTAAGTCGCTTCAGTGGTGTCCGACTCTTTGTGACCCACTGGACTGCAGCCTGGCAGGCTCCTCTGTCCATGGGATTCTCCAGGCAAGCATACTTGAGTGGGTTGCCATGCCCTCCTCCAGGGGATCCTCCCAACCCAGGGATCAGACCCATATCTCTTATGTTTGCTGCGCTGGCAGTTGGGCTCTTTACCACTAGTGCCCCCAGGAAACACAAGCAGTGTACAAACAGAAGTTATTATCATGATTCCTAAATACTATCCAGTAGGAAGGATTTGATGGCAAAATTATCCAGCAGTATTAAAACTCCGGTAATTATGCTGAAAACCAAACAGATGTGAAAGAAATCCCAAGTGAGGCAGGTTTCCATTTTTTGGAGATGCTGCCATATTCATTGCAGAAAGAAGGATTCTGATTTTTCTCTTGTAAACTTTGGTCCAGTGGGTGTCACTTTTCCGTCTTCATGACTCGGCCTTAGGAGGCATGGAGTAAGTAATCCCAGAACAAATGATAAACCACAAAGATTTTGAAGCTAGATTCTGACTACTCCTGGTGTGTGTGTGTGTGTGTGTGTGTGTGTACACATATGTAGGGAGAGAGATAAAGAAAATATGACATACGCTCTTCTAGTGAAAGATGAGTTGAAATTTATCGGATCCATGACATTAATACTGTATTTCATAACCTATTTAATTCATAATTGAACTAATTAATTTAAAGCTAAGAATAGTTAGCTGATTTAGGCCAAAACCATTCATTTACTTTTTATATGTAAACTGTCATCTAAACTTCAATGACTTTTTGTTTATTCCTTATCAAAGGGGGAAACTTATTTTCATGATAAAGATTTCTATATTAAAGTTTATTCTGAAAAATGCATATAGTATATAAATATTGTCAAATGAAATGAACATTTTGAAAGGCTTTGAGAATGCCCCAAGTATATCACTCCATATAAAAATTACTTGGCAGAAATTTTAGAAAACCCTTCTAAGAGCTCCTTGCAGGATTTAGAAACTCTCCTTTCTTTGGGACTTCAGAACCATTACCTGAGTCACAAAAGTTGTTAATTGATATCCACAAACAACTGCTTATCTAAAGTACCTGTTCATATAACAATAGCTTTATAATGACTTCGTGTAGAAACAAGATGATAATCAAAGATCAAGGAAAAATTATTAGGCTCTTTTGATAGAGATAGATCTTTCTGGAATGTGACTGATAATTAAGAGCACAATGGTAGGAAGTTTTTTCTATAATGCTGTTTGTCTGTTGGAGTTTCCAATTTCTTAGAATCAATATTTTAAAGACTAATGGAATTTGGACAAGGGAAAAAAAATCAGTGGACCCCTGTATCTTACAGATGGATGGAAGAAGGTGTATGGGAAGAACATCATGATAATAGCCCTTTGGAAAAGCAACACATTGCAGAGTCTATTTGTTACAAAATAAGTAGATTTACTTGAGCAGTGGGAGCTTCCCAGCTGGCTTTAGGGGTAAAGAACCCAGCTGCTAATGCAGAAGACTAGGAGGTGTAGATTCAGTCCCTGGGTTGGGAAGATCCCCTAAGGAGGAAATGGCAGTTCACTCCAGCATTCTTATCTGGAGAATCCCACGGACAGAGGAGCCTGCTGGGCTACAGTCCATGGAGTTGCAAAGAGTCAGACATGACTGAGCAACTTAGCACACACACACGCACATGAGAAGTGAGGCTGTAGTATAGTCAGGCTGCTACTGGAAACAACAGCATCAAGAGCATGTGTGTTCACAGGCCAGGATCAATTTTACCCCCACACTAAGCACAATGCCAGGTATATAGTATGTATTCCATTACTCTTTCTTGAATTTAAAGCTAAGAATAGTTAGGTGATTAAGGCCAAAACTATTCATTTACTTTTGTACTTTCTTGTACTTGATTGTGCTTTTAAAAGAGAAAGTTACACAGTGACATCATTTGAGATGTTACTAAACACAAAACTGCTTTTGAGAAACAGTCATGGTTGAGGATGGGGAAGTACTCCAATAGATGAAGGAAAAAGGCAATGGTAAGTTTTCTGAGTCCAATTGCAGAAATAATTGTATTTTCTATATACAATTTCTTTAGTGATCACTGTATCTGATACAAAAAGAGGCAGTATTGTCAGACTGTCTGAACTACAAATGGACAGATCAAATTGACTCTGAATTTATATCTGTCTGCACACATGACATAAAATAAAATGAAAGACCATCAAACACTGGGACGAACTGTGTTGTTAAACACAATCCAGGATTTCTACACCCTTAGATCTCTTTGACTTCAGATTTAAAGGGTAAAATATAGGTGGGGTCAGTAATGCTATTATGCTGTATTTGATTACATTTCAGATTTTTTTTTTAAGGCAATTTCAAACGTCTTGAGCACATATTTTATTAAAGATTTCTATTAGAACTGCAATCTAAGGTCCTGCTGAATAGATTCTTTCCGAGATGTGGTGATGGTCTCTGGCTTCAGGCTGTGGTCTGGCTGCATTTTGTGAAAAGAGGACCAATGTGGGTTTGGAAACACACCCATTAGATAAGGAAAAACACCTTTGAATGAAAGGGGTGAGAAATGTGTCTCAGTCTGGACAGACCCTAAACTTTTCATTCTCCAAGGGGAAAGAAAGAAGGCAGCCTCAGAGGAATCTGTTGCAGTAGCAGAAGCCAAGAAATGAACGGAGGTGCACTTCTAAGGGTATCAGATGGTTTTCAAAGAGCTTGGGATTCTCTGAGGCTTCTTTTCTCGGGCCTTTTCTTCTGAAAATCAGTCTCTTTTATATGTTCCTGACACTGTGGTTGGAAAAACATAGCTTGCTTGGTTTTCTCTAAAGGTAATGGCTTTCTGTTTTGAAAAGCTATCTGTTCACACACTGTGGAAAAAAAAAAAAGATGTGAGGGCTTAAATTCAGCAGTCAGTTACTGTTTAAATTGTAACACAAATCTGTATCATTTAAAAGTATATGAACACATTTGTAATTCTTGTCTAACTAGACTGTACTTAACTATATATGTGTATCTCTCAATGATTTTATCATGGTCATTTAATAGGTAATATATTCTTAAACTACAGTGATTTCACATCTAGAAGGGATACTAGAATGTAAATTTTTCTGCTATTTATAGTTTTTCTCAATCTCAAAAAATTCAAGCAATTTTTCATTTTTACCCTTTCCATGGCCTTCTTCACATATGTCCTTATTCATCTTATTATGCATGCCTGCATGCCAAGCTGCTTCAGTTGTTTCCAACTCTTTGCAACCCTATGGACTGTAGCCCACCAGGCTTCTCTGTCCATGGGATTCTCTAGGCAAGAATACTGGAGTAGATTGCCATGCTTTCCTCCAGGGGCTCTTCCCAACCCAGGGAGTGAACTTGTGTCTCTTATGTCTCCTGCATTGGCAGGCAGGCTCTTTACCACTAGCACCACCTGGGATGTCCCAATGAGCTTATTATACCCAGTGTCAAACCTAGTATATCACATAACATCTGTGTGGTGTGAACAAAGGTCCTGAAAGAACATTTAGTATTTTTGTGTCCCTTGTCCTTTGCCATGTGTCCCTTAAGCAGCTTGGCTTCTTATCTTCCCAAAGTAATAGGCATTTAAGAGTTGGGTCACATACAAGGAGCCTGAACTAGAATAGTCTGGAAGATAATGGAATTTGATTACATGCAGTTTTGTGGCATCTGAGTAATAACCAAAAGAAGCAATCTTTTATCACCAGGGAAATAATAATAGAGATGTAAGTTCAGTTGGCAGAGCCTAGGAAATGTCAGAGCCAGAAAAAATATAAGTGAAGATCGGCTACCTTAGTCTAAAGGTGAACACATTTATTGAACACCTATTATGTCCAGGCAGCTGTGGCAGGGGCCAAGGATGCAAAGCTCCTCTTGACCCCTGCACAGCCTCCCAGGAAGGTGGATTCGGACATAGCCTACCTCCGCAGAGCAGCCCCTTGTGTCTCACGCAGGAGAAGTTGTCACACTGGCAGTAAGGCCCGTAAACGTCTCCATAGGGGGACAGGTGGCAGACACACTGCCCGCAGTAGCAGTCGCCTCTCCCGCTGCACGAGGGGAGCTCTGGGGCCTCCTTGCAGGACTCGGTGCTCAGCGTGTCCTCCCCGCACTCGCAGTGGTGACCCATGTGGCCAGGGTGGCAGGTACACACCCCGCACTGGAAGGAGCCATTGCCGTTGTTGCACTTGGAGCTGTTCACCTCCACTTCTTTCTGGCAGTCACAGCTGCACTCCGGGCTGACGAGGATTTCCAAAGCATCCCCCAGCCCCACAGGCTTTAGGATAATGTGCCTGCTCCTTCTCTCACAGTTTGGTAAACTCACAGTCACATTGAATGAAGCCTGGAAAAGAAAATACTAATTATCTTCTTCTAATCACCAAAATAATGGCAACCCACTCCAGTGTTCTTGCCTGGAGAATCCCAGGGACTGTGGAGCCTGGTGGGCTGCCGTCTATGGGGTCACACAGAGTCGGACACGACTGATGCGACTTAGTAGCAGCAGCAGTCACCAAAATGATCTTCCCTCGTGGCTCAATGGCAAAGAATCTGCCTGCTAATGCAGGAGATGTGGGCCCAATCCCTGGGTCAGGAAGATCCTCTGGAGAAAGAAATGGCAATGCGCTCCAGTATTCTTGCCAGGCAACGCCATGGACAGAGAAACCTGGTGGGCTACAGTCCACGGGGTCACAAAAGAGTCAGATATGACTAGTGACTAAACGACAAGAGCAAGAAGCCACCAACATGCACTGGAGTGGACAGAGCTCATGGGGATCAGCTTTCCCGGAAGCGTTTATTAGGAAGTCTTTGAAAACCGCTTTTGAAATTCTTGAAAGGAAATGCCCAGCTTTATTGCACTAAGATAGCTTCTGAGAGATCATCTGAATGACTTTTCAGATGCTCTGTTGATCTCTGCTTACCGTGTCTCCCACCTTCATGTGAGAGCATTTCTTTTGGTGTGGAAAGGGGACCCCGCTGTTACAGATGGCTGTGAACGACAGGTTTAGTCCTTCCGTGTCTCCCAACACTTCCAGCTCCACCTCAGACCGCAGTTCCTTTAGACGAGACATAAAGAGTTGAACAAGATCACAACCAAAAAACAGAGCCAAGAGAGAAGAATCTGTGATCATGTTCATTACACAGCAAATGAATAAAATTCAATCTAGTCTAAAAGAAATTTACCAGGTCACCAGTCAAGCAAGAAAGCGAGTAATACATACACACACACACACAAGCATATTTTATCAGATCTAAGATGCCATCCATTACAAGATTCACCATTATTTTATGACAATTAAACTATGACAAAATACTTCAAGATTGTTCAGCACTACATATAAATTAAACCTGTCAGTTCATCATTGATCTAAAAAAGATTAAAAAAATTATTTTATTCTTCTTGAGGGTTTGGCAAATTTCTCTAGTCCTGAACTGCAAGGACTGGATTATAGTCCAGTCTTATGAATTATAGTCCCAGCATGGCATATAAAAGGCAAATCTTTTGCTTATATCTCAGTAGCAAAATATAACAATAGCTTCTTTTACCTGTCTCCTAAGTATCATCATTTTTTAGGTCCCATAAAGCAGCTGGTTGTTACTCTGAAAGGAATACAGATCATTCTTCCAACAATGAATACTTGCTTTGCTGATATCAGTATTTGCTCCCCTGTTATTCTCTTTTTGGTACATTTACGCATAGATAATAACTGTTCAATATCAAATCATAGTGAAACTTGGAAGATATTTTAAAATTGTGATTGTCTTCAACACTTATAGCACCAACAGTGCACGCAATGAATTGAAGTCACAACAGCACATTCAGTTACTGCCAAGTTACACATGTGCAGGCCATGAACCCTACATCGTGACTTTCAGCCTACTGAAGGCATCGGTAAGATGACTAATCAAAATGCATCCTGACGTTAGAGATGCTAAAATGTGAGAGAAAATGTGCCTTGAAATCAATACGGATTTATAGAGTCCCTTTTGTACATTTAGGATAGAGCCAGGTCTGGGGGAATGAGTGTAAGATAGGATTTCTGCCATCAAGATGATCATCGTGCTGAAAAAAGTAAGATGCAATCAGTGAAGCAGTTAGCATACAGTGTCCATCAATGTACCATTAAATTAGAAAAAGAATGTGTAATATGTAAGGGTTTGGGAGACTTCAGAAAAGAGGGTAGTCAGTGAAGGCTGAAGTATTAGAAGACTGGACCTTAGTGGCTGTGGTGGATTTAGATTGCTGGAGGGGATGACAATGGTATTTCAGGTGAGGGGGCCAGAAAAGAGAAAACTCTGTGCCAGGAGTGGTTCAGACTGGAGACAAGAGGGGCTCAGCCCAAGCCTGCACCCCAACTGTCTGGGGAGATACCCGACCACAGAAAGCCTTGTAGTTCGGAGAGATGAGTTAAGACCTGTGGCAAACATTTCCTGAAGCTTTTAAACAGGGGCATGATTTACTGAGAATACCACTGCAGGGAGGCTGTCTGGAAGGTGTGTGCAGGACAGGCTAGAGGAGAGGATAGGAAAATTTGAGTCAAGGAAGCTGGCATGTGGCTGCATTCACCCCTGCCTGAGGCATGATGAGAGATGGGATTGTTGACTACAAAGGTAAAGGAGAGGACTAGATAAAAGTTAAAAGATTCCTCTTTCTTTTGTAAAAGAGAAGTCTGTATTTGGGGAATAAAACTAAATTATTTTTTAAAAACAAAATAAAAACAAATTGTAAAATATTATGAATTAAGTCATACCTCTCTAAAAGGATGTATTTGAGTTCCTATGCACATTCCACTGGTAGAATTTTAAAGGCATATTCAGATTCAGACTTTCCTGAAGTATAATTTGTCAACCCCGCCTTCCTTGTAATTCTAAGTTGCTTACTGTAAATTCTAAGTCACTCCTCTTCCCTGCTTTGTTATTTGTTCCACATGATCACTCCTTCCACTGACAGACACAGGCTGACTTTTTAGAATGTAGTCTTTGTCAGAGATTAAAGTGTCATTTCTCAGTCCTAAACATTATTCACATCATGTCTTAAGATTCCAAATTCTGCCAG
The DNA here is from genome assembly GCA_006408695.1 of Aepyceros melampus. Lineage (NCBI taxonomy): Eukaryota > Metazoa > Chordata > Mammalia > Artiodactyla > Bovidae > Aepyceros > Aepyceros melampus. The sequence continues at coordinate 501,030 of SJXQ01006632.1, forward strand.
TTTAGCATTAAAATGAACCCTGCAAATCTGTTTTATCTTAGCTAGTTACATTTCCAATTTATTCACTCAGAAAATATTTATTGAGTGGCCACTATGTACTGGGCACTGTTCTATCAAACCTCTAAAATAGCTGATCCCTTGACTGAGTTTATACTCCAGTGTGGGAGGACAGAAAGGAAACCACACAATACATAAGAAAATTATGTAGCACTGGAAGGTAAAAGTTAGGGTGGGATAATGAAGATTAAGATAGTGTGGGCAGGGGGTATAGGCTGTAATCTTTTAAAAGTGGTCACTTTTAAAAGTGGTCAGGGTGGGATTTGTTAAGAAGGTGATGTTTCAAGAAAGTGAGAGAAAATTAGCCATGCATACTTATGTGAGAAAATGTGTTTCAGGAAGAGGGTTCAGCCAGTGTGAAAGCCCAAAGACAGGATGGTGTCTGGAAGCAGAACAGCAAGGAGGGCAGAGTTACTATACTAGAGCAGAGAGGTAGAGTTAACAGAAGGTGCGTTCAGAGGTAATGGGTGGAGGGGACCAGGCCTGGTAGGGTACTCATGGAATGTTATAAAGACTTTAACTTTTACTCTACGTAAATGAGAAAACAATTGAGGTTACCTCCTGCGATTCATGGGGTCGCAAAGAGTTGGACACGATTGAGCGACTGAATTGAACTGAACTGATAGAAGGGTGATGGTAACCTGCCTGCCAGTGCAGGAGATGAAGAGAGGCGAGTTTGATCCCTGAGTCAGGAAGATCCCCTGGAGAAGGGCATGGCAACCCACTCCAGTGTTCTTGCCTGGAGAATTCCATGGACAGAGGAGCCTGGTGGGCTATGGTCCATGGGGTCGCAAAGAGTCACACAGCTGAAGCGACTTGGCACGCATGCAGGCATGCACAGAGAAAAGTGACAGGAGTTAATATTTTTAATGAAAATTCTAGCTGTTTTGTTGAAAGCAAGATGCAGGAAAACAGAAGTAGAAACAGGACATAGCATTTAGGAAATTTTGCAATAATTCAGGTGAATGAGGAGGGTGGCTCCAACCAGGACGACAGTGATTGGACCAAATTCTAAATAAATGTGAGGGCAGAGTCCACAAGATTTCCTGATGGATTAAATGTAAAGTGTAAGAGAAAGAGAGGAGTCAGGATCATTTCAAGCATTTTGTCTCTAGCAATGAGGAGAATGGAATTACCATTAGTTGAGGAGGAGAAAACTATTGGTGAAGTGTGTTTGGGAAAGTCCAGCTTATTCTGCTGAATAACCTGGACTAACATATCAACTGACTCCTAGATATCTCCATTTGGATGTTTAATAGAAACATATATCCTGGTTGTCAGGCAGCATGGAGGGTCTGCTTGAGGTCCATGATCATCAATTTAAAGTGAGACCAGGCAGCATGATTGTATGTTTTTCCCACTTCCATTCATCTGTGCAGAATGACTAGATTTGACCAGGACTACAGTTGGCCAAAAACCTCAAAGGAGCAATAAGGTTCAGGGAAGTTGAGAATATATCTAAGGAGGGGCCAGAATAATTGAATTTAAACTGGAGAACCAGGTGAGAGAAGACATCAGGGGGATAAAGAACTGTACAGAGAAGATATGGTCAATTAATTAGAGATCCTAGTGGGGCTGGAAAAAACATTAGGGGAATTAGCAAGAATAAGGTGAAAAGATTAGAAATGGTGAGTGGACAATTGATTGCACACAATTGATATTGTGGAGGTGTTTATTGGCAAGGAAAGGTTTAAGGTATGACAAGAGAGTGAAGATATGAAGAAGTAATTAAGTGGGAAGGGAACAAGGTCATTTCAGAATCAGAGTTCAAGAAACTGAGAGCCCAGGATATGGGAAGGACCATATACATACAGGCTGAAATCATCAAAAATTAAGATAGGAGTAGCACTGGAGATAGAGGCACAGTGAACTAAATGAGAAATGAGGGATACAACCTGAAAGTCTGTAGATTACAGCAGTTAGGGGTAGTGAGTAACATAATCTAACCAAAATGAAGGAAATCTCAGCATTGATATAATACATCCTATTGCGGATTTCACCAGGAATATTTTAATATGGATTTGCCAAAGCAAGGACATAAATATATGTCTGTAGGTTTCATCTTTTCATTCACTCATTTATTGAGCATCTACTATGAGCTAGACAAAACAAAACAAGTCACTTCTCTTCTAGAACTTAAATGCCAACCAGGGAGCTTACCCTTGGGAGCATTAATATTTGAACAGTTTTATTATGTGATTAGAGAAGGAAAGGGAGTAATAAATGATGGCCAGATGAATACACATCTGGTATTTAAGGTTTTGTTTTTTTTTTTTTAATGTCCGTGTAAAATACTGAGCTGAAGTTGGTAGTCACTGATTATAAACACAAATTGTTTGCCCCTGCCCCACTACAAGTCAGAAGTCTTTTATGTTTTCTCTGAGTATAGTCTCTTTCCTTCTCTCTCTTTTTCTAGGTTGGGAAGAAATGCACTCCATGCGTCCCCATGTTTTAAAGTCCTTTCCAGTTCAGTTCGGTTCAGTCGCTCAATCATGTCCTTTTTGGATACGTTTAAAAATTACACAACAGAAAAACAAGTTGAACTAGTGCCAAGACTTGCTGCATGACTCATAGTGACTCATCGAGTTTCAGCCATAACTCCAGAGCAAGATTGTTTGACTTAAGAATAATAGACACTTCATAATTTTGAGACAGTAAAATAAAGACACAAGATTCACTTCAAATGTTTGATGTCTTGATTTCAACTCTTTCTAAGTTATGTGACTGGGGACATAAAGTGAGACATAAACTCTGACAGAGCAAGCAGGGGCCCAGACAGGGCTGGTCAGACGGGAGGAGAAATTTTTTTTGACAATTCACTGTTTTATAATTTGCTTATCTCCTGTGAAGATGCTAGTAGCCAGCATTTTTGAGAGTCCTGAATTAAAGAAAATTGAGCATGTTCTAACACAGTGAAGGTTTGCCATGTGATTTTATTTGATTCTACACATTAAAACTTTACTGCTTGAGAGGGAGGAAGGTTTTTATAGTATTTTGTTGACAAGCTTTCCTGTCTGGAAGAATTTCAAGCATGAACTAACATGGTGATTAATTTTTGATGTGAGCTAAGAAAACTGAAGTTTCTGAGGATATGAATTAAAAACACCCTCATCTCATAACTTTAATGAACCATCTGTGTTTTATTCTTTGAGAAAATGTCTTTGAGAAAAAAATACCTTGCTTTTCCCTTGGTGGGGTGATGTAAAAAAAACTGGGGTGGGGAGTTTCTTAAAATATGTCGCTCTTCCTCCTCTTAAAGTTCTCCTAAGACATTTGTGAAAGGAATCTAGACACACCTATTTTAAAAAAACCTTCCAGGTGAGTTTGAAATGTCAGGGAACACTGGTTCTGTGTATGTTAAGTATTGTTATACACTGCATATGTATCACTTATTTGTAATTTTAAAACATCAAAAATTAGCATTTTATTCATTTGTTATTAGTAACTGACATTAGGAGCAAATACGAGAGCTTTACTGCTTTATAAAATGTTATTATTTTCATTCCTGTCCTAATGTAGAACTTCATGTTTGTGTGTGTATGTGTGTTTCTTTGTAAGGAAAAGCAAAAGAGGGACTGATAGTGATATTTAGGAACCAAAATTAAAAGAATTGGCAACAGGCCACCCACTGTTGATTGGGTTATGAAATGGAGACAAAGAGAGAAAACATAGCAACCCTGTAGGTATGTATCTTATTTTAAGGGAAGAATTCTGTCCTCAGGCACTAATTACAGACAAGGCAAAAAAAGAAAGTTAAAAATGTATTTATATGATATAACACTAATGGAAAATTTCCCTGATTCCTCAAAGCAGGGAATCTACAAAGCGGTGTTCCTGATGCGCTTTGCTGTGTTTTCCCTTGAGTTGTGATGGAGTCTCATTAAGCCTGTGGAGTTAGTTCTCATAGCTTTTATTCATTGGCAATTTAAACAATTTTTTTTTTTAGGCAGAGAAGAGGAAAGCTTAATTGTATGACTCATGAAGCCTTTTCAGTAGAATTAAAATTCTGCAGGTGACAATGCCGCTGTTGATTACTATAAAAACAACCTTAACTTTATGATCAGGTTTATGAGTTTTCTACCTTCTGCCCCACCTTCTGGGAAAAATATCTGCAAATAAAGTGAACAAAATTTACATTTTGGCTGCATTAATGCAGAGAGATTTTCTACCAACTATCTCTACCAACAAAGGAGAGTGCATTTAATCGCCTAAAACATAGTTTTTAAACATCAAATAAATACAAAAAGACCCCAACAGTAAACTATCATACTTCATAAGCTGAGATGATCAGCTGGAGAATGTTTCCAGAGTCCTTCTGAAGTACCCCTACTGTAGCTCCAGGAATGAGTTTTGCATAATTCTGTAAACAGAGAAAATAAGTCAATCTTTACTCACTGTAACTGAGAAGCATTAAGTGTGGGTACAACCTATGGTTGCGATCACTTCTGTTTAACTGGCTGGGAGAAACCGGCTCCTGATAATGAACAGTGTTTGTCCTGGAACTCTAGTTGTGCCTTGTGCTGCTTCCTGAGCTCAAGCAGGAAATGAATGGCCAGAGTTGCTGCCGGGGAAATCTAATGTCTGTGGTGGCCTTAGTCTAGGGCTGTAATTGACATCAGAACAGGAGTTACGTCTCAAATAGAAATAACTTGTATATAACGTTTTTGATTTGAGGAACATCCTTTTTCTAAAAAGCTCTGAGCTCACTACCAGGAACTGTCTTCCTTTTTTTTTTTTTCTGTAGCATTGTAAAACTAAGGTTGGGCTCTGAGCTCAGTACCAGGAACTGTCTTCCATTTTTTTCCCCCATGGCATTGCAGAAACTAAGGTTGGGGTCACTTGAGCCCCTCACTGCCATCAGGCCACCCCTCAGGTCAATCAGCCCAGACGTCTTCATTGTCAGTCACCGTCAGTTGCTTGGTAGAGCAAAGGAGTGAATTGTTTGAATGCTTGCTGTTAACTCCTCCTTTCCTAGCAGTAATGAGTATTCTCTAGGGATGTCAGCACCATACTGGAGTTGGTTGGAATTGCTCCTCACTCGTCAGGATTGTGTGAATCAGCACTTAGCTCTAAACCATCTGCATTCTCCATGTACACTGCTTCCCCTGAGATGTCATTCCCACCAGAGGAGAATTCACTGTATTAGTTCAACCCTTCAGGTATCAAACATGGCTAAAGAGTGAAGCATTGCAAAGAAAGCAATTTTCTAGACTGCTGAAAATTATCCCTTCCTTAAGTTTCTGCTTTAAAACTATTTTCAAACAAAAATTTTCTTTAAAATATATAGGACAGACTTTCGTCTTCTTAAATCAAGACATTCAAGCATACCTTGACAGTTTTCTTGACTAGTCATACTTATAATATTAACTATAATTCTATAATCATCAAAGACTTCTAAAATTTAGAGATAGATCACACCCTTACCAAATGGACCCCACCCTTTATGCTTTTGTTTCTTTTGTTTTTAAATAGTTTCTGTCTTCTTGTTAAGCTGTAAGGTATCACTCACCTACCAAGTCATTCATTCATTTACTATTGCATTCAGCAATATCTATTAAGTAGGCTTAATATGCTGTGCTACATCAAGAAGAAACAATCACTCATTTTGTCAGCTGTTCTCTTCTAAAGTATTTGTGTGCTGTGAAATTAAATGACTGAATTTATTATAATTGTAGGGAAAAAGAAATAAGCTTTGAGTGAAGAATTTAGGGCATTTCCTAAGGTTCAAACATAGTAACACCCTACCTCATTTAAGTAGTTTTAAAAATGCACAAGCTAAATTAGAATTGGGGCTGCCTCAGTAGCTCAGAAATAAAGAATCTGGTACAATGCAGAAGACACAGAAGACATGGGTTTGATTCCTGGATTAAGAAGATCCCCCCTGGAGGAGGGCATGGCAACCCATGCTAGTATTCTTGCCTGGAAAATCCCATGGACGGAGAAGCCTGGTGGGCCATATAGTCCGTAGGGTCACAAAGAGTTGGACACAACTGAAGTAACTGAGCACAAATTACATTAATTTTTATTATTAATTATAATCATGATGCTAAATAAATCAATCAAGACAAAGGGAATCAAAGAGAGGAACAAATGAAGCCTAGCTGATATTGGATCACCAAGGAGTGATGGGCGGTCCCCCACTAGAGGTGGGCACCCAGGTTAAATCCAAACCTTCTACTCCGTGTATACGGGAAAATGAGCTTTGGTTTTAATTTGTAGGTTTTGTTATGTCCTACTTATTTCACCGTTTGTGATTCTGTTTAAGTTTGAAGTGGATGGAAATCTGAACTCTTAAAAGAGTATCCGTTGTCTGTCTGCTTTGATCTGCATTTTATTATTGAAGGGGCTGTGGGTAATCATCCAGGTAACATCCCCCGAGTTACTTTGGATCTCCCCATCACTGCTTGTTGAATGGGGCCCCCTTTGGTTTCCCCAAGTCAGGTAGAACTTGTCAAATACGAGGAATGCACTGGTTCATCGACTTAGCTTTTCAAATAAACACATGTCAAAAGGGCCATGAAGCATAAGAACTGTGGTTAGCAGCAAATACCTAAATGGGAACTTGGATTTTACTCAAGTGGAGCTGGAATGTGTGTAAGTTTGACTGGTCCCAGAAGAGAAGGTGGAGGGAATCTTTAGAGCTTGACAAAGAATTCCAAGGCCTTTAGCTCTGCATGAAGCTGTTACCCTTGAAAAATGTCCTGGGATCCCCAAGGCCAATATATAATGAATATTTTCTAGAAGCACTAGTTCAAGTGGCCTCCAGATTTGGAGTTAATTCTTGGTTAACAAAGCAAATCCATCGACTTCCTAAAGCATAATTATGATCCTGCCTGTGTATGACATTTGACTTTTGGCTGTTAGGACAAGTGGTTTAACATTAATAGCATTTGCTGATTGCCACTACAGTGAGGGTACAAAGGAGTTGGCAGCTAGTAGTACCCAGGGATGACACTGATCATTGTGGAGAGGAAGACTATTAATTAATTTCTGGATGCTGATTCCCTGTAAAAGCAGTGCAACTAACTAACTAAGGATGTAGGCAATTTGGCTTTCTGATCTAACACTGTAAAAAAAATTACACTTTAAATCTTGTATTATGATTACTGTAAATATCATGTGTCAAATGCCTCTCTTTTACTAAAACTCTAAAGTGCTATTATAAATTGTCCCGATTAAACATGTTTAATGTTAGAAAAAGGGTGACTTTGCATACCTGGATGTGAAAAATTATAGCAGTGTGATTGGGAAAGAGAACTCTTGGATATTAGAAATGATGAACTCTGAAAACACAAGGTTGTATGAGCTGATTAGATATGCAAACTTCTCTGCTTGGGCTTGAATTTCCTGGGCTTGTGATCCCTGCTATCTGTCCATGGATTTTCCTAATTATGGATTTTCTCCCCTTCCTCACCACCATGCCACCCACGAGTTCCTGAGGTTGCTTTTCTCACTCGTGTTTGCAAGGTTGGCTTTTTCTGCTCACCTTCATTTTCTCGACTTCCTTCATCAAGCCCTATTTATTTCTTTTTGGCTTACTTTGCCCCCATCTCAGAAAAAAATTTATTTGTCCAACAGTCTCCATTTGCTCCCTAGAAATCTCCTGTCTGTCAAGGGTAGAGGATAAGACAAGGACAAAGGGTGATTTAGCTGGCAGGCATCAAAGCCTTCAGAGGTCCATGGGATTTCTCACACAAGAATACTGGAGCGGGTTGCCCTGCTCCCCTCCAAGTGATCTTCCCAACCCAGGGATCGAATTTGGCATCTTTCATGTCTCCTGCTCTGGCAGGCAGGTTCTATACCACTAGCGCCATCTCGAAGCAAGACGTCACCTAAACTGGAGAAAATGCCAGTGATTCTGAAGCAGTCTCAGATCTCTCGGGTGTCGGCCACAGGGAATAATTAGCTCCTACCAGGATTCCTTCTACCTGGGGGGTGGGCCTACGGGAGGTGTACACTGGGTAAACTCCTCGGCATTCATAGAACAGCCTGACTTGCTTGTTAACCTCACACCTTTCACAGGAGTTGGTTTCAGGACGGAGTCCTCCTGAGCTGCAGTTACCAATTCAGGGGGCCTCGTGAAAGGATGGCGCGGTCCTAGCTAGCTTCCTGACATCTCCAAGCACCTCCTGCTTTTTGGTGCCTGCATCCTCAGAAACTGAAGCCTCCTGGAGAATCTGTTGTTTTGAGGACTCTGGATGGGCCTCAGGGAAGTTGCAGGAGGGCTGAGGAGGGGATCCTATTGTTCCTTGTCTCCTCAGTTCCACACAGCTCACTGGTCTGGAGTGATGAGCATACAATGCTGGGGGGGATAAAGGCACCAGAATTTGCCTGATCCACTGAGCTACTATGATCTGAGATAGAATAAGTGGCCTTGACGTTCCTACCTGACAGTGTCATCTCTTTAGATTTCCACAGAAGCTCTATTACTGTACTTAGGTACCATTATTATCTGTAATAATATCCATTATCATACCAAGATAGTGAGGCCCAGAGAGTTTAGTTAACTTGGCCAAGGTCAACCACCCAGGAAGTAGTCAAGTTAGACCCACATGTCATGCTCTGCCCTGGAGTTAGCTCTCTTGACCAGACCACTGACAGTTCAGTTCATTTCATTTCGTGTCCGACTCTTTGCAACCCCATGAATCGCAGCACACCAGGCCTCCCTGTCCATCACCATCTCCCGGAGTTCACTCAGACTCATGTCCATTGAGTCCGTGATGCCATCTAGCCATCTCATCCTTGGTCATCCCCTTCTCCTCCTGCCCCCAATCCCTCCCAGCATCAGGGTCTTTTCCAGTGAGTCAACTCTTCGCATGAGGTGGCCAAAGTACTGGAGCTTCAGTTTGAGCATCATTCCTTCCAAAGAAATCCCAGGGTTGATCTCCTTCAGAATGGACTGGTTGGATCTCCTTGCAGTCCAAGGGACTCTCAAGAGTCTTCTCCAACACCACAGTTCAAAAGCATCAATTCTTCAGTGCTCAGCCTTCTTCACAGTCCAACTCTCACATCCATACATGATCACAGGAAAAACCATAGCCTTGCCTAGACGGACCTTAGTCAGCAAAGTAATGTCTCTGCTTTTGAATATACTATCTAGGTTGGTCATAACTTTCCTTCCAAGGAGTAAGCGTCTTTTATTTCATGGCTGCAGTCAGTCACCATCTGCAGCACATCACCACTGACAGTACGTGTCTGGAAATGGTTCTCCTGGTCTAGTGACATCACTGGTGAGCCAGAGAGAAGTTAACGAAGAAGTCTAAATTAGCTGGATGCATTCGCTTCCTGTGGCTGCTGTCACTAAGTAGCACAAACTTGGTGGCTTACAACAACAAAAAATGTTCCACAGTTCTAGAGGCCAGACGTCTGAGAGTAAGTGCCTCACGCTGCCCCTGTAACCAGCTGGGGAGAATCTTATCCTTGCCTCTTTCTAGCTCCTGGTGGTTGTTGATAGTTCACGGCTTTCCTTGACTTGTAGACTGTTACTCCAAATCTGCCTCCATCGTCTCTTGGTGCTTGCCCTTCTGCGTCTCTCTAAGACCACCAGTCTTACTGGATCCATCCTGCTCAGGTATAGCCTCCTCTTAACTAATTACACCCGCAAGGCCCTATTTCCAAACAAGGTCGCATTGAGGTACTAGATATTAGGACTTTAACATACTTTGGGGGTTGGGGGTAGGGCATAATTCAACCATAACATTCTGCTAGGGCTCTTTTGATTTCTTTAACCTTTAAAGCTTTTAAGCCTTCCTTTCAGTTGGAGAAGTGAGTACCTTGCCTGGTCACAGAACTAACACATGGTAGAAACGGATCTTGACTTCAAAGCCAGTGCTCACTTCGCTTCCCTTGCTGACTGCGCAAATGCCAACAGCCAAGAAGGGGCTGTCTCACTGGAAAGTTAAGACAGTAATGGCTGGTACTTATGTATATAGGGGCTTAGAGATTATAAAACACTTTCTTACTCAAAGTAGAGGGAAAGGAAGAGAAAGGATTGTGGCTGTAGTTGCTTTCAAATTGAAGGCTACATCTTGAAAGAAATGTAGGAAGTCATGAAATCATAGAGGCAAAAACCATGTTTTTTCCCTGTAGACTGTATTGCGCTATTTATCTGGTCAAAGGAAAACAGCTCTTTGTGGATGGAGGCTTGCTTTTGTCAGGCAGTGTGCCTCTTCCAGAGCCAGAGGCCAGCTGGTTTGACTGAAATAAGGCCTTCTGAAGGTAATCAGAAGGATTTCTTCCCAAGAGGTCTTTCATTCTTGTGAGATTTTATTCTTATGTTCATTATGGTAAACGCAGGGCTCCCAGTATTATGCAAAAGTTTACCCCGAGGCTGGACTGTGTTACTAGGACACCCAAGATTCCAAAAAGAATATGTAATTCTTTCTGGCACAAGGTAGCGTGAATGTCTGTCTCTGAGGTGCGCGATACCTGTTTTGCCTTTAGGCTTTTAATTGTCAGCTTTCCACAATCTGGCGGGCAGGGATGGGGGTGTGCTAATTAGATCAGGTGCTTGATCTTGAAGTCTGCACCAGCAATGACTAGGTAGTTGGCTTTGGAACTTTTGAGCACTCCCACTCTTTCTCCCTGTCTGCCTAGGAATGTAATTATCTTGTCAGCCGAAAAGCTGCAGTGCACAGCTGAACGAGTGCTAGGCAGCAGTCACAGAGCAATAAGGGGAGACGAATGGGCCCACTGTGCGTGACTGTTCTGAGACAACCCATGCACAGAGAGCCACTGGAGAACGGAGGCGGGGAAAACAAAGGGGTCACACTGAGTGTTTGTTCTTGGGGATACTTCAGACCTTCTCTTAATAAGATAGCCTGCTTTTTGGAGGGATTGCACATGCAAATCCCAAAGCTTTGGAAAGCCTCTTTTAAAGCTGGAAGACACGTTGGGCTCAGTAGCTAGCAGCCTATGTGCTTTGCAGACCAAAAAGCAGGTAATAGAACTTGAAGGATGGCTGGTAGGAACACAATGAAGGGACCAAAAAATAGAAAGCAGGTGTCTGGGTAGATGAGGACTGCTAAAGACCTAACGGCCCTTTCTCCTCAAAGAGGGGGATTGGGGTTGACAAGTAGCATCGGAAGTTTCTGAGACATGCAAAATCTCATTGTTTTTTTAAACTTTTTGGCAGAACTCCATACTCTTTTCCATAGTGGCTGCACCAGTTTACATTCTCCTCAACAAAGCACAGGGGTTCCCTTTTCTCCATCTCCTCACCAATACTTATTTCTTGTCTTTTTAATGTTAGCTATTTCTAATAGGTGTGAGGTAATATCTTATAATTGTTTAGATGCATTTTCCTGATAATTTGCATTTCCTGATGTTGAGTATCTTATCATGTGCCTGTTGGCCATGTCTTCTTTGGAAACATAGGTATTCAAGCCCCTTGTCCATTTTAAAATCAGATTTAGAAAAAACTATTGAATTGTATGAGTTTTTAAAATATATATCAGATATTAACTCTTTATCAGGAATATGGTTTGCAGATATTTTCTTCAATTCTTTGGTTGCCCTTTCATTTTGCTGATGGTTTCCATTGCTATGTAGATGCCTTTTAGCTGGATGTAGTCCCGCTTGTTCACTTTTGCTTTCGTTGCCTTTGCTTTTGAAGTCCGATCCAAATGATTGCTGCCAAGACTAATCTCAAGAGTAGCTTCAGTTCAGTTCAGTCACTCAGTCGTGTCCAACTCTTTGTGACCCCATGAATCGCAGCATGCCAGGCCTCCCTGTCCATNCACGTTGATTGCTGACAGAAAACAACAAAATTCTGTAAAACAATTATCCTTTAATTAAAAAATAAATAAATTAAAAAAAAAATATCCAGAAGAGTATCTTTCACACTAGCAAAAATCTAGAAACAGTGCAAGGGTTCCATCAATCAGTAATGGATAAATAGAATTCATTGACACAATGGAATACTATACAGCAGTCAAAATAAACTGCACAAATATAAAACCATATGTGTGCATTGCAGCAATATGATTTTATATGAAAAAGCCTAAAAATAGTAAACATTTTATCCTTTTGATAAATTGAAAAGAGCTAAAATAAGATATACTTTCAAAAGAATACTTACATAGGTATTAAATCTGTGAAAAAGTAATGCATGGGAAGGATGGTAAACATAAAATTCAAGAGAATGACTATCTTGGGGAAAAGTTAAAAGAATGGAATGGCAGGCAAGCAGTATTGTCAGATTTAAGTAATTTTCAAAGTCCTGACTTTTGTTTGCTGAATTTTAGGTCAGGGTTTATGAATGATAAATACAAACATATAAATAACTACATAAAGGAAAGCAGACCATGCAGTGCTAAAAGTTGGTTATGAACTAAAGGATTATGATGGGGCTTCCCTTGTAGCTCAGTTGGTAAAGAGTCTCTCTGCAATGCAGGAGACCCAGGTTCCAATTCCTGTGTTGGGAAGATCCCGTGGAGAAGGAAATGGCAACCCACTCCAGTATTCTTGCCTGGAGAATCCCATGGACAGAGGAGCCTGGCAGGCTACAGTCTATGGGGTTGCAAGAGTTGGACATGACTGAGCAACTAAGCACACACAGAAGGATTATGACTAGTTCAATTTTGCATAACCCCAAACATACAAAAATGAAAATAAAATTCTGACTTAATAGTGGAATTCCTAGTAACATCTCACATTCCTTTTGAAACTAAATTCAAATGAAATGAAAATTTCTAAAATAGATCCTATTTTTTATCATTATTGCAGTGAGTGAGTGAGTGTTACCTCCATCTTGTAGTTGTGTTCAGTTGGTCAGTTGTGTCCAACTCTTTGCAAGCCCATGGAATGCAGGATGCCAGGCTTCCCTGTCTTTCACTATCTCCCAGAGTTTGCTCAAACTCATGCCCATTGAGTCGGTGATGCTATCCAACCATCTCATCGTCTGTCACCTCATTATCCCCCTGCCCTCAGTCTTACCCAGCATCAGAGTCTTTCCCATGAGTCAGCTCTTCCCATCAGGTGGCCAAAGCATTAGAGTTCAGGTTCAGCATCAGTCCTTCCAATGAATTCAGGAATTATTTCCTTTAGGATTGACTGGTTTGATCTCTTTGCTTTTCAAGGGACTCTCGAAAGTCTTTTCCAACACCACAGTTTGAAAGCATCAATTCTTCAGCGCTCAGCTTTCTTTATGGTCCAATTCTCACACCCATGTGTGACTACTGGAAAAAATAAGAGCTTTGACGATTTGGACTTTGTTAGCAAAGTAATGTCTCTTCATTTTACTACATTGTCTAGATTTGTCATAGCTTTCTTTCCAAGGAACAAACATCTTTTAATTTCATGATTGCAGTTACCATCCACAGTAATTTTGAAGCCTGAGAAAATGAAGTCTGTCACTGTTTCCATTGTTTCCATATCTATTTGCCATGAAGTGATGCAGCTGGATGCCATGATCTTTGTTTTTTTTGAATGTTGAGTTTTAAGCCAGCTTTTTCACTCTCCTAATTTCATCAAGAGGCTCTTTAGTTCCTCTTTGCTTTCTGCCATTGAGGTGGTGACATCTGCATATCTGAGGTTGTTGATATTTCTCCTGGCAATCTTGATTCCAGCTTGAGCTTCATCCAGCCCAGGATTTCACATGATGTGCTCTGATTATAATTAAAGAAGCAGGGTGACATATACACCCTTAACATACTCCTTTCCCAATTTGGAACCAGTCCGTTGTTCCATGTCCAGTGCTACCTGTTGCTTTTTGACCTGCATGCAAGTTTCTCAGGAGGCAGGTAAGGTGGTCTGGCATTCTCACCTCTTTAAGAACTTTCCGTTTGTTGTAATCTACACAAAGGTTTTAGCATAGTCAGTAAGGCAGAAGTTCTCTGGAACAAGGGAGTTTTCTGGAACTCCCTTGCTTTTTCTTTGATCCAGCAGATGTTGGCAGTTTGATCTCTGGTTCCTCTGCCTTTTCTAAATCCAGCTTGTATGTCTGGAAGTTCTCAGTTCACATACTGCTGAAGCCTAGCTTGAAGGATTTTGAGTATTACCTTGCTAGCCTGTGAGATAAGTGTTATTGTGCAGTAGTTTGGACATTCTTTGGCATTCCCTGTCTTTGGGATTGGAATGAAAACTTACCTCTTCCAGTCCTGTGGCCACTGCTGAGTTTTCCAAATATGCTGGCATATGGAGTACAGCACTTTAACAGCATCACCTTTTAGAACTCGAAATAGCTCAGTTGAAATTCCATCACCTCCACTAGCTTTGTTCATAGTGATGCTCTCTAAGGCCCACTTAACTTCACACTCCAGGATATCTGGCTCTAGGTGAGTTATTACACTTCTGTGGTTATCTGGGTCATTGAGATCTTTTTTGTATAGTTCTTCTGTGTATTCTTGCCAACTCTTCTTAATATCTTCTGCTTTTGTTAGGTACGAATGTTTCTGTCCTTTATTGTGCCCATCTTTTGCATGAAATATTCTCTTGGTACCTAATTTTCTTAAAGATATCTCTAGTCTTTCCCATTCTATATTATCTTCCTCTATTCTTCTTTGCATTGTTCACTTAAAAAGGCTTTTTCTAATCTCACCTTGCTATTCTTTGAAACTCTGCATAACTCTATCTAAACATCATTTAATTAGAATATTCTATAGTTTTAAATCCTAGATGCCACATATTGATGGTGGGTAAAAACATCATTCTAACAAAATGCACCTCAATAGAAAAAGATAATGAATCTCTATTTGATACATTTTCTTCACTTGGATTCAAGCTTACTACTCTCCCATAATATTTGTCCACATTTTTACTCTTCTTCACGTTCCCTTTATGATCCCTTTTATTCTCCTCAACCTAGAGAATTGGTTGAAATGCTCCATGATTCAGTCCTTGGTTCTTTGTGCTGTTTTTTGTTTAATTAACTTTTTTGGAGTATAGTTGCTTTACAGTGTTAGTTTCTACTGAACAGCAAAGTGAGTTAGCTGTACTTATATATATATATATATTCCCTCTTTTTTGGATTTCCTTCCAGTTTTGGTCACCAAAGAGCACTGATGAGAGTTCCGTGAGCTATACAGTAGGTTCTCACTAGTTATCTATTTTATATATAATATCGGTATTGTGTATATGTCAAGTGTAATCTCCCAGTTCATCCCACTGGTCCCCTTCTTGTTCTCTACATCTTTGCCCCTGTTTTTCTTTTGTAAATAAAATCATCTATACTATTTTTCTAGATTCCACATATATGCATTAACATTTGTTTTTCTCTGACTTCACTGTATCTAACAACATCTAGGTTCATCCACCTCACTGGAAATGACTCAACTTTTTTCCTTTTTTGCTGAGTAATATTCCATGATATTTATGTTCCATGTCTTCTTTATCTGCTCCTCTGTTGATGGACATTTAGGCTGTTTCCATGTCCTCGCTATTGTACACAGTGCTCCAGTGAACACTGGAGTGTGTGCATTGTTTTGAATCATGGTTTTCTCTGGGTAAATGCTTTTGAACTGTGGTGTTGGAGAAGACTCTTGAGAGTCCCTTGGACTGCAAGGAGATCCAACCAGTCCATTCTGAAGGAGATCAACCCTGGGATTTCTTTGGAAGGAATGATGCTAAAACTGAAGCTCCAGTACTTTGGGCACCTTATGCGAAGAGTTGACTCATTGGAAAAGACCCTGATGCTGGGAGGGATTGGGGGCAGGAGGAGAAGGGGATGACCGAGGATGAGATGGCTGGATGGCATCACTGACTCAATGGACGTGAGTCTGAGTGAACTCTGGGAGTTGGTGATGGACAGGGAGGCCTGGCGTACTGCGATTCATGGGGTCGCAAAGAGTCGGACACGACTGAGTGACTGAACCAAATGGAATGGCATTCTGAGTCATATGGTAGTTCTAGTTTTAGTTTTTTAAGTAACCTCCATACTGCTGTCAATAGTGGCTGTATCAATTTACAGTTCCACCAGCAGTGCAGGTAGGTTCTCTTTTCTCGAAGTCCTCTCTAGAGTTTATTGCCTGTAGATTTTTTGATAATGGCTATTTTGACTGGTGTGATGTGATACCTCATTAAAATTTTCATTTGCATTTCTCTAATTAGTAATGTTGAGCACCTTTTCATGTGCCTTTTGGCCATCTGTATGTCTTCTTTGGAGAAATGTCTATTTAGGTCTTCTAGCCATTTTTTTATTGGGTTATTTTTTTAATACTGAGTTGCATGAGCTCTTTATATATTTTGGATGTTGAGCCTTTGTTAGTTGCTTCATCTGCAAGTATTTTCTTCTATTCTGACGGTTGTCTTTTTATCTTGTTTATAGTTTCTTTTGCTGTGCAAAAAAAATTTAAATTTAATTAGCTCCTATGTGTTAATTTTTCTTTTTATTACTATAGGAGGTAGCTCAAATAAGACCCTGCTGTGATTTATGCCAAAGACTGTTTTGCCTCTGTTTTCTTCTAAGAGTTTTATAGTGTTTGGCCTTATATTCAGGTCTTTAATCAATTTTAAGTTCATTTTTGTGTATGATGTTAGGGAGTGTTCTAATTTCATTCTTTTACATATAGCTGTCCAGTTTTCCCAGCACCACTTATTGAAGAGGCTGTCTTTTCTCCACTGTGTATTCTTGCTACCTTTGTCGTTGGCTAGGTAACCATAGGTGTGTGTGCTTATCTCTGAGCTTTCTGTCCTGTTCCATTGGTTTGTATTTCTGTTTTTGGGCCAGTACCATATGAGTCTTACTGTATCTTTGTAGAACTGTCTGAAGTCAGTGAGCCTGATTCCTCCAGCTCCATATTTCCTTCTCACTATTCCTTTGGCTTTTCGGGTCATTGGTGTTTCCATACTAATTGTAAAAAAATTTCTGAGTTCTCTGAGAAATGCCATTGGTAATTTGGTAGGGATTGCTTAAATCTGCCAAGTGCTTTGGGTAGAATAGTCATTTTCACAATATTGGTTCTTCTAATCCACAAACATGCTATATCTTTCCATCTTCTTGTGTCATCTTTGATTTCTTTAATCAGCCTGATTTATTTATTTGCATATAGATCATTTACCTTTGGTTAGGTTTATTCCTAAGTACTTGATTATTTTTGTTGTAGGGAGAAAATGGATTGTTGCCTTAATTTTGTATCCTGTAACTTTATTAAATTCATCAGTTAGCTTTAGTAGTTTTCTGGTGGCATCTTTAGAAATTTTTATGTATAGTATCATTTCGTTTGCAAGCAGTGAGAGTTTTATTTCTTTTCCAACTTGGATTCCTTTTACTCCTTTTTCATCTCTGATGAAATGATACTATACATGGCTAACATTTCCAAAGCTATGTTGAATAAAAGTGGTGAGAGTGAAGACCCTTGTCTTGTTCCCCATCTTAGAAGAAATGCTTTCAATTTTCCACCATTGAGAATATATTTCCACATTGAGAATGTGGGTTGGTCATATATGGACTTTATTATGTTGAGGTATTTTTACTCTCTGACCACTTTTGAAGAGTTTTTATCATAAATGGGTGTTGAATTTTGTCAAATGCTTTTTTTCTCATCTATTGAGATGATCATGGGGTTTGAAGAGTTTGTTAATATGGTATTGTCATGTTGATTTGTGTATATTGAAGAACCCTTGCATCACTGGTATAAATCCCACTTGTTCATGGTTTTTGATGCTTTTACTGTGTTGTTGGATTTGGTTTGCTAGTATTTTGATGAAGATTTTTACATTAAAGTCCATTGAGATAGATAGGTATTAGCTTTTTTCTAAGTGATTGATAGAATTAGCCTATGAAACCATCTGGTCCTGAACTTTTGTTTGTTGGAAGATTTTTTTTTTTTTTCTTTTGGCCTTTCCTATACCTTTAAAAAATTTTTTACGTATTTTTTAATTGAAGGATAATTGCTTTACAGAATTTTGTTTTCTGCCAAACATCAGCCATAGTATTCATATATCCCCTCCCTTTTGAACCTCCCTCCTGTCTCCCTCCCCATCTCACCCCTCAAGGTGATACAGAGTCCCTGTTTGAGTTTCCTGAGCCATAAAGCAAATTCCCGTTAGCTATTTATTTTATATATGGTAATATAAGTTTCCATGTTACTCTTTCCATACACCTCACCCTCTCTTCCCCCCTTCCCATATCCATAAGTCTGTTCTCTATGTCTGTTTCTCCACTGCAGCCCTGTAACTAAATTCTTCAGTACCATTTCCCTAGATTCTGTATATGTGCATTAGAATACGATATTTATCTTTCTCTGACTTACTTCACTCTGTATAATAGGTACTAAGTTCATCCACCTCATTAGAACTGACTCAAAGGTGTTCCTTTTTATGGCTGAGTAATATTCCATTGAAGACTTCCCTGTTGGCTCAGAGGTTAAAGCATCTGCCTGCAGTGTGGGAGATCCAGGTTCGATCCCTGAGTTGGGAAGATCCTCTGGAGAAGGAAATGGCAACCCACTCCAGTACTCTTGCCTGGAAAATTCCATGGACTGAGGAGCCTGGTGGGCTACAGTCCACGGGGTCGCAAAGAGTCCGACACGACTGAGCGACTTCACCACCACCACCAATATTCCATTGTGTGTATTTACCATAACTTCTTTATCCATTCATCTGTCAGTGGACATCTAGGTTGCTTCCGTGTTCTAGCTATTGTAAATAGTGCTGCAGTGAACAATGGGATACACATGTCTTTTTCAATTTAGGTTTCCTCAGGGTATATGCCTAGGAATGGGATTGCTGGGTCATATGGTGGTTTTATTCCTAGTTTTTTAAGGAATCTCCATACCGTCTTCCATAGTGGCTATATCAATTAACATTCCCACCAACAGTGCAGGAGCATTCCCTTTTCTCCACACCCTCTCTAGCATTTATTGTTTGTAGACTTTTTGCTGAAAGCCATTCTGACTGGTATGAAATGATATCTCACTGTAGGTTTGATTTGCAATTCTCTAATAATGAGTGAGTTGAGCATCTTCTCATGTGTTTGTTAGCCATCTGTGTGTCTTCTTTGGAGAAATGTCTGTTTAGGTCTTTTTCCTACTTCTTGATTGGGTTCTTTGTTTTTCTGGTATTGAGTTGTATGAGCTACTCAGATATTTTGGAAATTAATCCTTTGTCAGTTGTTTTATCTGCTATTATGTTCTCCCATTCTGAGGGTTGTCTTTTCACCTTCCTTATAGTTTGTTTGCTGTACAAAAGCTTTTGAGTTTAATCAGGTCCCACTTGTTTATATTTGTTTTTATTTCCATTACTCTAGGAGTTAGGTCATAGAGGATCTTGCTTTGATTTTCATTGAGTGTCCTGCCTCTAAGAGTTTTATCATTTCTGGTTTTACATTTAGGTCTTTAATCCATTTTGAGTTTATCTTTGTGTATGGTGTTAGGAAGTGGTCTAATTTCTTTCTTTACATGTAGCTGTCCAGTTTTCCCAGCACCATTTATTGAAGAGGCTGTCTTTGCCCCATTGTACATTCTTGCCTGCTTTGTCAAAAATAAGTTACCCATAGGTGCGTGGGTTTATTTTTGAGCTTTCTGTCTTGTTCCATTGGTCTATATTTCTGTTTTTGTGCCAGTACCATACTGTCTTGATAACTGTAGCTTTGTAGTATAATCTGAAGTCAGGAAGGTTGATTCCTTCAGCTCCATTTTTCTTTCTCAAGATGGCTTTGACTATACAGAATCTTTTGTGTTTCCATCTGAACTGGGAAACTTTTTGTTCTAGTTCTGTGAGAAATGCCATTGGTAATTTGATAGGGATCTAACTAACAAATATGTTGATAGGAAAGGAAAGAAAGAAAAGAGTAGATACGCAAAGTTAAATAGAGGTAAATGAAGAAGATTTATTTACATTAAAAATTAACTGCAAGGAGAAAACAATGAGAAAGGCAAACAAAGGAATAAATGTAGAAAAATAAGCAATAATATAAAAAAAAAGAAAAAAAGATAAAAGGAAAACTCCACAGAAATTCAAAAGAGGCAGAGTTTTTAACAATAAAAAATGTGATTAAAAAAAAACTCAAAACCTTTAAATAGATTTCATAGTGCCAGTAAAATTGACAACTACAACAGGGGGCAGAGGGAAGGGAAAAAAAAAGTAAAAGAAAAACAAATCCAACTACAGAACAAGTCAGAACATAAGAATAATAAATGTTTTTCTTGAGTCACTTCTGTCAGGATCCTTTCCCTTGCTGGCATCCACAGTCCACCTCACCTCTTTAGGATGCCCTGCAACACTGACCTGGACCTGCTGTGAGGACAGCTCAGATTCTAATCTGGTGCTACTCCTGTGTGTTCTTGCCTCCTATGTCCACAGCTATCAGAATTAGTGTGTTTTCTTTTGTGGGAGCTCTCAGTGTCCTTTCATATATTCCGAAGACACAGAGTCTGCCCAGTTGATCGTGTGGAGTTAATCTGCAGCTTGTTCAGTTTGTGGGAAGGTTTTGGGTCTTCTAGCTTAGCCGCACTGCTCCTGAGTTTCAATCATGGTTTCATTTCCACCTCTGCATGTGGGTCATTCACTGGGGTTTGCTCCTGAGGCTGCCCTGGAGGACTTGGGTCTGCCCCAATGAGAGCCAGGTGTGGAGGTGGTGCAGCTGCTTGGGTCACAGGGTTTCTGGCAGCACCAGGAACTCAGGGAAATTGGCAGCTAGGGCAGCAGGAAATACAGTGCTCTAGAAGGGTAGGGCAACCAGTATTGGCCAGTACACTCCAGTATTCTTGCCTGGAGAACCTGCCTGACAGAGAAGCCTGGTAGGCCACAGTCCACAGGGTTGCTAAGAGTTGGACACAACCGAAGTGACCCTGCGTACATAGATGCAAGGCTTTTTTTTTTTTTTTTGGCCTGATGTATGTGGAGAAGGAAATGGCAACCCACTCCAGTGTTCTTGCCTGGGGAATCCCAGGGATGGGGGAGCCTGATGGGCTGCCGTCTATGGGGTCACACAGAGTCGGACACGACTGAAGTGACTTAGTAGTAGTAGTAGTATGTGGCAGCTCTGCCCTAGTGAGTTGAGCACGAAGGTGGCACAGCTGCTTGGGTTGTGGGCACTCTGGTGACCCCAAGTGTGCAGAGACATGGACTACCTCTGCTGTACGAGTTATGGCCCTGTCAGAGTCTTCTTTTTTTTGAGCCTCTGGTAGCTGGCAATCAAGAAGGCCTCTTTAGCTAGTCTTTCTCTGTAGCTCCACCAGTTCAGGCACTTAGAGGGCTCCCTTACCTGGGTCCTTCACTGTTGTTTGGCACATAAGGCACATAGAGGGGCCTCCCTGGCTGGGGTCCTATTCTGTAGGTTGGTGCATCAGAAACTTAAAGGGGCACCCTGGGTGGGGTATGGTGACCCCAAGTGTGCAGAGACATGGACTACCTCTGCTGTACGAGTTATGGCCCTGTCAGAGTCTTCTTTTTTTTGAGCCTCTGGTAGCTGGCAATCAAGAAGGCCTCTTTAGCTAGTCTTTCTCTGTAGCTCCACCAGTTCAGGCACTTAGAGGGCTCCCTTACCTGGGTCCTTCACTGTTGTTTGGCACATAAGGCACATAGAGGGGCCTCCCTGGCTGGGGTCCTATTCTGTAGGTTGGTGCATCAGAAACTTAAAGGGGCACCCTGGGTGGGGTCCTACTCTGTAGTTTCATACATCAGGCGCGGGCCAACCTCTGTATTCTTCAGCTGAGGATGCTGGCCGTCGGGAGAGAGAGGCTATGGTGATGGCTCCACCCCTGTGCGTGACTTAGCAGTATTGCCTTGCTTCCATGGCTGCCGGACTGTCCTCCACAGGCATTTCCCGCCACGGTCTCCTCTCTCACATCCCCTGGGTCCGCCTCTCCACAGTAAACAGCAGCCCTCACGCTGGGATTGCTACACAATCCCTGAGCTCCAGCTCCCAGCTGCTGCGCCTTCTAGGGGCCCTGCATCCCTGCTTGGGGGTTGGTATGGCTGTGGCAAGGGCTGTCTGATTCTCACTCCATTTAGGCTGTCACAGATCAGCTGTTTCATTCTCAGCCTTAAATGGTTCTCCCTGACTCAGAAAAGTGCCCCAATGTGGGGATCGGACATCTGCTTCAGTTCCCCCACCTCTGAGGGCAGGTCCAGTCCTAGTAACACTCCCGTTTTTCCCCCTAGTTCCTTCATCCTACCGAGTTTTGCTTGGTTCTGTACGTTCTCTTCTGCTGGTCAGGTACTCCTGTCTGCTCTCAGCTGGTGTTCTGCATGCACTTCTGTGTCTGAAGGTGTGTTCCTGATGTATCAGTGGAGAGAGATGTACTCCACATCCACCTACTCTCCACCATTTAGTTCTCCCTGTTGGAAGATTTTTGATCATAGTTTCAACTTCATTACTTGTGACTGGTGTGTTTATGTTTTTTATTTCTTCCTGGTTCAGTCTTGAAGTATACTTTCCTACAAATTTGTCCGTTTTTTCCAGGTTGTCCATTGGTGTCTATATGCTTGTGGTAGTCTCTTACAATCCGTTATATTTCTGTGATGTCAGTTGTAACTTCTCTTTTTTAATTCCTTGTTTTGTTTTGAAACTTCTCCTGTATTTTCTTGATGAGTCTAGCTAAAAGTTTATCAATTTTGTTTATCTCTTCAAAGAACCAACTTTTATTTTTGTTAATTTTTGCAATTATTTTCTTCACCTGTATTTCATTTAATCTGTGAAGGTGAAGGTGAAGGTGAAGTCGCTCAGTCGTGTCCGACTCTTTGCGACCCCGTGGACTGTAACCTACTAGGCTTCTCCATCCATGGGATTCTCCAGGCAAGAATACTGGAGTGGATTGCCATTTCCTTCTCCAGGGGATCTTCCCGACCCAGGGATCGAACCCGGGTCTCCTGCATTGGAGGCAGACGCTTTAACCTCTGAGCCACCGTGACCTTTATGATTCATTTTCTTCTAATAACTTTGAGATTTCTGTTCTTTCTATAGTTGCTTTAAGTGTAAGGTTAAATTGAGATTTTTCTTGTCTCTTGAGGTGGATTGTATTGTTCTAAACTTCTCTCTTAGATCTGCTTTTGCTGCATGCCATAGGTTTTGGGTCATTGTGTTTTCATTGTCATTTGTTTTTTGATATCCTCTTCGATTTCTTCAGTGACCCATTGATTATTTAGTAACACTTTGTTTAGCTCCATGGGTTTTCCTCCTGTAGCTGATTTCTAATCTCATAACATTTTCATTGGCAAAGATGCTTGATTTGATTTCTTAAATTTACTAAGGCTTGATTTTTGACCCAAGATGTTGTTTACCCTGAAGAATGTTGCATGCACACTTAAAATGTGTTCTGCTTTTGAATGGAATGTCCTATAATATCTGTTAAATTTGTCTGGTCTAATGTGTAATTTTTGGCTTGTGTTTCCTTATTAATTTTCTGTCTCAATGGTTTGTCCATTGGTGAAAAAAAGTCCCCACATTTCTCCTTTTATTGCTATTTGCATTAGCCGTATGTATTGAGATGCTCCTACATTGGGTGAGTAAATATTTATAATGTTTTATCTTTTTGGATTGATCCCTTGATCATTATGTAGTGTCCTTCTTTGTCTCTTTTTGACAGTGTTTATTTTAAAGCCTGTTTTATCTGATATTAGTATTTCTACTTCATCTTTGTTTTGATTTCCACTTGTATGGAATATCTTTTTCTGTCACCCCCTTTTCAATCTCCATGTGTCCTAGATCTCAAATGGGTTTCTTGTAGACAGGATATATATGGGTCTTGTTTTTGTATCCATTCAGGGAGTCTGTCTTTTGGTTGGAGAATTTAATCCATTTAATTTAAGGTAATTATTGATATGTATGTTCCTATTATCATTTTATTAATTGTTTTGTTTTGTTTGGTAAGTCTTCTTTCTTCTCTTGTTTTTTCCACCTAGAAAATTTTCCTTAGCAATTGTTACAAAGCTGGTATGATGGTGTTGAATTCTCTTAGCCTTTACTTGTCTGTAAAGCTTTTGATTGCTTCATTGAATCTGAATGAGATCCTTGCTGGATAAAGTCATCTTGGTTGTAGGTTTATTCCTTGATGCTTATGTGTATATACCCTCTTAACATTTTTCTTCTGAATGTTGTTGTTCAGTCACTAGGTTGTGTCTGACTCTTTGCTACCTCAAGCTCTGCAGCTTGCCATGCTTCCTCATCCTTCACCATCTCCTGGAGATTGTTCAGCTCATGTCCATTGAGTCATGATGCCATCCAACCATCTCATCATCTTTTGCCCCCTTCTCCAGCCTTCAATTTTTCCAGTGAGTTAGCACTTTGCATCGGGTGGTCAAAATATTGGAGCTTCAGCTTCAGGATCAGTCCTTCCGATGGATATTCTCAGATGATTTCCTTTAAATTGCTTCAAATAGAATGTGTATTTTGGTGATTTTATATTTTATTGCCCATAACCCAGACCCCTCTTCCAAAGTCCAGATTTATGTTTGAAGCTCTCTACCTGGTATCATTACTTGCTTGTTCAAAAGACATCTCAAAGGAAAGATGTTAAAAACTGATTTCCTGGTCTTTTTTATAGAATCCCCTCCATCTTCGGCTTTCTCTGTCTAATTTATGGACATCTCCATCTTTCTAGTTCTCATATGCCAAACTTTGGAGTCATCCTAGACTTTTTTGTTTTTCTAGTACCCTACATGATTTCCATTAGTAAAGTCAATTAGTTCTGTCTTCAAAATATTAACATCACCATCTGGATCGATGGCTTAGCTGCCCAGACTGACCTCCCTGCTCCTCATTGTTCTCCTAAAATCTGTTCTCAACAAAGAAGTTAAAATGATCCTTCGGAAAGATCATGGCACTCTTCTCCTCAGCCCCCTGCCTTGGATTCTTTTTTCACACAGGCTGAAAATCAAAGTCCTTGGAAAGCTTACAAAGCACTGCAGAATCTGATCCCTCCCGCTGGTCACTTCTTTCCTGTGCTCCATCATACACACCTACTTGATATTCCTTAAGTCCTCTAGGTTATGCCTAACCCTAGCTGCTCCCCACAGTGTAGGCTTGGCTCTTTCCCCAGATGTAAGCATGGCTGGCACCTGCAATGTCTTCAAGTCTTTACACAAATTTTCTTCTAGGGCCAGCTTTTACCAGTTCATGAGAGCCAATTATTAAGTATTCAGAAATTTTACAAGCCAGTTTCAAACCTTTGGTAGCTTGAAATTGACCATAGTGGGATTATTTATCCTGTGGAAATAAGGCCTAACTTGATCACTCTTTTTAAATTTGCAATTTTTATATTCTTTAAATCCTTACTTGCCTTATCCCACTCTACTTTTTATTTTTCTCTTTCTAATGGCACATGTCACTTAATATCTTACATGTATGTCTATGTATCATATTTTATATATGCATGCATGCTCAGGTCTCAGTCATGTTCAACTCTGTGCAACCCTGTGGACTGTAACCTGCCAGGCTCCTCTGTCCATGGAATTTTCAAGGCAAGAATAATGCAGTGGGTTGCCATTTCCTTCTCTAGGTGAGATTCCTGACCTAGGAAGATCAAACCCTCATAGTTGTGTCTCCTGCATTAGCAGCGAGTTCTTTACCATTGTGCCATCTGGGAATCCCCTTATTATACACACACACACATACATTTATGTATGTGTGTATAGAATTATACCTACTTAAATAATTATATTTATCTAGCTACAAATAATAAAATGGTAAAATAAGCATATCAAGTTAATATGCTTTGTGTTGCGATAATAGTGTTTTCAAGGTCAGAAAAATAAATGATTTTTATATATATTAAGCATTATATTCATATGTTTAAAAAATAATAGTTTATATAAATCAGGAGTTTTATACAAAAATATATCAAACCAAAAAGATGAATCTCTATAAATATACCTTACTCTTGTTTCCAGGCACTTTGAAATTCAATACTTAACATGCTTTTCAAGAATCTTGAATATGTTTCTCAGAAAGTGTTTAACTTTTCTAAAAGTACAGAAACTCCCCAAATTGTTTATTTTGCTTATTACAATGTCTGTGGGGAAATACTACTGACTGATAGAGTAAACTTTGGTGTAGGAAGGGATTCATGCAAATCAGATTGCGTGTCAGAAATACAGTTGAAATGTTTTGTGATGAAGATACTAGAGCAGTGAACTCTCCCCATGAATCTGACATTGACAAGCGGTAATCAGTAACTGACCTCTATTCAAACAGGCTCATGCTCACAGTATTCTGCCACTCTTCAGTTCTTTTTCAGATTACCCAGTCATTTCTGCCAGCATTGATATGGACCATTTTCAAAATTCTAAGTATTCATTGTTCTAAAGTTAAAGTAAAGTAAAGTCGCTCAGTCGTGTCCGACTCTTTGCGACCCCATGAACTGTAGCCTACCAGGCTCCTCCCTCCATGGGATTCTCCAGGCAAGAATACGGAGTGGGTTGCCATTTCCTACTCCAGGGGATCTTCCCAACCCAGGGATCAAATCCCGGGTCTCCTGCATTCCAGGCAGAGGCTTTAACCTCTGAGCCACCAGGGAAGCATTCATTGTTCTAAAGTCCATCACAAACTCTTAAAGGAGCCTGCTAGTCTGGAGTCTGTGATATTTCTTGACTTAATTGAATACCCCAGGATTACTACAGGCCCTCTGTAGGCCCTCTGTAGCCCCTCTTTCCTCTGAATCTAAAGGCACCCAGTCTAGCTCAGGATGGGAAAGAGTTTGTTAGTACCCAGGGGTAGGATCAGCAAAATTTGGGAGGTTATGATTTTAAGTTTGATTAATACAACAACAAAAGCTGCCTGCCAGTTACATGTTGTGGGGGTCATGTTTAGAGTCTTTTTTAAAATCAGTTCAGAATATATTCTGCTATAGGTAAGTGAAAATACACCTATGACAGCTTAAAAAACTAGAGGTGTTTTCCTACCTTATAACATGGATGTCCGTGGTAAGCTGCTCAAGGTCGATGCAGACACTCAATAGCAAGTGTCAGGGATCTAGGCTCTTCCTTTGTTCTTTGTGCATTGCTGTGCCTAGCATGTTGTCTTCGCCCTCATGTTTGTCATTTCTTGTTCACAACACAACCTGTGTAACAACAAGCTTGTCCACAGTCCAGGCTAAGGGAAAGGAAGAGACCAAAAATCTGTGCCAGCCATGTCTGTTCCTTTATTTTTCTTTTACATTAAAGAAATGATATGAAAAACAATAAATTGACAAAAGAAATAGGTAAAAAGCTCTTTACAGATAAACTTTAATGACTAAAGAAAAACATCCAAGTAACAGGAAAATGAACACATGCTATCAGTTCAGTTCAGTCTCCCAGTCATGTCTGATTCTTACTGACCCCGTGGACTGCAGCACGCCAGGCCTCCCTGTCTGTCACCAACTCCTGGAGTTTACTCAAACTCATCTCCACTGAGTCGGTGATGCCATCCAACCATATCCTCTGTAGTCCCCCCTCCTCCTGCCCTCAGTCTTTCTCAACATCAGGGTCTTTTGAAATGAGTCCGCTCTGAGCATGAGGTGGCCAAAGTATTGGAGTTTCAGCTTCACCATCAGTCCTTCCAATGAACACTCAGGACTGATCTCCTTTAGGATTGACTGGTTGGATCTCCTTGCAGTCCAAGGGACTCTCAAGAGTCTTCTCCAACACCACAGTTCAAAAGCATCAATTCTTCTGCACTCAGCTTTCTTTATAGTCCAACTTTCCCATCCATAATGACTACTGGAAAAACCAAAGCCTTGACTAGATGGACCTTTGTTAGCAAGGTAATGTCTCTGCTTTTTAATATGCTGTCTAGTTTGGTCATAACTTTTCTTCTAAGGAGCAAGCATCTTTTAATTTTATGGCTGTAGTAACCATTTGCAGTGATTCTGGAGCCCCAAAAGCAGTCTGCCACTGTTTCCACTATTTCCCCATCTATTTGAGAGAGGGCATCAGAAGGCAGACAGACTGAAACCAAAATCACAGAAAACTAACCAGTCTAATCACATGGACCACAGCCTTGTCTAACTCAGTAAACACATGCTATAGACACCTTATAAATGAAATATAAATAGTTCTTTACTATGTGAAAAGAAATCAATCTTTTCCAGAATAAAAGAATTAAGATATAATCATACTTATATACCATTCTTTAACTTTCACTTTGACAAATATCAAAAAATTTAAAAAAAGAGGAAGGGTGTGACAAGCAGTACTCTCACACATTGTTTATAGTACTAATAATATCAATTGGTACAATTTTTTGTTAGGACAGTTAGCCAATGTCTACAAATTTTAAATATGGATATGTCATGACCCAGAATTTTTACCAAGAATTTATACTGTTTACATAATTCCATATGTGTACAAAGAAATGAATATAAAAATAAGGTGGAGAGACATAGCAGTTGGTGCATTAGATGACTGTGGTGGTGTTCCTTAAGGTGGTCCAACAGCAAGGACTTCAAAATACCCGGCTGAAACTAATGCCAACAGCAAGCTTTCCAAGCAGCTATCAGCTGAGTCTTTGTTGTTCAGTCGCTCAGTCGTGTCTGACTCCTGTGACTCCATAGACTGCAGCACACCAGGCTTCCCTGTCCTACACTGTCTCCTGGAGTTTGCTCAGATTCATGTCTGTTGAGTCAATGATGCCATCCAGCCATCTCATCCTCTGTCCCCCCTTCTTCTCCTGCAGTCATTCCTAGCATCAGGGTCTTTTCCAGTGAGTCATCTCTTCACATCAGGTGGCCAAATATTGGAGCTTCAGGATCAAAATCAGTCAATATTCAGGATTGATTTCATTTAGGATTTACCGGTTTGATCTTCTTGCTTTCCAAGGGAGTCTCAAGAGTCTTCTCCAGCATGGCAGTTGGGAAGCATCAATTCTTTGGTGCTCAGCTTTCTTTATGGCCCAGCCCTCACATCCCTGCATGACTACTGGAAGAGCTTTGACTATCTGGAACTTGGTTGGCAGTGATGTCTCTGTTTTTTAATACATTGTTTAGGTTTGTCATAGCTTTTCTTCGAAGGAGCAAGCATCATTTAATTTCATGGCTGCAGGCACCACCTGCAGTGATTTTGGAGCCCAAAAAATAAAGTCTGTCACTATTTCCATGTTTTCCCCTTCTATCTGCCATAGTGTGACAGGACTGGATGCCATGATCTTAGTTTTTTGAATGTTCAGTTTTAAGGCAACATTTTCACTCTCCTCTTTCACCTTCAAGAGGCTCTTTAGTTTCTCTTCACTTTCTGCCATTAGGATGGTGACATCTGCGTATCTGAGTTGTTTATATTTCTCCCAGCCATCTTGATTCCAGCTTGAACTTCATCAAGCCAAGCATCTGGCATGATGCACTCTACATGTATATATGCAGGTCAAGAAGCAACAGTTAGAACTGGACATGGAGCAACAGACTGGTTACAAATTGAGAAAGGAGTACATCAAGGCTGTATATTGTCATCCTGCTTATTTAACTTATATGCAGAGTACATCCTGCAAAATGCCAGACTGGATGAACACAAGCTGGGATCAAGATCGCTGGGAGAAATATCAATAACCTCAGATATGCAGATGATACCACCCTTATGGCAGAAAGTGAAGAGGAGCTAAAGAGCCTCTTGATGAAACTGAAAGAGGAGAGTGAAAAAGGTGGCTTAAAACTCAACATTCAGAAAACAAAGATCATGGCATCTGGTCCCATTACTTCATGGCAAATAGATGAGGAAACAGTGGAAACAGTGTCAGACTTTTTTTGGAGGGGCTCCAAAATCACTGGAGATGGTGACTGCAGCCATGAAATTAAAGGACACTTCTCATTGGGAGAAAAGTTATGACCAACATGGACAGCGTATTAAAAAGCAGAGATGTTACTTTGCCAACAAAGGTCCATCTAGTCAAAGCTATGGTTTTTCCAGTAGTCATGTATGGATGTAAGAGTTGGACTACAAAGAAATCTGCATGCTGGAGAATTGATGCTTTTGAACTGTGGTGTTGGAAAAGACTCTTGAGAGTTCATTGGACAGCAAGAAGATCAAGCTAGTCAATCCTAAAGAAAATCAGTACTGAATATTCACTGGAATATTCATTGGAAGGACTGATGCTGAAGCTGAAACTCCAGTACTTTGGCCACCTGATGTGAGGAACTAACTCATTGGAAAAGACCCTGATGCTAGAAAAGATTGAAAGCGGGAGGAGAAGGGGACGACAGAGGAAGAGCTGGCTGGATGGCATCACCAACTCAATGCACATGAGTTTAAACAGGCTCTGGAAATTGGTGATGGACAGGGAAGCCTGGCGTGCAGCAGCCCATCGGGTGGCAAACAGCTGGACATGACTGAGCAACTGAACAGAACTGAACTCTGCATATAAGTTAAATAAGCAGGTTTGGAACCAGTCCATTGTTCCATGTCCAGTGCTAACTGTTGCTTTTTGACCTGCATACAGTTTTCTCAGGATGCAGGTAAGGTGGTCTGGTATTTCTGTCTCTTGAAGAATTTTCTAGTTTGTCATGATCTACCCCATCAAAGGCTTTAGCATAGCAGTGAAACAGAAGTAGATGTTTTTTCTGTAATTCCCTTGCTTTTTCTGTGATTCAGTGTATGTTGACAATTCGATCTCTGATTCCTCTGCCTTTTCTAAATCTAGCTTGTATATCTGGAAGTTCTTGGTTCATGAACTGTTGAAGCCTAGCTTGAAGGATTTTGAGTTTTACCTTGCTAGTATGTGAGATGAATGCAATTCTGAGGTAGTTTCAACATTCTTTAGCATTGCCCTTCATTGGGATTGGAATGAAAACTGACCTTTTCCAGTCCTGTGGCCACTGCTGAGTTTTCCAAATTTGCTGGCATATTGACTGCAGCATTTTAGCTGTATCATCTTTTAGGATTTGAAATAGCTCAGCTGGAATTCCATCACCTCCACCAGCTTTGTAGTGAGGCTTCCAAAGGCTTTCTTGACTTCACTCTCTAGGATGTGTGGCTCTAGGTGAGTAACCACACCATCTTGGTTGTCTGTATCATTGAGACTTTTTTTGTACAGTTCTTCTGTGTATTCTTGCCACCTCTTCTTAATATTTTCTGCTTCTATTAGGTCAATACCGTTTCTGTTTTTATTGTGCCCATCTTTACATGATCTGTTCTCCTGGTATCTCTAATTTTCTTGAAGAGAAGTCTCTTCTTTCCTTTTCTGTTGTTTTCCTCTATTTCTTCACATTGTTTACTTAGGAAGCCTTCTTATCTCTCATTGTTAGTTTTGGAACTCTGCATTCAGATGGGTATATCTTTCCTTTTCTCTTTTGCCTTTCTCTTCTTTACTTTGCTATTTGTAAGGCCTCCTCAGACAACCATATTGCCTTTTTGCATTTCTTTTTCTTTGGGATGGTTTTGATCACCACTTCCTATACATGTTACAAACCTCTGCCCATAGTTTTTCAGGCATTCAGTCTATAGGATCTAATCCCTTGAATCTATTTGTCACTTGCACTGTATAATCACAGTTCAGTTCAGTTGCTCAGTTGAGTCAAACTCTGTGCCCTCACGGACTGTAGCACGCCAGGCTTCTCGTCCATCACGAACTCCTGCAGCTTGCTCAAACTCTTGTCCATTGAGTCAGTGATGCCATCCAACCATCTCACCCTCTGTTGTCCCCTTCTGCTCCTGCCTTCAATCTTTCCCAGCATCAAGGGCTTTTCCAATTAGTCAAATCTTCAACATCAGGTGGCCAAAGGATTGGAACTTCAGCATCAGTCCTTCCGATGAATATTCAGGACTTGCCATGAATATTCAGCCCAAGAAAATAAAATCTGTCACAGTTTCCATCACGTCCCCATCTATTTGCCATGAAGTGATGGAAGCAGATGCGTTGATGTTAGTTTTTGAATGTTGAGTTTTAAGCCAGCTTTTTCACTCTATTTGCTTTCATCAAGAGGCTCTTTAGTACCTCCTCGCTTTCTGCTATAAGGGTGGTATCATCTGCATATCTGAGGTTATTTCTCCAACAATCTTGATTTCAGCTTGTGTTCATCCAGCCTGGTATTTCATATGAGGTACTTTAACATCATGTAAGTTAAATAACCAGGGTGACAATATACAGCCTTGACATATCTTTTCCAAATTTGGAACCAGTCCATTGTTCCATGTCTGTTTCTAACTGTTGCTTCTTGACACGCATACAAAGTTCTCAGGAGGCAGGTGAGGTAGTCTGGTATTCCCATCTCTTGAAGAATTTTCCACAGTTTGTGGTGATCCACACAGTCAAAGGCTTTGGTGTAGTCAATAAGGCAGAAGTCTATGTTTTTATGGAACTCTCTTGATTTTTCTCTGATCCAACAGATGTTGGCCATTTGATCGTTGATTCCTCTGCCTTTTCTAAATCTAGTTTGAACATTTGGAAATTGTTGGTTCACGTACTGTTAAAGCCTAGCTTGAAGAATTTTGAGAATTACTTTGCTAGCGTGTGAGATGAGTGCAATTGTGTAGTAGTTTGAACATTCTTTGACATTGCCTTTCTTTGGGATTGGAGTGAAGACTGACCTTTCCCAGTGTATAATCATAAGGGATTTGATTTAGGTCATAGCTGAATGACCAGTGGTTTTCCCTGCTTTCTTCAGTTTAAGTCTGAATTTTGCAACATGGAGCTCATGATCTAAGTCACAGTGAGTTCTGCGTCTTGTTTTTGCTGACTTTATAGAGCAAGAGCTATCTCATGACAGTACGACTATAACTTTGAATGCTCAGCTAAGGGTCTTCCAACTTACTTGAGCAACTCCTGACTCTTCCTTATACCTTTTCAAATATTTGAGGAGGCACTGCCCCTAAATTACAAGCCAGTGTGTGCCCAGCCACCCCCAGTCCAAGCTTTCTTTCCATATATATTAGTTTTCTGTTGCTGCCTAAATAATATCCAAAAACTTAGCTTAAAGCAACACACATTTACAATCTCAGTTTCTGTGAGTATGAAGTCTATGGACAGTTTAGCTGGACCTTGTACTTAGAATCTCACGAGGCTGTAATCAAGGTGTTGGCCAGGACTGAGTTCTTATCTCAGGGCTCAAGTAGGAAGAATGTGCTTCCCAGCTTATGGATTGTCTGCAGCATTCAGGTCCTTGTGTCTGTAGTATTTGTGGCCTCTTGCTTTACATAGCTGCAAGGGAGGGAAGAGTCTGCTAGCAAGACAAAGTCTGTGATGTAACATAACCATGGGAGTGATATTCTCATCACCCTTACCATATTCTGTTGATTGGAAGCAAGTCACGGATCCCACAAACACAAAAGGGGAGGTCAGAAGAATACTAGCACATGAGTACTTGGGGGTAGGAATCTTGAGTCACAATAAAACCTGTCCACAGCACCATGCGATGGAAAGAGTCTAGGGGGCCTGTACACCCTGCTAGGCCTTTGCCAAGGGCTTTCTGCTTTGGATGAGCCATATGCTGTTTGTGCTATTTTGAGATGATACTTTGTAGCACCACTTGTATTTTTATTTATTTTTAATTGGAGGATAATTGCTTGACAATGTTCTGTTGGTTTCTGCTCTACAACAACTCAGATCAGTCATAATTATATATACCACTTCCCTGTTGAGCTTCCCTCCCTCTGCACTCCCATCTACCCTTCTAGATTGTTAGAGTGCCAGGCTGGGCTCCCCACTCATGCATATCATGTTACGCATGATAGTGTATATATGTCAGTACTGTTTTCTCAATTTGTCCTACCCTCTCCTTCCCCTGCTGTGTCGGCAAGTCTGTTCTTTACATCTGCATCTCCATTCCTTTCCTCTAAAGAGAGTTTCATCAGTACTGTTTTTCTAGATTCCATGTATGCTTGTTCTTAGTCGCTCAATTGTGTCCAACTCTTTGTGACCCCAGACAAGAATGCTGGAGTGGGTTGCCATGCCCTGCTTCAGTGTATCTTCACAATTCAGGGACTGAACCCAGGTCTCACATTGCAGGCAGATTCTTGACTGTCTGAGTTAATATACGATATTTGTTTTTCTCTTTCTGACTTACTTTGTATAACAGGCTCTACGTTCATCCACCTCACTACAACTGACTCAGATTTGTTCCTTTTTATGGCTGGGTAATATCCCATTGTATATATGTACCACATCATCTATCCATTCATCCGTCAATGGACATCTAGATTGCTTCCATGTCCTGGCTATTGTAAAGAGTGATGAAATGAGCATCGGGGTACCTGTGTCTTTTTGAATTGTGATTTCTCAGGGTATATGCCCAGTAGTGGGATTACTGCGTCATGTGAAAGTTTTATTTTTAGTTTATTGAGAATCTCCATACTGTTCTCCATAGAAGCTGTGTCAGTTGACATTCTCACCAACAGTGCAGGAGGGTTCCCTTTTCTCCTCATCCTCTCTAGTACTTACAGTCTGTAGTTTTTTTGTTTGTTTGTTTTTGATGATGACCATTCAGATGAGTATGAGTTGATACCTCACTGTAGTTTTGTTTTGCATTTCTGTAATAATGAGCGATGTTGAGCATCTTTTCATGTATTTGTGGCCATCTGTATGTCTTCTTTGGAGAAATGTCTGTTTAGGTCTTCTGCCCATTTTTTGATTGGGCTGTTTGTTTTTCTGATACTTGAGCTGTATGAGCTGCTAATCTGTTTTGGAGTTCATCCTTTGTTGGTTTCTTCATTTGCAATTATTTTCTCCCATTCTGAGGATTATCTTTTCATCTTATATATGGTTTCCTTTAATTATATCCCATTTGTTTATTTTTATTTTTATGTCCATTACTCTAGGAAATGTGTCAAAGCGGATCTTCCTCTGATTTATGTCAAAGGGTGTACTGTCTATGTTTTCCTCTAAGAGTTTTATTATTTATGACCTTATATTTAAGTCTTTAATCCATTTTGAGTTTGTTTTTGTGTATGGTGTTAGGGAATGTTCTAATTGCAGCCTTTTCCATGTAGCTGTCTAGTTTTCCCACCCTACTTATTGAAGAGACTCCTTGTCCCATTGTATATTCTTGCTTCCTTTGTCAAAGATAAGGTGCCCATAAGTGTGTGGATTTATCTTTGGGCTTTCTATCTTTTTCCATTGGTCTATATTTCTGTTTTGGGGCCAGTAACATACTATCTTGATGATTGTATCTTTGTAGTATAGTCTGAAGTTAGGAAGGTTCATTCCTCCATTTCCATTTTTCTTTCTCAAAATTGCTGTGACTGTTCAAAGTCTTTTGTATTTCCATACAAGTTGTGAAAATTTTTTTCTAGTTCTGTGTAAAATACCTTTGGTAGTTTGATAGGGATTGCATTGAATCTGCAGATTGCTTTGGGGAAGTATAGTCATTTTCACAGTATTGATTTTTCCAGTCCCAGAACATGGTATGTCTCTCCATCTGTTTGTGTGATATTTGATTTTATTCATCACTGTCTTTTGTTTCAAATTGTATGAGTTTTCAACATATAGATCGTTTGTCTTTCAGGCAGGTTTATTCCTAGGTATTTTTTTCTTTTTGTTTCAGTGGTGAATGGGATTATTTCCTTAGTTTCTTTTTGATTTCTCTTTGGTAGTGCATAGGAATGCAAGGGATTTTTCTGTATTAATTTTATATCCTGGGGCTTTACTAAGTTCATTGATTAGCTGTAGTGCTTTTCTGGTGGAATCTTTAGGGTTTTCTATGTATAGTATATGTCATCTGCACACAGAATTTTACTTCTTCTTTTCCTATCCAGATTCCTTTTATTTCTTTTTCTTTGATTGCTGTGCCTAGGATTTCCAAAATTATGTTTCATAATGGTGACAAGCGTGGGCACCCTTGTCTTGTTCCTGATTTTAGAGGAAGTGCTTTCAGTTTTACACCATTGAGGATAAAATTTTCTGTGGGTTTGTTGTGTATGACCTGTATTAAGTTGAGATAAGTTCCTTCTATGCTGATTTTCTGGAGAATTTTTAACATAAACGGGTATTTATTTATGGTAAAAATAAAAAAGCTTTCCCTGCATCTATTGAGATGATCATATGGTTTTTTTTTTCATTAATTTTGTCAATATGAAATCACATTGATTTGTGTATATTGAATTCTTTCATCCCTTGGATAAACCACAATTGATCATGGTGTATGATCTTGGTCTGTAATTTTTTTTTTTCCTGGTATCTTTGTCTGGTTTTGATATCAGGGTGATGTTGGTCCCTTAAATAAGTTTGGGAGTTTTCCTCCGTCTGCATACTAGCCCCCTCAGAGTATCCTCAGGGCAGTCAACCCCTGTCCTTTCCCTGGTGTCTGAAGCCTGAGCCTTGTTACCCAGCCCTCACTTGACACAGTGGGCATGGAAACAAGGATTTCAGACTGGTAAG
This sequence comes from Aepyceros melampus, assembly GCA_006408695.1. Classification (NCBI taxonomy): domain Eukaryota; kingdom Metazoa; phylum Chordata; class Mammalia; order Artiodactyla; family Bovidae; genus Aepyceros; species Aepyceros melampus. The sequence continues at coordinate 537,241 of SJXQ01006632.1, forward strand.
TTCTAGTTGGCACTGGTCTCTGTGGTGAATTCTCTCCACTTGGCCTTTCACACACCTGTCATTGCACTCCCCTGTGAGGTTTCAAAGCTGCCCCCTGTCCCCACCCTTAAGGGGATTTGACACTTCTCTTTCACAGCTCCCTCCTAGAGGTGCAGGTCCCATCCCAGTTCATTTTTTTCTTACATATTTTGCCCACCCCATATGAAAGTTAGCTTGCCTTTCTGGATGTCTGGGATCTTATGACAGCATTCAGGTGTTCTGTAGGAGTTGTTCCGTGTGTAGATGTATTTTTTGATGTATTTGTGGGGAGGAGGATCTCCATGTCTTATTCTGCTGTCTTGAAAGTCCCCGCTGTGTCCTTTTTTATTGAGGAAGAACAAGGCTTTCCGGAAGTTCAGCTCAGACTTCCTCTTATATTTTATTGGCAAGAAGTAAGCTCACATGACTACTTCCAAACTAAGAACTTATCCAAGAGAATCAGATAACTACAGTTGTTTAGACTAAGGGAGATTTACTCCTTGGGCTGTGGTAAGAATCAAAAGTGTCTGAGATCGCGGTACCACAGGCACCATCTGAACAATCTAAACTTTCCCTCTGTCAGTAAGGAAAGATTATTGGATATTGTACAGACAATAGAAAGGTGCTTTCATATCCACAGTGTATCTCACTCTTCTTAAAATTAAATCACCGGTATTAGTAAATAGCACATAAAACGAAAGAATAAAATATAGCAGTAGTTGATTGAGAACATGTTTTAGCCTCCATTTTCGTGTGCTACCTAGGTTTTAGGTATGAAGGGTTCTGATAACATTCAGACTTCCTATTAATAACTTGATTTATTAATGTGCTTCAGACCCATGGTATAAATAAATTATAATACTCAAGAACTTAATTTAGATTCTGGTGTTTAGGACCCTGTGAGGTATGTTAACTAAATTTCAATGTTCTCATTTGTAAAACAGAAATGTTATCATTTATTTTGGGGCCATATGCTATAACGTGGTTGTAAGGGTTAAATTCCTAGCACAGATTATGGCATTCTGTAAAGTGTGCTAAGTCGCTTCAGTCGTGTCTGACTCTTTGTGACCCTCTGGACTGTGGGCCACCAGGCTCCTCTGTCCATGGGATTTTCCAGACAAGAGTACTGGTGTGGGTTGCCATTTGTTTCTCCAGGGGATCTTCCCAACCCAGGAATCGAACCCACATCTCTTATGTCTCCTTCATTGGCAGGTAGGTTCTTTAACACTAGCACCACGTGGGTTGGGAAGATCCCCTGGAGAAGGTAATGGCTACACACTCCAGTTTTCTTGCCTGGAGAATCCCTTGGACAGAGGAGCCTGGCAGACTATAGTCCATAGGGTTGCAGAGAGTCAGACACACTGATCAACTAATACTTTTGTGGCATTCTGTAAGTTACCTATGCTACTGCTGCTACTGCTAAGTTGCTTCAGTCGTGTCCGACTCTGTGTGACCCCATGGACGGCAGCCCACCAGGCTCGTCTGTCCATAGGATTCTCCAGGCAAGAATACTGGAGTGGGTTGCCACTTTCTTCTCCAAGATAAAGGCTGCTGCTGCCGCCAAGTCACTTCAGTCGTGTGCGACTCTGTGCGACCCCATAGACGGCAGCCCACCAGGCTCCTCTGTCCCTGGAATTCTCAAGGCAAGAACACTGGAGTGTGTTGCCATTTCCCTCTCTAATGTATGAAAGTGAAAAGTGAAAGTGAAATCGCTCAGTTGTGTCTGAATCCTAGCGACCCCATGGACTGCGGCCTACCAGGCTTTTCTGTCCATGGGATTCTCCAGGCAAGAGCACTGGAGTGGGGTGCCTTATCTTCTCCAAAGTTACCTATAAATGTTTGCAATCTTAAATGTTTACACAATCTCAATTGCAAAGTTACCTATAAATGTTTGCAATTGAGATTGTACATTTATTACTATTCCTATATCCATGAATTATTAAAAGTGACCTCAATTTACTATTCATTGAGTAGTATAAAAAGTGGGAGAGAGGGACATAAGTTATAATACATTGAGAAATTCTGGCCTCACTTTAGTTAGGTGAACATAAATTTAGTTACTATCCTACTAAATAAATAGTAAAAAGTTAGTATTAAATAAACACATATTCCCAACAAATTGGGAATCTCATAGGAATCAAGGCTGCTCCAGGAGTTTTTGGAAGACTAGACAGAAGTGGGATTTTTTTTTTGGATACTCCAACAAAGCAATTGTAATGTAGCGGCATTTTAAAACCTAGTATAAAACCAAACTCCTATAGACAAATAAACAACCAACCAACAAATTCTGGGCTATTGTCTACAAAGACAGAATTTTTTTTATAATTGATGTATATAGCTGATTTACAATATTGTTGTTTCAGGTGTACAGTAGAACGATTCGCTATAGACATATACGTGTGTGTGTATTATAGGAGGCTTCCCAGGTGGCGCTAGTGGTAAAGAAGCTGCCTGACAATGCAGGAGACGTGAGGCTCCGGTTAGATCCCTGGGCTGGGGAGATCCCCTGGAGGAGGGCATGGCAACCCACTCCAGTATTCTTGCCTGGAGAATCCCACAGACAGAACAGCCTGGCAGGCTACAGTCCATAGGGTCACACAGAGTCAGATATGACTGAAGTGACTTAGCACACACACACGTACACACACACACACACACACACACGTTTTCTGATTTTTTAAAGGATTATGAATGAATTATATTTTTATTTACGCTTAGCAGTCCCCTCCCCACTGTGTTCTGGAAAGTGAATGGCTCACACTCGGATTTAGTGTAGGCTCTGAATAGGAGGAGGTTGAGGGTTGTGAAACACCTCATCAGATAGAAAAGCAAAACCCAAATCATCCCAGGTTTCATAATTTCGGTCTCCTAAAAGGACAGTTATCACATGGTGTTTTATTATTTTTTTTTAATTATACTAAATAGAGTTCCTGACATCTATTTACTGCTTCTCGGTGTGAGGGGAGAGTGCCAGCATGTGGTACAGACAAGGAAGACTGGTGGGATCTGTGGGGCAAGGCCTCCACTTCCCAGTGACTCTATTACCAGGAACTCCTGAGATGAGTTGAGACTTTTCAGGATGTGGTTTGTGGCAGATAGCATGTGAGGAAAGCCTGCCCGCTCTGTCCTGGACCCCCAGGCTGGCACTGAGTTTTAAAGGCAAAGAGCATGTGGTAAGAGGCCAGGCTGAAGCGCCTTTGCGAGCGATACTGCCTGAGTGAGGCCAGGCAGCGGGGCTCACAGGTTCCCTTAAGAGGTGAGCAGTGAGTCAGGGTGGAGGGACCAATTCCAAAGTAGTCAGGAAGGCTGCAGATCAGAAACAGTGGCTACTGACTTGGCATCAGTAACACGACTGTGTCAAAACCACGATGGCTGAGAGTGGTACCAATATGCTGTGGTTGGAGAAGTGGGCAACCAGCATTTGTTTGCAGAAGAGATGACGCTCTGTGAGTGGCTCAGCCAATAGCTCAGCTCAGCTTCTCTTGGACAATGTTTCCCATAAAACCTCTGAGTTACTTGCATAGCATATTTCTCTGTCCATTCTCTCGCTAGTGTGTTATAATCTTTCTGTCAGCCTTGTAGGTGTGGGCTGTCTCTGGGAGGGTCATCAGGGTTGGGTCACAGAGCAGGAAACAGATGAAAAAGAAAACTTCTGACACTCAGTGCTAGAGACCGTTGTGACCACAGGCTATTAAGGCAGATGCTGCTACTGCTGTTGATGTTGGCGTGTTAAACATTGGTTGTGAAAGCAGTGTTTGAGTGCTTGAAAGGATAATCTGTAGGCAAGTGGATGGTCAGGAAGAAAATGCCTCCTTGGTAGGGACTGTCCTTCAGGCCCATGAAGGTGGCCTGCCAGTGGAACAAATCATCTCCCACAGGTCCTGCAGAGCAATGGGCAGGAGGGTCCCTCTGCAAGCCAGTTAATTTCTTCGGGATCCGCTTCAGTACCATCCTTCCGCTGCTGGGGATGGGGGCTCCAGGTCCAGGGCTACCAGAGGTAACCTGCTGCTGTCTTGGCCCTAATTCTTTTCCATTATAGCTTATTATAAGATATTGAATATAGTTCTGTGTGCTGTAAAGAAAATCCTTGTTGCTTACCCATTTTTCATATGGTGGTGTACAATTGTTAATCCTGTGCTTTTATCCCTACCCCCAGCTTTTCTTTGGTAAACATAAATTTGTGTCCTTGTCTGAGTCTGTTTCTTCTTTGTAAATTAGTGCATTTTTATTCCTTTTTAAATTGCACATATAAGTAATATCATATAATATTTGTCCTTCTCTGGCTTATTTCACTCAGTGTGATAATCTCTAGGTCAGATAATTATCTCTGATAGTCTCAGTGTAATAAATGGCATTATTTCACTGTTTTTTTTATCACCAAGTATTATTCTACTGTTTATATTTTCTTTTTCATTAATCTGTTCATGACACTTAGGTTGCTTTCATGTATTGCCTATTCTATACATTGCTTCTGTGAAAATTGGGGTACATGTATATTTTCAAATTAAGATTTTCATCTTTTATGGATATATGCCCAGGAGTAGGATTGCTAGATCATATGGTAACTCTAGTTTATTAAGGAACCTCCATTACTGTTTTCCATAGTGGCTATGACAAAGACAGATTCCATTTTTAATGATATTTTAAAAGCTGTCCTGTTAAATACAGAGTAGACCCCACCCTCAGCCCATTAAAATAAGTGAACTGATAGTTTCATTTCTAAGTTTAGTGCTGCAGAAATTAGGACTGTTCATCCTGTATAATATCAGATCACATAAACTGACCACAGGTATGAGATAAAAAGAAAAATAAAATTCTTCAAAGAGCAAAAAGACATGTGAAGCACAGAGATTCAGAGAGAATTGCAGTCATTTAAAATGAGTGACCTGGGGAGGTGCAAGCCTACACATGGCTCTGTCAGTTTCTCTTAGCCTGATTTTATGTTAAAATAGCTCTCTGACTAAACATGCCGTGCCACAGGGGTTTCACTCCATGCCACGAAACATTATTCAGTGAAGAGCTGTGACACCCAAGAGACTGTTTATTCAACAGGCTTTTTTGAACATCTATTAACATTATATATAAGATACTCGGCAAAGGTTGTGGAGGGTAAGTTTTATTTTTGGTCGATTTTTTTAAAGTTAGTGCTTTAAACTTCTAAGTAATTACATTCTCTTTTTGATGCTAAAATGTAAAATGTATTACAGCTTAATACATGTGATTTTTCCAAGGGATTAAAACAGGAAAACATGTGAAGCCAATGAACATTTTGAGGGGTGAAAAATAGCTTGCTGTGATTCTCTCTAAAACTTGAAAAATCTAATTACTACATATGGGAAAAGACATGTAGGACTATGACAAGACTTCTCTATACCCATTACTTAGACAAAGTTTCATATAAAATTTGATCATTTTGATTGTTTTCCCTAATGTTAATATGATATCTGTTCCCCAGTATGAAAATCTTCCAACTTGTCTCCATCATCCTGGATGAAAAGTTCTCCAGTTCAGAGTCCAGTTATTTGTTTAGTTTTACTAGTGTTTATTATGTCAAGAAAATTTATTACTTTCTGTGATAGTGTCATCCTTCCAGCTTGGCCTCTCTAAACCCACAGTTTGTGAATCCTTTTGATGTAAAGAGTGATGACAATTTGTGCTTACTCTAGTCAAAAGTTGGTCTTCTAAACCCTTTCATATCTAACAGCTACTGCCTTCTCCACACAGCACCCTGAATAACCAACCAATTCTTGCTACCCATGCCTGTCCACCATCCTGCTTTCTTTCTTCCCCTTTCTATAATCATACCACAACATCTTTTTTTCCCCCCTGATCAATAATAACAACCAGTACCTCAAAAATCTATCTTTAATACTAAGGAACTCAAAGCCTGAAGGTCTAATGGGAACATATTAAAGAAGGCTTCCCAAAGCAGCATACATTTTTTTTTTTTGTCCAAGCTAACCCAAAAGATATTTACAGTGGTTGTATAGAGACTGTGTCTCCGCCCTTATAATCCAACCTGGGGAGTAACTCCCTATGAGGAAGTACTTACATCTTATTAAGTAGCACATAATTTGCTGAATTCTTATTGACAAGGTCATAAACTGTAGCTTATTTTTTCTTGTTTTCCATATATGAGGTTTATTTAATTTGTTTTCATTTTCCTTTTATTGATTTATTTCCCACTCTGGTTTAATCTTTTTGTCTTGTTTATAGTTTACTTTGCTGTGGAAAAGCTAAGTTTAATAAGGGCCCATTTGTTAATTTTTGTTTTTATTTTCATTTTACTAGGAGGTGGCTCAAAAAAGATCTTGTGATTTATGTCAAAGCATGTTCTGCCTACATTTTCCTCTAAGAGTTTTACAGTGACTGACCTTACATTCATGTCTTTAATCCATATTGAGTTTACTGTTGTGCATGGTGTTAGGAAGTGTCTTAATTTCATTCTTTTACATGTAGCTGTCCAGTTTCCTAGCATCACTTATTGAAGAGACTGTTTTTTCGCCATTGTATATTCTTGCCTCCTTTGTCAAAGATTAGGTGGCTGTAGTCTCTGATTTATCTCTGGGCTTTCTATCCTATTCTTTTGATCTGTATTTTAACTTCTGTGCTGGTATCACACTGCTCGATTACTGAAGCTTTGTAGTATAACCTACGTCAGGGAGCCAATTGCTCCGGCTTCACTTTTCTTTCTCAAGATTGCTTTGGCTATACGGGGTCTTTTTGTTTCCATACAAAGTGTGAATTTTCTTTTGTTCTGTGAAAAATGCCATTGGAAATTTGGTAGGGATTGCACTAAATCTGTAGATTACTTTGGGTAGTGTAGTCATTTTAACAATATTTATTCTCCCAATCCAGGAACATTTCTTTTCATCAGTGTCTTTTACTTTTCTGCATATAGGTCTTTTGTCTCTTAGGTAGGTTTATTTCAGGTAGGTTTATTCCTGTATTTAAATATTTTAAAACATTTCTTTATTAGAGTTAGAGGTAAATCAGTTTTCTGTTAATACTTTTTATCTTCATAATTGGACAGAATACAACATATCATTTCAAATTATTTGGGATTATTTTTGTTTCACAAACTTCTCATTGCTCATTATCATATAACATCAGTCACTCATACTCACTAAAGATAAAGTTTGTATTTTCTTTCCCAGTATCTGCTCTACTTTCAGCTTCTGCACAGGCAAGGTATTTCTGATTTTTTCTCCTTTGCTTTTCTTTTATGATTTTTCTGAACTAAATATATTCTTTGGAGACAATTAAATGGTTTCCATTTTTAAATGAAAATTTAAATCACTTGTTCCTGGTCACCTGCCCTGAGACTGCCAACTGCTGGAAAACTATGGCTTTGCTCATCCTCAGAATTAAGACCTAGAGTGGCACTGCATAGCCTGCACATAAGTGTGGCAAAGATTTTCAATAGAGACAGGCTAGTGAGGGTGATGAGTGTTTGTTATTTCCACTCTGGATGCTATCTGTTTCAGGGAAACAGGGCCAGTTGACCTCTTGCCAGTTATGTAAGAAGTCCCATGTGGAAATCTCTGTTAGCTGGCATCATATTGCTATTCTTTTCCACAGTGATATTTTAGTACATTTTATAGTTGGCTTCCAAAGCAGCTGCCCAGTTAAACTACCCCTTGATATGATTTGGCTAGCAACTATCATAGTTATTGAATTAACATTCTGGACAGTGCTTCCTTCTAATGTCAGGAAAACCCCACTGGATCAACTGCCAAGGAGAGAAGGTCTTTGTTATATACCCAGCTAATATGCAGTGGTATTCTATCTATCATATATTAATCTGCACAAGCTTCACAACTTCTTAGAGCCTTGGGAAGCAAGACTGTTTCTTTTCAGTGTGGTTGGTTTCAAATTAAATAATTCAATAGACCATAAACTTTTTTTCTCTGTGAATAAATGGATACAAGGAAATTTTCTACTAAAAATTCTTGATTGAGTACAGATGAGCAGGAAGGATAGGGATTTGTTTTTTACTAAAAGAAAAATTAATCACATCAAAAGGGTACTACAGTGTTGTGTTGTTCAGTCACTAGGTCATGTCTGACACTTTGTGACCCAATGGACTGCAGTACACCAGGCCTCCCTGTCCTTCACGGTCTCCCAGAGTTTGCTCAAACCCGTGTCCATTGAGTCAGTGATGCCATCCAGCCATCCCATCCTCTGTCGTCCCCTTCTCCTCCTGCCTTCAATCTTTCCCAGCATCATAGTCTTTTCCAGTGAGTCAGCTCTTCCCATCAGGTGGCCAAAGTTTTGGAGCTTCAGCATCTTTCCTTCCAGTGAATATTCAGGGTTGATTTTTTGATTAACTGATCTCCTTGCTGTCCAAGGGAGTCTCAAGAGTCTTCTCCAGCACCACTGGGTACTACACAACTCCCATTTTAAAGATTTTTTTACAATGATGGTTTAAAGTAGAAGTTTGTTCTTTGTTTCTGTTTTCTAAAACTGCTGCTATCATATTTCTTTTCCTTCAAATATTTTAAGGTATCTCTCCTTCTTGGTCCTGCTTGAAAACAATACCCTATAGATAAAAGAGTTTAAAATTTAATGCATGGTTTTCCCTAATGGTATTAGTACTATTCTTTATGAAGTTAATAATAATTTTCCTCAGCTTTAACTGCATGTCTGCTTTACGAATGGGAAGGTGATCATTCAGGGAAGAGGACTGAATGGCTTGGATGATGTAGTTTAGGAATTGCTTTGTCATGGAGTCCTATGTAAAAATTTATCAGACTTGCCCAGGAGATTCTCACAATAGCCTCTCATGTGGAAATTTGGTTCAGAGAAATACCGAAGCAAAGCAAAAAGTTTTAAAATGTAGTGCTGTATTTGAGAAGAGAAAATAAATCTTAGTCCTTCCAACCAGGTATGCAAATGACTCTGATAAGGATTCTTGTGTCGATCCTAGACTATTAATAAAGATGCTTTCAGCTTGGAATGCCGAGGACACTACCCCGGCCACTATTACCTGCAGCAAGCCCCCACAGACATTTCTCCTAAGGTGTGGCTGAACTGGCCACTGTGGTTCTTACCATGATCACAGGATGCACTTCAGCAAAAGCCATCAGGAGCTTTGAGGAAAATGATTCATTACTCCTAGGTCCTGGAGGGTGCACTGCATGCCTGAGGGCACACGGAGAAGTCATGGGTGGAGTGAACAGACCTTTCTTAGGGTCCAAGGTTGGGACGCCTTGGGTTTTGCAGGTTTCTTCTTTATTGGCTAATTTAAGCCATCAGGGCAGGAATTACAGTGAACAGGAGAAGTGAGGTCATTCAAATGGTCTAGGTGATCCTGAGCTTTCTAAAAGATGGAACTGTATGGGTGGAGTGGCTTCATTCTTTATTTGACTGTTTTGTTAGTGGTGATATTATACAGCTGACAATGTGTTTATTTATAATGGATATCTTTTGAAATGGATGCCTCAGCAATTAAAAGGTCAAGTCAGGCACTGATTACAACCAAAAAGCTTAATGTCAAGTGTTTATACTACAAGAATATTTGTTGTATTTATTCTATCCATTCTTTATAAAAGTATGTGATATATATATATATCAAAATAACAGTGCAATAAACAATATTTATATTAAAATATTAGAAATTGTATGAATATTGGAAACAATATATTTGTACTATTACCTTCAGAACTCTTAGTCCAGCATGTACGTTTGGACATTAAATTCACTTGGAAGACTGAAGTCAGAAGTTAAATGAGTATTATATCAGTGAGAACACTCTGCCAGTGTTCTTTCCAGTCTGCTCATCTAGTTTCTCATTCACCTTAAGAGTTCTCTAACTCTGAACATTTTCCAAGGGTTTTAGGAGAAATTGAGAATTTTAAAAAAGTGGAGTAAAAATACACAATATAAAATTTACCCCTTTCACACACTTTAAGCGTACAGTTCTGTGGTATTACGTCTGCTCCTATTGTTATGCAGCCGTCACTGCTGTCCATCTCCAAATGAAACCCGTAACCCATTAAATGATATCTTCTCCCTTCCTCCAGCCCCTGGGAATTACCATTCTGCTTTCTGTCTCTTAAGAGTTTGACTACTTCATATAAATGGGGTCATATATTTGTCTTTTTGTGACTGGCTTATTTCTCTTAGCATAATGTCTTCAAGTTTCATCCATATCGTAGCGTATGTCAAAATTTCTTTTATTTTAAAGGCTAGAGCCCACTGTATGTCTACAAAACATTTTGCTTATCCATTCATCTGTCAATGAGTTTCTTCCACCTTCTGGCTATTGTGAATAATGCTGCTATGAACATGGGTGTACCAATATCTCTTTGAGACCCTTCTTGAATCCTTTTGAGTATATATCCGGAAGTGGAATTACTGGTAATTATATATGGTAATTCTGTGTTTAATTCTTTGAGGAATCATCATAGTCTTCCACAGTGGTTGCTTCATTGTATATTCCCACTAGCAATGCATAGGAATTCCAGTTTCTACTCATTGTTGCCAACACTTATTTTCTGTTTTTTGTTTTGTTTTTAATAATAGCCATCCTAATTTGTATGAAATGGTGTCATTGAGTTTTGATTTACATTTCTCTGATGACTAGTGATGTTGAACATCTTTCCATTTGCTTATTGACCATTTGTATATCTTTGGAGAAATACATATTCAGGTCTCTTGCCCACTATTAAATCAGTTCTTTGTTGCTGTTGAGTTTTAGGATTCTTTATATATTATGAATATCAATTCCATATCAAATAGATGATTTGTGAAGACTCTCTCTCATTCAGTCGTTTGCATTTTCACTCTTTTGATGTTGATGGTGGCGTTCGATGCACAAAAGTTTTTAATTTTGGTGAAATTTAACTTACCTGTTTTTCCTGCATTGCCTGTGCTTTAAATACCATATCCAAGAAAATCATTGCCAGATTCAATATCCTGGAGTGTTTTTTGTTTTTATCCCTTGTTTCTTTCTTAGGCTTTGGTAGTCTAAGCTTTTAAATTTACATTTTTATCCATTTTGAGTTCATTTTTACATATGATGTAAATTAAGGGTCCAAGTTCAGTTATTTTTAATTTTTATTTTTTGCTTGTGTATATCCAATTTTCCTAACACCATTTCTTGGAATGATTGTCCATTCCCCATTGAATGGTTTCTTACCCTTGTAGAAAATCAATCATCCAAATTTTGTGAGGATTTATTTCTAGGCAGTCTAATCTTTTCCATTGATCTACATGTCTGTATTATGCTGGTACCACACTGCTTTGATTACCTTAGGTTTTAAAATGAGGAAGTGTGAGACCTCTAACTTTTTTCCTTTTCAAGGTTTGTTTTTTGGCTAGTCAAGATCCCTTGAAGTTTTATAATAATTTCATAATAGATTTTCCTTTGCTTTAAAAAGAAAAATAATCTCTGGGTTTTTCATATAAATTGCATTGAATCTGTAGACATACTTTATTACCGACTTCTTCTCAACATTAAGTTTTCCAGTCCATTGGATCTTTTTCCTTTTTGTGTGTGTGTGTATTAATTTCTTTCAGAAAGGATAATTTCCAGTGTACAAGGCTTTCATATGTATCTTATTATTTTTAATGCTCTACTAAGTGAAATAGTTTCCTTAATTTCCTCTTACATTGTTCATTGTTAGTATTGATACATAGGATACAACTAACTTTTGTGTGTTTATTTGTATCCTGCAACTCTGCTCAATTCATTCATTAGGTCTAGCAGATTTTGTGGAATCTTTAGTTTTCTACATATAAGATAGTGTCATCAGTGACCAGAGATAACTTTGTTTCCTTTTCAATTTGGATCTCTTTTATTTTTCTCTTTTATTTCTTTCTCTTGCCTAATTGCTGTCACTAGAACTTTCACTGCTATGTTGAATAGAAGTGATGGAAGTGGGCAACCTTATTCCTGACTTCAGTGTAAGAGCTTTCAGTCTTTAAGCATTGAGCATTCAGATTATTACTTTGTATGTCAACTTGACTGGGCTCTGAGGTACCCAGACATTTGGTCAGCCATTCTGGGTGTGGTTATGGGGGTATTTCTGGATGAGATTACACACAAGTTGGTAGACTGAGGAGAGCCGATTGCCCTTTCTATTGTGAGTGGACATCATCAAATTAGCTGAAGGAATGAATAGAACAAAAAGGCTGACCCACCCATGAGTAAGGGGCGTTTCTTCTGTCTGACTGCTTTCGAGTTGCGATATCATTTTTTTTTCCCAGTCTCTGAAGAACTTGGGCTGAAGCAATGGCTTTTTCCAAGTCTTGAGCCTACTACCCTTCAGGCTGGAACTACACCCTCATTTCTACAAGGACTCCACCTTACCAACCACAGATCTTGTGACTTGTCACCTTCCATAATCATTTTATTCAATTCCAAGTAATAATAATAATAATACACATACATATGTTGGGGATGTGTGTAATTTCCTTGGTTCTTCTCACCACAGCAAAAATTTGAAGCGATGGATGGGCCAGTGTTACAGCTCTGTGTTACAGCTTAATTTTATTTAGAAAGCAAAGGAAAATACATCCTGGAGGCATGAGGGTAAGTCGACCCAAAAGACAAAAGACTGGGAGAGAGGAGAGCTGCCCGCCCTCCCCTTCTCTGCCGATTTTGGCTCCTCTTTTTATGTGTGTTTTCATCCTCCCCCTGGGCCTGCCCTTTGTAAACTGGGCTAGCCAGGAAGGCTGTTTGTTTTACCTGAGGCTCTCACTCTGGTCCTTGGACCTTCATTTGTTCTATTTTCTTGGGCTTTTCCCTTCTTCATCTTTAGCCACCACCACCATTCTGGACTCCTTTTTCTTAATCTAACTACCTAACATTCCCCCCTCAAGAGATGGGAGGCCCAATTCTTTGGGAATGGGGCGTCGAGGTCTCTCTGGCTACTTCCTGCTGAACTGGGATGGTGAGAGGCATTGGGCCTCCCCCTCTTGCTAGTCTCAAGCCTCAGAGTGCTTATAGCGGTGTCCATCTAAGGGTGAGTGATGCTTTCCATGGTCGGCTATAGTTTTATATATCCTTGTGAAACTGGCACTGCATGTTGTAGCTTGTTAACCTGGACAGAGACAAAACGGGTTAGACAATAGGTAATACATGGAGCAATTATAAGCAGCATCAATATGGTGATAACAGGGATTAGTAGGGGTATTAGCCAACTCCAAATTCCCTCTCACCAGGAGAAGGATTCCCCCCAAAAGACGATGTAGCCACCCTGAGGACTCTTGAGATCATTCTTTGAGATCCTGTAAGATCTGAATGTTTTTAGGCTTTCTTTAACTAACAGGGAGGCCTGGTATGCTCCAATTCATGGGGTCGCAAAGAGTCGAACATGACTGAGCAACTGAACTGAACTCAGCAGGAGATATTTACCCAGAAACAACATGTCTCATTTAAGATGGCTCAAGTCCATCCTTGTTCAGGGATCGGGAGATCTATCTCCTATCTGTTTTAGAGTACATCTCCTGCCAAGCTGTGTTGGCTCTTTAATGCTATCCTGAGACATCTTATCCCCAAAAACTTAATTTTGGGGGTATTCATTAGTATGGCACTCATTTGCAGTTCTGAGTAGGTGTCTCAGATCTCCCAGGGGCTCACAGGTATATTGAGTGTATCTTTCATGGCTTGACTTGTAGTAGTAAATCCAGGAGTATGTCCTGGTACCTTGATGGCTGTGGGCATAGAAAGTATTACAGGGTAGGGGCCCTTCCATGTGGGCTGGAGTTGAGCCTTTGGGGACCCATCTTTCCAGACTTTAATTAGAACTTAAGTCCCTGGAGCATATAGTGGTGGCTCTTTAGAATCTTTTGGGTCCCGGTTGACACCCCACAAGCGTATATTCTGTTGGAATTGCCCAATGGCCATGGTATAAAACCAGAGGGACTGAGCCTCTGGATTGAGGAAGAAGTCATTGGCATAAACAAAAGGTCTCCCATATAGCATCTCATAAGGACTAAGACCAACCTGTTCCTTAGGGGCAATATGAGTGTGAAGGAGAGCTATTGATAATGCCTCCTTCCATCTCAGGGAGGTCTCCTGGGTTATCTTTTTTATTGCTGATTTCAAGAGTTGGTTGGCTCTTTCTACTTTTCCTGAAGACTGAGGCCTCCAGGCACAATGGAGATAATAAGTAATGCCCAATGCTTTTGAGACCCCTTGGGTGACCTTAGAAGTAAATGATGTCCCATTATCACTTTGTAGTGACCTGAGCAGACCAAATCTGGGAATGATTTCATGGAGCAGTTTTTTTTACTACCTCCTCAGCCTTCTCAGTCCAGGTGGGAAAGCCTTCAATACATCCTGTGAATGTATCTGTCATGACTAATAGTTACTTATGCCCTTGAGAGGGCTTCCCTGGTGGCTCAGAGGTTAAAGCGTCTGCCTCTAATGCGGGAGACTCGGGTTCGATCCCTGGGTCGGGAAGATCCTCTGGAGAAGGAAATGGCAATCCACTCCAGTATTCTTGCCTGGAGAATCCCATGGACGGAGAAGCCTAGTAGGTTACAATCCATGGGGTCGCAAAGAGTCGGACACGACTGAGCGACTTAACCTTCAACCTTAACCTTCATGCCCTTGAGAAACTGGCATCTGGGTGAAGTCTACCTGCCAGTCCTCTACTGGCCATGTTGTTAGATGGGCTGGGCCAGCTGGGGTCTTGAGTTCCTTGGGGGTTGTTTAATTGGCAAGTGAGACAAGAGGGGACGACTTGCCTTATAGTCATTTGGAGGCCTGTTCCTCTGAAGGACCTTTCTAGTAATCTTTGGAGGGCCTTCTCCCCTAAATGAGTGGTGGCATGTCAGGATTTAACCAACTTCCATTGGAGGTTCCCAGGCAGAAAAAGGAGTCCCTCCTTTTGGAACCACCCAATATGATCTTCTTGAAAGCCCCCACTCTTAGCTTTAAGAGTCTCACCTTCAGTATGTGAAGGAGTTTCTGGCAAATTAGTCTGTGGAACTAAGGTAGCAACCTCTACTAGGTCATTGTTGTGTAATGCTCTCTTAGCTGCCTGATCGGCTGCTTGGTTCCCTCGTGCCACTTCTGTGCTCTCTTTTTGGTGTCCTTTACAATGGGAGACTGAAACCTCGGTGGGCAGATGAACTGCCTCTAAGAGCCTGAGAATTTGATCACCATATTTGATTGGGTACCCTTGGGTGGTTAAGTGGCCTCTTTCTTTCCAAATAGCAGCATGTGCATGTAGCACCAGAAAGGCATACTTGGAGTCAGTATAAATGGCTGCTCTTTCTTCTTCCCAGCTCTAAAGCTCAAGTCAGGGCTATGAGCTCAGCTAATTGGGGTGAAATACCTGATGGCAAAGGTTTAGCCTCTGTGGTCTCAAAATTGGAGACTACTGCACAGCCAGCTCTTCTTTTTCCATCCAAGACAAAGCTGCTTCCATCAGTATACCAGATTTCCTTAGGATTGATCTTCTGAGAATCCCTCTCTAGATGTTATTCAGTGGCCCAAAGTTTCTAGGTAAGCGTGAAAAGGGAGAGAGCTCTTGGGGGTAGGCAGGAGGGTGGCAGGGTTAAGAACCTCACAAGGGGATATAGTGAGGCCTGGATTTTCCATCAGCATTACTTGATATCTGAGGATTTTTTGATCAGACATCCATAAATGGCTTCTCCCATTTAGGAGTTATTCTACTTCATGGCTGGTAAAAATATAGTTAATTTGCCCTAAAAGAGTTTTAAAACATCTTCTGTCAGGATTGCAATAGCGGCACGATTTTGAAGGCAAGAAGGCTAGCCTCAGGTAGTTGGGTCCATCCTCTTGGATAAGTAAGCTACAGGCTGGGTCTCAGGTCCCAGCCTTTGAGTTAACACTCCCAGGGCTATTACTTCTTCTTCATGGACATAAAGTTGGAATGCTTTTTCTGGGTGTGGCAACATCAAGGCAGGTTCTTGAGTTAAGGTTGGTTTTCATGTAGCCTGTGCTGCCTTTTGGGGAGTTTCCCACATCAGTGAGATTAAATCATCCTATCCCTTCAAGCTTTCATATAAGGATTGGGCAATTAGACCATAGTTGTATATCCAGATTCTACAATACCCAGTTAGCCCCAGGAAAGCTCACAGTTGTTTTCAAGTCGTGGGGGAGGGCAACTGGAAGATTCCTTGTACTCAGTCAGAGGACAGACTCCTGGACCTGTGTGTAATCTGAATTCCCAGGGAAGTGACCTTTGTCTCAACCATCTGTGCCTTAGCATGGGAGACTTTATATCCCCTCTCTGCCAAAAAGTTTAAAATCTGAATTGCATGTTTTTGGGCATTTTTCTCATTTGGAGAGCAGATTAGTAGGTCATCTATGTATTATAATATTTTCCCATTTGGTCCCAGGTCCAGATCTAGGAGACCCTGGCTAAGAGCCTGCCCAAACATATGGGGGCTATCTCTGAACCCCTGAGGTAATACTGTCCAAGTCATCTGTTGGTATTTTTCTCCTGAAGACTTCCACTTGAAGGCAAAAAGATACTGGGATTCTTTAGCCAGTGGTATGCAAAAGTATGCATCTTTGAGATCCAAGACTGTAAACCACTTGGCCCTGGGTAGGATTTCTCCCAAGATTACATAGGGATTGGGTACTGTGGGATGTAGGGGACTACAGTTTCATTTATGATCTGGAGATCTTGAACCATTTGCCAGGTCCTGTCCTTTTTCTTTACAGAGAAGATCAGTGTGTTCTATGGTGAATTGGTGGGGACCATAGCTCACAGGGAAAGAATTTATTTATTAGAGGCTGTAGTCCTTCCTGAGCTTCTCTTCTGAGGGGGTATCATTTATGGTTTGGAAACCGAGTGGGATCTCAGAGGACAATGACAACCGGTTCAGCTTGGTGGGCTCGTCCAAGAGTCCTCTGGTCCCACACCTAGGGGTTAATTTTGTCCTCCCATAGATTTTGGTCCCTCCCTATTGGAGAGGGTGTAATGGGTTCCTCAGTAGTAACCAGGAGCTATGGGGCTCTAGGGGCTGAAAAGCTTCCCATCACAAGGGTGGTCCTCAGTTTAGTGAGTATATCTCTTCCCAATAAGGGAGTAAGATACTCAGGGACCACCAGAAACTGGTGGGAAAATACTTGTCCATCCCAGCAACAAAGAAGTGCTCAAATGAATCTTTGTAATTGTTTTTCCTGTAGCACCCCAAATGGTACAGGTTTGGGAGGAGAAGGCTCTGGAGAAGGAGGTCAGGACAGAGTAGGTAGCCCCTGTGTCAACCAAGAAATTCTCGGACCTACCTGCCACATCCAGTTGCACCCTTGGCTCCAGCCCCTTGATGGTTATCTGTGACAGGTGGGCTGGCTGGAGCAGGCCACTTCAGTCCTGTTGAACCGTCGTGAGGGAAGGCTTGGCACTTGACCTTCAGGCTGTTGGGTCCCCAGGGCAGAGTGCCACCCAATGTCCCAACTGATGGCATTTGTAGCAAGCTGTTTTGGAGACTTGTCATGGTTTGGACAGTCTTTGGCCCAAAGTCCTGCCTGTCTGCAGATTAGGCATTTGCCTCATGCCTTGTCCTTCAAGGACTCTGGGTTTGCCATAGGGCTTCCCTACAGGGCGTCCAGCATCTGGGCATTCCTTGTCTCTTTCTTTTTCTCCCTTTCCTGGGCCTTGGCCTCCCTCTCCTGTTCTTCTACCTACAAAAGGTATTGGTGGCTGTCTGGACCATCTCATCTAAAGAGGCAGCAGGGTCCTGCTCCTGTAGCTGTTGTAACTTTATCCTGATGTCTGGTGCCGTTAGGGCAGGAATTTGTCCTTTAAAATCACCTGTCCCTTGTGTCTAAGTCCGGATTGGTAAACCTTTGGAGGGCCTCTTTTAGCTTTTCCAGAAAGGAAATGGGGTTCTGGTTGGGCTCCTGAGTTATTGCTGAGACCCAGGCATAGCTGATTACTTTTTTCTGAGCTGCTTTCAGTCCTGTCTTTACACAGATCAGAAAATGATCCCTTTCCCAGGTGTGCTCAGGGTCATTATAATTCCAATTAGTATCTGAGGAGAGGACCGCAGTTTCCCCTACTGGGTATTTATTGCTTGACGTGTGAAGTCCCGTAGCATACCTTCGGGCTTCCTTTAAGACCCTAGCGTGCTCAGGGTCAGATAAAGTTTGACTAAATATGACCATGATGTCCTTCCATGTCAAGTCAAAGGCTAAGGTAATGTGTTGGAATGTGTCTACATATTTGCCTGGTTCATCTGTATAGCATCCCAGGTTTTGTTTGATTTCAGTTCTGAGAGAGAGAAGGTCCAGGTTGGTCTGAATTCTCCTCCACTTTCAGCTAAGGGACATTCTCAAGTTGGCTTTTGTGGATGGGGTGTTCCCTGATATGGGAGCATGTTTGGATAAAAGGAAGGAGCACCAGGCAACTCGGGAGCCATGGGAGGTGAGCCTTCATGGGGGCTTCCTTCTCTTGGTTGTCTATGCCTAACACCATGTTCCTAGTAGGCTCACTTTTAGGGCATACAACAATCCCATGCTTAAGACAGAGTTCCTTCATATCCCTTAGTCAGAAGAAAATTTGGACATAGGGGATCTCTGTCCATTCTCCTTGTCTTTTGCAGAATAAGTCTAACTGCAGATCATACTGTAATTTAAACTCCCATCCTCAGGCCAGTGTTCCTTGTCCCCCAGAGGATACCGTGGCCATGCAGTGGCACAAAAGAATTTTAAGTGGCTTCTCCTTAGAGTTAGAGGATCGAACAGCTTCCAGTTATCAAGGATGCGTCTCAAGGGTGTCTGTTGGGAAGTGGATTGGTTATTTCCATCTGAAAGACAGTGATGACAGGGAGGAAAAGAAAAAAAACTAATAGGCCTCCTTCTATTTCCATGGTGGGACTTCCTTAGGGTTGAGTCTTTTTGACGTTTATCCTACCCAGTACTGTTGCAACCTGAGAGCCAGGCCTCCCCAGGTCAGGGTGCAGATCCCCAGGCAGGGTGAGGCATGACAGCCTCCTGGAGATCGAGTCCCCGGGCAGGTCGAGGCAGGTAGGCCTCCCAAGAATTGGATCTCCAGGCAGGCTGAGGCATGTCAACTTCCTGGGACTCCTGGACTGGAGGATCCCTGAGCAGGTTGAGGCATGACAACCTTTTGAGGACCAGATTTCTAGGCAGGTTGAAGCAGGCTGACTTCCTGGGACCCCCAGACTGGAGTTGGACATCCCCAAGGTCTTCAGCGTGACCAGTGCTGGGTAGGATTAAGGGGTTGTAACTAATTACTGGTTTGTATACTGTGGATGGGAATAGATATCATGGTGTAAAGCAGTCCAAATCTGTGCCCTGAGCCTGGGAACCTGGTGAAACAGCTGTAAGTCTTATCCTCTTATTGTTCTGTGGAAATTTAAGTCACTGATTTCCTCCCATAGTCCTTCATAAGAACAGCTCAGGCTGTTTCCAGTGGTAAACATCTGATTGTCATAGACCCACTTTAGGTAATAACAGAAGTAATGACAAAGGAGTGGGTTATCTGGTCTTGTTAGGGGTGTTAGGAGTATTTTAATAATAATAATAAGCAGGGTGGAGCGATGTTGCCTACAAGGGAGCGGGGTCCTGGTTGTAGGAGTTAGTAAGTGGCTTAAGAACAAATTGATAAGAGGCAACAGACCAGATGTTCCATAAAAGTGGAGTGGAGATTTGATCCAGGGATATGTTTGTCATTTTAGGAGAAGGGTGGTAAGGGTTTGGGCCCAAACAGCCTGACAGGCTAACTCCCAAAGTGGCAAGCATTATCCCTGGGAGCCCAGTTGCCCTTTAAGGGAAGCCATCAACGGATGAACTTCTAGCAGGATTGCATGTCTGTCATCCGGCCTAGTGGGTACACTGAGAGACGCTGCTGTTGCACTGTTGTAGGAAACCTGGAAGATGAAGGCCTGAATATCTAGAAAGATTGGATATTATACAGCATTTTTCTCCCAAAGGCCAGCTATTTTCTGGTTGTCCCTCCAGAAGATTGTAGAGGCAACATTGTGGAGCCCAAAATGGGGCTCAGGAAAAGAGCATGAAATAGGAGGGAAGGGGGCAGGGCACAAATTTTGAAAAAAAAAAAAAAATGATATAGCTCAAGGGCATAACATAAACCGATTAAAATCAGATGGATCCAAGATGACAAGTCAAATTCAACTAAACTTTGATCCTCAATCTGCAAACCAAATGACACACTCAGAGGTGCCAGGACAGTTCCAAGTCACCGTCAAGAGACTGAGGAGTGAGTGGTTCCCCAATTGTTGGAATGATCCTCCCACTTATTAGCATATTAAATCACCCAGCCCTGTGAAAACTAACCACATCACATTCCATGGCCATTCCCCTCTGTGATGGCCCACACTCTTGGAGTGTGCTTCTCTCTGCATCCGAACAAATCCACCTCTTACCTATCTCTCTGTCTCACTGAATTTTTGCAATGAGACGTCAAGAGCCTGAGTTTCATTAGGTTCTGAAGTCGGGCACCATGGGTTTTGGGTGGGCTCAAGTCCCAGCAGAGAGGAGCTGAAGGATGGGGGAGAAAGCAGTGGGGAAAATGTGCTGAGGAATCCCCTACATAACCCGCCAGAAGGTCTGCTAAATACCTGACCTGTGCTCACAGTTTTCATTGGCCTGATCCTTGGCACAAAGAAGATTAAGGACAGAAGAACCCCCACCTGCTTGGGCAATAGCTACTAAGTAGCCCCCAACAGAGTCCCTCAATTGCACCCACTGCCTCTTGCCTGTTCATGGGTGGTTTGAGGAAACAAGAAACAAGAGATTGCAAAGGAATTAAGATGTTGTTAGCCATATGTCCTTCCAGTCATAGGAGTGAGGACTTCCTGCCTAACTGGAAGTCTTCTGGAATCTGAGACTGGGCCATGTGAGCTTTCTGCTGAGTTTGTTTTTCCTGTCCCAGTTTCGAGCATGCTGGCCTTGTTTCCCCTGCATTGGGTTTTCTTTGCATTCAGCATCCACCATGGATGCTTTTGCTGAGTTGGGCTTCTGCTGTGCTTGGCTTTTGCCTCACCGGGGCCCAGCTGAGATTGTTTCAGTGAGGTTAAATCCAAGTCACAGCACCATATTCATGAGGGTAGTGTGTGATTTCCTTGGTTCTGTCTCACAACATCAAAAATTTGAAGTGATGGACGGACCAGTGTTACAGCTCCATGTTACAGCTCAGTTTTATTTAGAAAGCAAAGGAAAATACATCCTCAAGTTGTGGGGGCGGGAGGTCAACCCAAAAGACACAGAGAGAAGAGAAGCCCCCGTCCCTCAATTTTGGCTCCTCTTCTCCTCCCCCTGGGCCTGCCCTATGTGAACTGGGCCAGCCAGGAGGGCTCTTTGTTTTACCTGAGGTCCTCACTCTGGTCCTCAGACCTTCCTTTGTTCTACTTTTTTGGGCTTTCCCCTGCTTTGTCTTTTAGCCACCTCCAATATGGACTCATTTTTCCTATTCTAACTACCTAATACATACATATGTCTCCTTTGGGGCCATTTCTTTGAAGAACCCTGAATAATGCAAATATGGTGTTGGCTGTGGATTTTCATATACAGCCTTTATTATACCGATGTATTTTCCTTCTATTCCTAGTTTGTTAAAATTCTATCATGAAGTGTGTTGGATTTTGTAAACTGCTTTTTCTCTCTCAGCCTCTGTCTCTGTCTCTCTCTATGTATATATGATTGGCAGTTTCTTATATATGCTATGGTTAAGGTAAAACATAAATTGTGTTTCAAATCAGTCTATATTATTCATATTTCAAGATCTCCCTTTTTAAATTTGAAGGATAATTGCTTTACAATGTTGCGTTGGTTTCTGCCATGCAACAGTGTGAATCAGCCATAAATATACATACATCTTCTCCCTAGAACCTCCCTCACCTCACCATCCCACATCTCTGGGTTGTCACAGAGCACTGGGTTAAGCACTTGGTGTTATACATCAGCTTCCACTATTTTACACATGGTAGTGTATAATTTTAGTGCTACTCTCTCAATTCTCCCACACCCTCCTCCCCCTACTGTGACTTTTTTTTGTATTAATGGAGATGGGCATGCAAGGTTTTTCTCATCATTGTGCTAATGTAGTATATTACACTGTTTCATTTTTTTATGTTGAACCATCCTTGTTTTATGGGAATAAATCCTATTTGATCATGGTGTATAATTCTTTTTATGTTACATTGAATTCTGTTTGCTAATATTTTGTTGAAATATTTACACCACTATTCAGAGGAGGGCTTCTCTGGTGGTTCAGCAGTAAAATAATCTGCCTGCCAGTGCAGGAGACATGGGTTTGATCCCTGGGTCAGGAAGATCCCCTGGAGAAGGAAATGGCAACCCTCTCTAGTATTCTTGCCTGAAAAATCCCATGGACAGAGGAGCCTGTGGGTTATAGTCCAAGGGGTCACAGAGTCAGACATGACTTCGCAACTAAACAATAACAAACCAGAGAGGATATTTGCCTGTATTTGCTTTTCTTTTAGCATATTTTGTTTTAATAGCAGGGTAATGCTGGCCTCTTAGGATGAGTTAGGAAGTACTCCCTCACCTTTGGTTTTTTTTAAGAAGAAATGGGGAAGGATAAGTATTCTTTATAAATATTTGGTCAAATTCATGAGTATAGCATTTGTTCTTTGGTAGAAAACATTTATGTTAAAAGGTCTTTGATTGTTTACTCTCCCTACCAATTATAACTAACAGAATTATAATTATATAAAGGGCAGAATTATATAAAGTTTTCATTCCAATCCCAAAGAAGGGCAATGCCAAAGAATGTTCAAACTACCTCACAATTGCACTCATCTCACACACTAGCAAAGTAATACTCAAAATCCCCCACGCCAGGCTTCAGCAGTACATGAACTGTGAAATTCCAGATGTTCAAGCGGATTTAGAAAATGCAGAGGAACCAGAGATCAAATTGCCAACATCCAGTGGATCATAGAAAAAGCAAGAGAATTCCAGAAAAACATCTACTTCTGCTTTATTGATTACAGCAAAGCCTTTGTGTAGATCATAACAAAATATGGAAAATTCTTTGAGAGATGGGAATACCAGCCCACCTATCTTGCCTTCTGAGAAATCTGTATGCAGATCAAGAAGCAACAGAACTGCACATGAAACAACAGACTGGTTCTAAATTGGGAAAGGAGTATGTCAAGGCTGTATATTGTCACACTGCTTATTTAACTTGTATGCAGAGTATATCATGCAAAATGCAAGGCTGGATGAAGCACAAGCTGGAATCAAGATTGCTGGGAGAGATATCAATAGCCTTAGAAATGCAGATGACACTACCCTTATGACAGAAGGTGAGGAGGAACTGAAAGAACCTCTTGATCAAAGTGAAAGAGGAGAGTGGAAAAACTGACTTAAAACTCAACATTCCAAAAACTAAGATCATGGCATCTGGTCTCATCACTTCATGGCAAATAGATGGGGAAACAGTGGAAACGGTGAGAGATTTTATTTTCCTTGGCTCCGAAATCACTGCAGATGGTGACTGCAGCCATGAAATCAAGACGCTTGCTCCTTGGAAGAAAAGCTATGATCAACCTAGACAGCATATTAAAAAGCAGAGACATCGTGGCTGATTCATGTCGATGTGTAGCAAAACGAATACAGTATTGTAAAGCAAAACAAACTAAAAAATAAAAATTAATTAAAGAAAAAAAAATAAATAAAAAGCAGAGACATTACTTTGCCAACAAATATCCATCTAGTCAAAGCTATGGTTTTCTAGTAGTCATATATGGATGTGAGAGTTGAACTATAAAGAAAGCTGAGTGCTGACGAATTGATGCTTTTGAACTGTGGTTGTTGGAGAAGACTCTTGAGAGTCCCTTGGATAGCAAGCAGATCCAACCAGTCCGTCCTAAAGGAAATCAGTCCTGAATATTCATTAGGATTGAAAGAACTGACATTGAAGCTGAAACTCCAATACTTTGGCCACCTGATGCGAAGAACTGATTCATTGGAAAAGACCTTGATACTGGGAAAGATTGAAGGCAGGAGGAGAAGGAGACAACAGAAGATGAGATGGTTAGATGGCATCACCGACTCGATAGACATGAGTCTGAGCAAGCTCTGGGAGTTGGTGTTGGACAGGGAAGCCTGGCATGCTGCAGTCCATGGGGGTTGCAAAGAGTCGGACATGACTGAGGGACTGAACTGAACTGAACTAATTATTGGCCTATTGAGATTTTCTATTTCTCCATGTGTTTTTGAAACCTAATATATTACATTCAGATTATCCAGTCTGTTGGAGTACAATTGTTCACAATACCCTATTATACTCCTTTTTATTTCTATAAAATCTATAGTATTATACCCTCTTTCATTTCTGATTTTAGTTACTCAGGTATTCTCTCTCTTATTCCTTTGTCAGTCTCTCTAAAGGATTATCAATTTTGTTGACCTTTTCAAAGAATCAACTCTTGGTTATGTAGATGTTCTCTGTTTCTTTTATATTCCCTGTTTTATTTATCCCTCGTCTTATCTTCATTATTTCCTTCCTCTGATAGCTTTGAGTTTAATATATTCTTTTAATTATTGTTTCTCAAGATATAGGTAGATTATTGATTTGAGATCTTTCTCACTTTTTAATGCAAGTATTGAAGATATAAATTTCCCTCTTGGCCCTGCTTTCAGTGTATCTGATGGTTTCCATATGTTGCACTGCTTTATATATTTAGGTACTCTGATATTCCATGCATATGTATTTATAACTGCTATAACTTCCAGGTCAATTGACTGTTTTATTATATAGTGGCCTTCTCTGTCCTGTGAGAGTTTTTGACTTAAAATCTGTTTTGTCTGATGTCATTATAGCCATGTGCTTCTGTCACACCTCTTCGAGTTGCCTTCTCCAGCATCTCATGATCACAAAGGATGGCTTCTGGCTTTTTCTTCCTGTCATCAGATCTGTGTAAGCCTAGGTCAGCAAGCCCTAATGCCTGCATGTTGTAGGTCTATGAACTGTCATCTAGAGAAGCAATGATAGGAGAAAGGATGGATACAGGAACCTGGTGATCTACAGTCAGTGAGGTTGCAAAGAGTCAGACATGACTGAGCAACTAATACTTTGACTTTTCAAATTAGTTTGTTAGAACCCTAACCCCTGATGTGATTGAATTTTATAGGGCTTTTAGGAGGCAGTTAAGGTTAAACAAGGTTATAAAGATGGGGTTCTAATTTAGCAGGGTTGGTGGCCTTAGAAGAAGAGCAAGAGAGACCTGTCTCTCTCCATGTGCACTCACTAAGGAAAGGCTATGTCAGGACGTAGAAGGCCACCATCTGCAAGCTGGCAAAAGAAATAAACCAGAAATTGGATTGGTTGGCACCTTGACCTTGGATTTCTACCCAACAGATCTATAAGAAATAAATTTCTGTTATTTAAGACACCCAATCTATGTGTTCTATTGTGGCAGCTCAAGCTAAGACAAACCTGTTCATAGTTCACAATTAAATATAGTTACCATTTATGAATAGATTGTGTCTACCATTTAGTTATAAATTAAATATACATAAAACATAGGTTGAATTGGTATTTGGATAAATTTTTTGTTTAAATACAAGCAAATAAATAAATGACAAATCCCATAGATTCTTAAATTGAACTTGTTCCGTGATAAGCCCAATTTTGGATGCAAAGCTTTAAGTATCCATTGAACATCTATGTGCCCGGCACTCTTTAAATCAATAATTGAATCCTTACTGTAAAAGCAGTCTCCATATTGTAATTCTTAGCTCTCAGTACATAGTAGGTATCCAATAAATGTTAGCTGCATTTATAAATTATTATTTTGATTAGTAGAGGTTTATACGTCAAAATTCAGCTGGTAAAGAATGTGCCTGCCATACAGGAGACCCGAGTTGGATTCCTGGGTCAGGAAGATCTGCTGGAGAAGGAATAGGCTACCCACTCCAGTATTCTTGGTCTTCCCTGGTGGCCAGTTAGTAAAGAATCTGCCTGCAATGCAGGAGACCTGGGTTCAATCCCTGGGTTAGAAAGATCCCCTGGAGAAGGGAACAGCTACTCACTGCAGTATTCTGGCCTGGAGAATTCCATGGAGTTGCAAAGAGTCAGATATGACTGATCAACTTTCAGTTTTATATAAAAATTAATGGCACAGACACAGAATATTCTCTAGAGAAGAATCTTTTTAGGAAGATAGACATATATAGACAGGAAAGTGTATATTGGACAAAGATATTTGTGATTATCTAATTCCTCTCAGTAATATGGTTAAAAAGACATGTTTTCAGATGTTGGAATATTTTTCTATCAAGTTCAGTATTACTTTTTGGAAGGAAATGTCCTACTACTATTTAAAAAAGAAACATTTAATATCCTTTTGAAAACTTATAGTGATTTCCAAAATCAGGGAAAAGGCAGTTCAGAATTATATATGGTTCTGAGTCCCCTGTTAGGATTTTTAGGATTTTTTTAAAAAATTATTGGAGTATAGTTAATTTATAATTTTTTAGGTTTATGACAAGGTAAATCAACTATACATATATATCTACTCGTTTTTAGATTCTTTCCTCATACAGGGGATTACATAGTATTGAGTAGAGTTCCCTGTGCTATACAGTAGGTTCTCATTAATTATTTTATATATAGTAGTATGTATATGTCAATTCCAGTCTCTCAAGTTATCCCTCCTCCCTTCACTCCCCCAGCCCCATGCTGGCTCCTTGTAACCATCAGAATGTTTTCTACATCTGTGGCTCTATTTCTGTCTTGTAAATAAGTACATTTGTACTATTTCTTTAGATTCCCATATAAGCAATGTTGTTGTTCAGTCTCTCAGTCACGTCCAACCCTTTGCAACCCCATGAACTGCAGCACTCCAGGCTTCTCTGTCCTTCACGATCCCCTGGAATTTGCTCAAACTCATGTCCCTTGAGATGGTGATGCTATCTAACCATCTCATCCACTGCCTTCCCCTCCCCCCCCCACCCCCCCGCCTCAATCTTTCCCAGCATCAGGATCTTTTTCAATGAGTTGGCTCTTCCTTTCAAGTGGCCGAATATTAGAGGTTCAGCATCAGTCCTTTCAATGAACAGTCAGAGTTGATTTCCTTTGTGATTGACCAGTTTGATCTCCTTGCTGTCCAAGGAACTCTGAAGAGTCTTCTCCCAGCACCACAATTTGAAAGCATTAATTTTTCGGTGCTCAGCTTTCTTTATGGTTCAACTTTCACATCTGTATATGACTACAGGAAAAACCATAGATTTGACTATATGGACCATTGTCTACAAAATGATGCCTCTGCTTTTTAATACACTCTAGGTTTGTTATAGCTTTTTTTTCCGAAGAGCAAGTGTCTTTTAATTTCATAACCAGAGTCACCATCCACAGTGATTTTGGAAACCAAAAAATAAAGTTTGTCAGTATTTCCATTTTTTCCCCATGTATTTGCCTTGAAGTGATGGGACCAGATGCCATGATCTTAGTTTTTTGAATGTTGAGTTTTAAACCAGCCTTTTCACTCTCCTCTTTTACCTTCATGAAGAGGTTCTTTAGTTCCTCTTTGCTTTCTGTCATTAGGGTGGTGTCATCTGCATGCTGCTGCTGCTGCTGCTAAGTTGTTTCAGTCGTGTCTGACTCTTAGTGACCCCATGGACTGCAGCCTACTAGGTTCCTCTGTCCATGGGATTTTCCAGGCAAGAGTACTGGAGTGGGGTGCCACTGCCTTCTCTGGTCATCTGCATACCTGAGGTTATTGATATTTCTCCCGGCAATCTTGATTACAGCTTCTAGTTCATCCAGCCCAGTATTTCACATGATGTGCTCTTATTATAAGTTAAATAAGCAGGCTGACAGTATAAACCCTTGACATACTCCTTTCCCAACTTGGAACTAATCTGTTTTTCCATGTCCAGTTCTAACTGTTGCTTCTTGATCTGCATACAGGTTTCTTAGGAGGCAGGTAAAGTGGTGTGGTATTTCCGTCTCTTGAAGTATTTTCCAGAGTTTCTTGTGATTCACCAGTCAAAGGCTTTAGCATAATCAGTGAAGCAGAAGTAGATGTTTTTCTGGAATTCTCTTGCTTTTTCTTTGATCCAACAAATGTTGGCAATTTTCTCTGTGGTTCCTCTGCCTTTCTAAATCCAGCTTGAACAAATGGAAGTTCTCAGTTCATGTACTGTTAAAGCCTAACTTGAAGGAATTTGAGCATTACTTTGTTAACATGTGAAATGAGTGCAGTTGTGTAGTAGTTTGAACATTCTTTGACATTGCCCTTATTTGGGATTGGAATGAAAACTGATCTTTTCCAGTCCTGTGTCCACTGCTGAGTTTTTCAAATTTGCTGGTATGTTGAGTGCAGCACTTTAACAGCATCATCTTTTAAAATCTGAAACCGCTCAGCTGAAATTTCATCACCTCCACTAGCTTTGTTTGTAGTGATGCTTCTGAAGGCCCACTTGACTTTGCACTCCAGGATGTCTGGCTCTAGGTGAGTGATTATACCATCATGGTTGTCCAGGTCATTAAAGACCTTTATGTACAGTTCTTCTGTGTATTCTTGCCACCTTTTCTTAGTATCTTCTGCTTCTGTTAGATCCATTCCATTTCTGTCCTTTATTGGGCCCATATTTGCATGAAATGTCCCCTTAGTATCTCTAATTTTCTTGAAAAGATCTCTAGTCTTTTCCATTCTATTGTTTTCCTCTATTTCTTTGCATTATTCACTTTAGAAGACTCTCTTATCTTTCCTTGCTATTCTCTGGAACTCTTCATTCAGATGGGTGAATCTTTCCTTCTATCCTTTTCTCAGCTATTTGTAAGGCCTCTTCAGCCAACCATTTTGCCTTGTTGCATTTCTTTTTCTTGAATATGTTTTGATCACTGCCTCCTATTTAGTGTTTTGAACCTCTATCCGTAGTTCTTCAAGCATTGTCTATCAGATCTAACCTATTGAATCTATTTGTTACTTCCACTGTATAGGGAATTTGATTTAGGTCATACCTGAATGGCCTAGTGGTTTTCCCTACTTTATTCAATTCAAGCTGTATTTTGCAATTAGGAGTTCATGATCTGAGCTGTGGTCAGCTTCAGGTCTTGTTTTTGCTGACTGTATAGAGCTTCTCCATCTTAGACTCTAAAGAATATAATCAATTTGATTTCAGTATTGACTCTCTGATGATGTTCACATGTAGAATCATCTTTTGTTTTGTTGGAAGAGGATGTTTGCTATGACCAAGGCATTCTCTTGGCATGATGCTGTTAGCCTTTGTCCTGCTTCATTTTGTACTCCAAGGCCAAACTTGCCTATTACTCCAGTTACCTCTTGATTCCCTACTTTTGCATTCCAGTCACCTATGATGAAAGGGACGTCTATTTTTGGTGTTAGTTCTAGAAGGTCTTGTAGATATATATTGATATATAAGCAATATCATATGATATTTGCCTTTCTCTGACTTTCTTCACTCAATATGACAACTTCTAGGTCCATATGTGTTGCTGTAAATAGCATTATTTTGTTCTTTTATATGGCTGAGAAATATTCTGTTATATATATGTACCACATCTTTTTCCATTCATCTGTCAGTGGACAATTAGATTTTTCCCATTATCTGGCTATCATAAATAGTGCTGCAGTGAACATAGGTTACATGTATCTTTTTGAGTTATGTTTTTTTCCCCATGTATATGCCTAGGAGTGAGATAGCTGGGTCATATCATAGTTCTATCTTTAGTTTTTTAAGGACCCACCATACTGTTCTCCTTAGTGGCTGTAGCATTTTAATTTCCATCCAGAAGTTCAAGAGGGTTCCCTTTCCTCCACTATCTTTCCAGCATTTATTGTTTGTAGATTTTTTTGATGGTGGCCATTCTGACTAGTGTGAGGAGATACTGCATTAGAATTTTGATTTGCATTTTTCTAATAATTGTGATATTGAACATCATTTCCTGTACCTCTTGGCCATTTGTATGTCTTCTTTGGAGAAATGTCTATTTAGATATGCTTACTTTTGACTGGGTGGGTTGTTTGTTTTGATATTGAGCTGCATGAGTTTTTTGTGTATTTTGAAATTATTCTTTTGTCAATTACTTTTCTTACAGATATTTTTTCCCATTTTGAGAGCTTTCTTTTTATCTTGTTTATGATTTCCTTTGCTGCACAAAAGCTTTTAAACTTAATTAGGTCTCATTTGTTTGTTTTTATTTTCCTTATTCTAGGAGGTGGATCAAAAAAGATCTTGCTGTGATTTATTTCAAAGGGTATTTTTCCTGTTTTCCTCAAAGAGTTTTATAGTGTCTGGCCTTACATTTAGGACTTTAGTCAATTTTGAGTTTATTTTTGTGTTGTGTTATGGAGTCTACTAATTTCATTCTTTTACATGTGGCTATTCAGTGTTCCCAGCACCACTTATTGGAGAATCTGTGTTTTTTTCCATTGTATATTCTTGTCTTCTTTGTCATAGAATAGGTGATGATAGTTGTGTGGGCTTATCTCTGGGCTTTCTCCCTGTTTCATTGATCTATACTCCTGTTTTTGTGCCAGTATGACATTGTTTTGATGACTGCAGCTTTATATTATAGTCTGAAGTCAGTTCAGTTCAGTTTAGTCGCTCAGTCATGTCCGACTCTTTGCAACCCCATGAATCGCAGCACGCCAGGCCTCCCTGTCTATCATCAACTCCTGGAGCTCATTCAAACTCATGTGCCTCGAGTCAGTGATGCCATCCAGCCATCTCATCTCTGTCGTCCCCTTCTCCTCCTGCCTCCAGTCCCTCCCAGCATCAAAGTCTTTTCCAACGAGTCAACTCTTTGCATGAGGTGGCCAAAGTATTGGAGTTTCAGCCTCAGCATCAGTCCTTCCAATGAACAACCATGACTGGTCTCCTTTAGGGTGGACTGGTTGGATTTCCTTGCAGTCTAAGGGACTCTCAAGAGTCTTCTCCAACACCACAGTTCAAAAGCATCAATTCTTCGGCACTCAGCTTTCTTCACAGTCCAACTCTCACATCCATACATAACTACTGGAAAAATCATAGCCTTAACTGGATGGACCTTTGTTGGCAAAGTAATATCTCTGGTTTTTAATATCTATCTAGGTTGGTCATAACTTTCCTTCCAAGGAGTAGGTGTCTTTTAATTTCATGGCTGCAGTCACCATCTCCAGTGATTTTGGAGCCCCCCCAAATAAAGTCTGACACTATTTCCATGTTCCCCATCTATTTGCCATGAAGCTATGGGACCAGATGCCATGATCTTTTCTGAATGTTGAGCTTTAAGCCAATTTTTTCACTCTCCTCTTTCACTTTCAACAAGAGGCTTTTCAGTTCCTCTTCACTTTCTGCCATAAGGGTGGTGTCATCTGCATTATCTGAGGTTATTGATATTTCTCCCAGCAATCTTGATTCCAGCTTGTGCTTCTTCCAGCCCAGCGTTTCTCATGATGTACTCTGCATATAAGTTAAATAAGCAGGGTGGCAGTATACAGCCTTGACGTACTCCTTTTCCTATTTGCAACCAGTCTGTTGTTCCATGTCCAGTTCTAACTGTTGCTTCCTGACCTGCATACAGGTTTCTCAAGAGGCAGGTCAGGTGGTCTGGTATTCCCATCTCTTTCAGAATTTTCCACAGTTTATTGTGATCCACACAGTCAAAGGCTTTGGCATAGTCAAAAAGCAGAAAGAGATGTTTTTCTGGAACTCTTGCTTTTTTGATGATTTAGCGGTTGTTGGCAATTTGATCTCTGGTTCCTCTGCCTTTCCTAAAACCAGCTTGAACATCTGGAAGTTCATGGTTCATGTATTGCTGAAGCCTCAATTACTTTTGAGCATTACTTTACTAGTGTGTGAGATGAGTGCAATTGTGCGGTAGTTTGAGCATTCTTTCAGGGCGCCTGATTTCTGAAGCTCCATTTTTCTTTCTCAAGATTGCTTTAGCTATTCATGGTCTTTAATGCTTCCATAGAAATTGAAAACAAAAATTTTTTTTCTAATTCTGTGAAAAATGCTCTTAGAAATTTGATAGGGATTGCATTGAATCTGTAGGTTGCTTTGGGTATTATAGTCATTTTTATACTATTAATTATTGCCATCCAAGAGCAGCATATATCTCTTATTCGTGTCAATTTTTATTTCTTTCATCAGTGTCTTAATAGTTTCCTGAGTACAAGTCTTTTTTCTCCTTAGGTAGGTTTATTCCTAGATGTTTTATTCTTTTTGATGCAGTGGTAAATGGTATTGTTTCCTTGATTTCTCTTTCTGATCTTTTGTTGTTTTTGTATAGGAATGCAAGAGTTTTCTCTGTGTTAATTTTTTTTTATCCTGTAACTACCAAATGCATTGATTAGGATCAGTAGTTTTCTAACGGCCTGTCCAGGATTTTCTATGTATAGTATCTTGCCATCTCCAAGCAGTGTCAGTTTTACCTCTTGTTTGCCCTTTTGGATCCCTTTTATTTCATTTTCTTCCCTGTACTGTGATTAGGACTTTGCAAACTGTACTGAGTAATGACAGCAGTAGTGGATGCTTGTCTTGTTCTTGATTGTAGAGGAAGTGGCTTTCAGTTTTCTACCACTGTGAATGATATTTCAATGTGAGTATATGGCCTTTATTGTGTTGAGATGGGTTCCCTGTAAGCCCATTTCTGGAGAGATTTTATCATAGATAGGTGTTGAACATTGTTAAAAGCTTTTTCTGCATCAGTCTGCTAATGTGGAATGTCACATTGACTGATTTCCGTATATTGAGAATCCATGCAGCCCTGTAATAAATCCCAATTGCCCATGGCGTATAATCCTTTTAATATGTTGTTGGATTTGGTTTGCCAGTATTTTGTTGAGAACTTTTACATCAATGTTCATCAGTGATAATGGTCTGAAATTTTCTTTTTTTGTGATATTGTTATCTCATTTTGGTATCAGGATGATGAGGGTCTTGTGGAAAAGTTTGGGAGTTTCTTCCCCTTTGCAATTAAAAAAAAATAATTTGAGGATAGGTGTCAGCTCTTCTCTAGATGTTTGATAGAATTCATCTGTGCAGCCATCTGGTCCTAGACTTTTATTTGTCAGAAGAGTTTTAATTCAGTTTTGATTTCATTACTTGTAATTGATCTAGTTTTATCTTCTATTTCTTCCTGGTCAGACTTAGGTTCTCCCTTTCTAAGAATTTGTCCATTTCTTCCAGATTGTCCATTTTATTGCCATACAGCTGCTTGTAGTAATCTCTTATACTTTGTATTTCTGCAGTGTCAGTTTTAATTTCTCCTTTTTCATTTCTGATTTTACTGATTTGAATTCTCTCCTTTTTACTTGGGTGAGTTGGCTAAAGATATATCAATTTTGTTTATCTTCTCAATGAAGCAACTTCAGTTTTATTGATCTTTGTATTGTTGTCTTCATTTATGTTGCATAGTCTGATCTTTATGATTTCTTTCCTTCTGTTAACTTTGTGTTCTTTTTCCCTCTATTTTGAGTGTAAGAATAGATGGTTTATTTGAGATTTTTTTGTTGTTGTTCCTTGAGGTATGATTATGTTGCTAGAAACTTCTTTCTTAAAACTGCTTTTCCTGCATCCCAAAGGATTTGGGTTTTATTATCATTGGTCTCTAGGTATTTTTTTATTTCTTCAGTGATGCATTGATTATTTAGTAATATATTGTTTAGTTTCCATGTGCCTGTGTTTTTCACAGTTTTTCCCCCTGTAACTGCCTTCTAATCTCATAGTGTTGTGGTCAGGAAAGCTGATATGATTTCAGTTTACTAAGGCTTGATTTGCGATCCAAGATATGAGCTATCTTAGAGAATGTTCTGTGTACACTTTAGAATAAAGTGTACTTGACTGCTTTTGGATGAAATATCTGATAAATATCGATTAAGTCTACCTGGTCTAATGTGTCATTTAAGGCTTGGCTTTCCTTGGCTCAGACAGTAATGCATCTGTCTACAATTCGGGAGACCTGGGTTCAATCCCTAGGTCGGGAAGATCTGCTGGAGAAGGAAATGGCAATCCACTCCAGTACTATTGCCTGGAAAATCCCATGGACAGAGGAGCCTGGTAGGCTACAGTCCATGGGGTCACAAAGAATCGGACATGACTGAGCGACTTCACTTTCACTTTCCTTATTAATTTTCTGTCTGGATGATCTATCCATTGGTATAAAGGGGTTGTTAATGTCCCTCCACTATTACCATGTTACTATTTCCCCATTTATTGCTGTTAGCATTAGTCATATATATTGAGGTGCAGCTATGTTGGGTGCTATTTATAATTGTTATGTCTTTTTCTTAGATTTATTCTTTGAGTATTATGTAGTATATTTCCTTATATCTTGTAATAGCCTTTATTTTAAATTTGATTCTATTTAATGACTGTTGCTACTCCAGCTTTCTTTTGATTTCTATTTGCATGGAAGATCTTTTTCCATCCCCTCAATTTCAGTCTGTGTTTGTTCCTGGGTCTGAAGTGGATCTCATGCATATATATGGATCTTGGGTTGTTTTTTTTTTTAATCTATTCATCTAATCCATGTCCTTTGGTAGGAGCATTTAATCCATTTACATCTAAGGTAATTATTAATATGTACATTCCTACTGCCATTTAAGAATTGTTTTGGGTTTGTTTTTGTAGGTCTTTTTTTTCTTTTGTCTGATTAGAGGAGCTCCTTTAGCATTTGTTGTAAAGCTAGTTTGATGGTGCTGAATTATCTTTGTTCTGGCTTGCTGTAAAACTTTTGATTTCTTTATAGGATCTGAATGAGATTCTTGTTGGGTAGAGTGCTTTTGTTTGTACGTTTTCTCCTTTTATTACTTTAAATATATCTTACCATTCCCTTCAGGCCTGTAGAGTTTCTGCTAATAAAAGATCAGCTATAACCTTATGAAGATTCCCTTGTATGTTATCTTTTGCTTTTCCCTTGCTGCTTTCATTTTTTCTTTGTGTTTAATTTTTGTTATTTTGATTAGTGTGTGTCTTGGTGTGTTTATCCTTGAGTTTATCCTATATGGGATTTCCTGTGCTTCCTGGATTTGGGTGATTATTTCCTTTCCCATATTAGGAAACTTTTTTAAACTATAATCACTTCAAATATTTTCTCAGACCCTTTCTCCTTCTCTTTTTCTGGACCCCTATAATTTGAATGTTGATGCACTTAATGTTGTCCCAGAAGTCTCTGAGACTGTCCTCTTTCTACCATTCTATCTTCCCGTCTACTTACCTGTTCTTCTACCTTAGGTTCTGTTATTGATTTTCTTCCAGTGTATTCTTAATTTCAGTTATTTTGTTCATCACAGTTTATTCTTTAATTCTTTTAGGTCTTTGTTAAGCACTTCTTATATTTTGTCAATCTGTGCTAACATTCTGTTTCTGAGATCTTGGATCATCTTTACTATCATAACTCTGAATTCTTTTTCAGGTAGATTGTCTATTCCCTCATTTATTTGACCTTGTGGGTTTTTACCTTGGTCCTTTATCTGCAACATATGTCTCTTGTCACCTCATTTTGTCTAAATTACTGTGTTTGTGGTCTCTTTTCTGCATGCTTTAGGGGAGCAGTTCCTTTGCTTCTATGTCTGCCCCTGGTGGGTGAGGTTGGTCCAGAGTCTTGTGTAGGCTTCCCTTCCACTCAATTCAAATGTTGAAATCTAATCCCCTACTGTAATGGTATTAGAGGGTAGGCCCTTCGGGATATGGTTAAGTTTACATGATATCATATGGTGGGTGCCCATGATAGCATAAATTCCATTGTAAGACAAGGAAGACACATCAGTACTTCCTTTATCCACCATGTGAGACTATAGCAGCCATCTTCAAGTCAGAAAGATGGCCTTTACCAAAACCCAACCATGCTGCTAACCTGACATATCAGAGGTCCCAGCCTCCAGATCTGTGAAAAATAAGTGTCTGGTTTTCTAAGTCAAGTAGTCCATGGTATTCTCTTTTTTTTTAGAAGCCTGAGCAAACAAAGACAAGTCACTTCCTTCTGTCCTTGGTGCAAGAACATGGAGAGAATAGGGCAAAAGTGAGAAAAAGCCCCAGGAAATTTCCTACCATCTTGAATGTGGATTTTTCTTGGCAGCTATAGATTTTAAGCTCCTACAAAGTTATCTTAATCAGTGTGTGATTATTTATTTGGAAATTCTGTAGGGAAATGAGAGCCTGAAGCTTTTTAGTCCTTACATCTTCATGTACTGTATGCTGTTCTTAGTACTCAGTTGTGTTCAACTCTTGCGACCCCATAGACTGTAGCCTGCCAGGCTTCTCTGTCCATGGGATTCTCCAGGCAAGAATACTGGAGTGGGTTGCCATTTCCTTCTTCATTACATCTTTATAGAGAATGTTTATTTTGAAAAATAAGGGATTATGTATAGTGAATCCAAGTACAATATGTCAAAGTGAGTATATTGGTTTACCTGGGTGTTTTGAAAGTTGATCAATATTTAATGAATATATTTAATATTTTAATATAATTTGATTAAAACTCTAAATTTTTAAAAATTCATGAATTTGATTCCATAGTTCACTATGTTCACTGTCAAATATCCTGAAGCATATATGATAAATAGCCATTTTATGCTTAAGTATATATACTATACCTATATACAGAAACATTCTTGAGCAGTTACAAAATATAGTATTATAGCAAGTACATTTTTAAATATATAACAAATAAATTTTTTCCTTGTGCCCAAAATGCAAATTTGCAAATTGCATCCAGGAACTCATCAAATCTGCTGGATGAATTATGTAATTCAATTTGGCAAAATTTTTGCTCACAGCACAAATAGTTTTCTTTGGTTTTCTTGGATTCTGTTCTAAGAAGGAGGTAGCTGGAAAAAAGTGAAAAATTACAGGATATGATTCATAAAAATCCCACATCTTTTTTGTGTGCTTGTACATTCTTTTTTGAGGGAAAATGTTTTTGTCCCACAGCAGTGATTTCTCTTCATTCTCAGTAAGTAGTTTTTAGTTGGAAAGATATCCATGGATAGGATACCCAAGGTATTCAAAAAAGGGAACGAGAGGAAGATGCATGCCATTTAGCATCTAGAAGAACATGTAGCATATTCATTAAATCTCTTTTTCACCAGAAAGGAATGTGAAGCCTGAACTTTAACATGGCCACAGTACATACTAGAGAGCAAAGAAATGAAACCTCAGCTATGTATGTTCCTGCCAAGCATTAGCCCAAATCCTTCAGTCGCTGACATTTGATGGGTATCTGTTTCCCGTCATGTTTGAAGAGAGAAGAAAATAATGCCCATGTAACCCTATCCTCACTTCTAAGGTTTAAACAAGTGGAACTCACTACTCTTTCTTCCTCTTTTCATTTGTTGGCAACAGTGAGATTAAGCATACATGCCCAAAGAAAGAACTACCAGCACTGCATTGTCAGAGGTAGTTTTCAGAGGATACAAGAAACATCAAATGACTACGAGTAGTCACATCTCTGCCAATGGCCTATATGCTTCTTTCTTTTCTTTCTTGAAGCAGCTGGCAAACCCTTTCATGATTTTGGTTTGTGAAAAACTCTTACGGCAATAGCTATTCATTACCCAGAGTGAAGAGTTCTCTTAAGCAGTGGAATGACCAACAGTTTCACAAACTAAAGTATAAATTTCAGGCATATGAATAATTCACAGAATATCAGAGCTAATGGGAACCACACAGATTAGATATCAGATGCTCTCATTTCATAGAATAACACCACTTCTAATGCTATCAATGTGAAGGCCCAGTTAGGCTGCCACAGATCTCTCATAAAGGTAGGAGAGTTAATGCTGCCATTTGCTTGGGATGGGGTTGTGTGGAGTTGCCAGAACAGGGAACCCAAAGGTTTGTGTTTTAATACCTATGTAGAGATAGGAGATGAATATTTGGAACTTCCTGAGTTAGAGAGTTGGAACTATGAAACCTATCGTGTATACCATGTTTACAATTAATCTAAGATCCTTGAAAGACTGCCCCCAAGTGGCAGGGAAGACTGAAATAAGAAAAAGAAAAATCTGCCCATTGACAACAGAATGACAAGGAAGCTGGTAACCTTTTGTGGATACTGGATGGGAAAGAAAATTTATCCTGAGAAGTGGTAAACCTGCACATAGATTTGTGATTTAAGGTGACATCAGTTAGATGGTCAAAGAACCCATAAGTAGCAAAATTAGCAGCAAAATAGTCCTAAGTAGTAAAATTTATGGGATCCCTGCCAGAAGAAAATAAAATAATGCTCAAGATTGGTATGTCCTCAATTCAATAATATGGAATTCCCACAGGTAAAAGTCTACCAAAAATGAATTCACATGATTTTTTTTCATAAGAGTAAATAGACTATATAAGCAATGCTTGAGTACTCAAGCCCATAGAGAACTCTGAGAGACATCATAAAGTAAATGTGTAGAAGATGATTAAAATGTAAAACAAGTATAAAGCAATAAGAAAATAAGACACCAATAGAGGAATATTGAAAAAGAAGTGAATACATTTTAGAAAATGAGTAGTGTAGTCTTTGAAAGTTAAAATTCATAGTATTTGCTAAGTCACTTCAGTCGTGTCCAACTCTGTGCGACCCCATAGACGGCAGCCCACCAGGCTACCCTGTCCCTGGGATTCTCCAGGCAGGAACACTGGAGTAGGTTGCCATTTCCTTCTCCAATGCATGAAAGTAAAAAAGTGAAAGTGAAGTCGCTCAGTCGTGTCTGACCCTCAGCGATCCCATGGACTGTAGCCTTCCAGGCTCCTTTGTCCATGAGATTTTCCAGGCAAGAGTATAGAAATGCATTAAATTAGACCTGAAAAGATTTGAGCAAATTATGCAGAAGGGAGAATAAAAAGAAAATGCAATGGAAAATGTAAAAGGCAAGTTCATGGACAAAAAGAATAGAGTGAGACCTATCAATATATCTATTAAGAGTTACATTAAACAAGAATGAAGAAGGCAATAGAAGATAGGGAGAGCTGTTATAAATAACTTAGAATACCCAAAATAGATGAAAGATTTTTATTTTCAGATTTAAAGAACATCATAAGTACCTTTGTAGCATAAACACAAAAATCATACCTACTCATAGAGATCTTAAAAGATCTAGAGAGAGAGAAAAAATAGTTTCCTTTCAAAGGAATGATAATTGGGCAATTCAAGATATACTGATAGTGAAAGTAGAGGCAGGAATAGAATAAAATGATGCTGTCACCATGCAACACAGAATACTATATCCAGCCAACATATCATTTAAGAGTGAAGCCAAAAGAAAACATTTTAAACAGGGAAAGTGGAATTAACCACTGCACACCTGAAATAAAGAAATTGGGTGCAAGCAAAATTATTGTGCAAAGGAGTTGGCCAACATGATGAAACACTACTATTATTGTTATAAATGGAAAATACTAATCACTGATATGTAACAATTGTTTTAAATAAATTTAATGTTTAAAACAAGGTGAAACTAAATACTAGACAATAATGAGACATAGAGTATATAAGAATCAATGTAATTTAAGACTCATTCTGAAAAGGGAAAATAGAGATGCATGACTAAGATAATTCAGTTTAAGTCAAATCAATAATGTGAGTAATCACTAAATAATAGAAACATTATGCATAGCTTTCCTAAAAGAACAGAAGTAGAATGTTAAGCTTAGAAACATTTCCGTTATCTTCTCTGCGAATACTCTGGAAATACATCAACCCAGTCTGAATTTCTGTAAACAAGATTTATATATTTGTCTGCTTTTAAAGGTCTGTTTCTTAAAGCTGTGAACACCTTACTCAACTTGATCTCAACAGAGAGGACAATGATTTTGCAACACAGATTATAGTGTAGCGTTCCATATACTTTTCCATTCACTTTACATTGGTGACAAGAAGGAACTATCTCATAGCATCTAGCAACTCTTTTATAAATAGTCACCAGTTGCAAAGCAGTGTGTATGGCTGTGTGGAACCTGCTGGGTTTAATAGTTTCTTGGAAGAGATGAACATATGTATAATCATAAAAAGAAGTTAGAATGCATTTAGTTAAGCATGGGCCGAATTTTAAACTGGGGAAATTGTAACTTCAAAATGGCAGAATAATTTTAATGGCACAGAAACCCATTATAAATACATTCTGTCTGATGAGGATGTTATAGTCTATCAGAGTTTGGGTTCTGATGAAAGAACTGAAACTACTGCTTAAGATCAGTGCTTTGAAAGTAAAAGAGGTTGAAAATTATGTTTCATTAAAGGGCAAATGAAATAAAGCAGAAATGGTATTGAAGAACTTGATTATCTGGGACTTGATGTACCAGAAATCATAATAACTGATTAAAAAAAAAAAAGAAATAATGAGAGAAATGCAAATGCCTGCAATTCAGAAAGCAATTTCTAAGGGGATTTTTAAGATGTCTAAAAATTTAATCTACTTTGTAATTCTCAACATTAGGTACTTTTAATTGAATGTTGACATTAAGGATAGTAGACATTAGTGTTGAGAGGGACAATAACAATCACCCGAAATGATATCTACTCTCAGATTTTTGTCCAGATTTTCCTGTGAATATAATTATATGTAATTTAGACAACAAATACTTCTTGTATGTGTTCTATGTCTGCCTCTGTGTTACAATTCTGAGGAAAAAAGAAAACAAAATAGGACACACTTTTTAAAGCCTTCATATCATACAATTCTAAGCTCAAACCTCTGGTAAAATTGCTTTTGCAGTTATATAGGAGGGAGATTTAATGAAATTTTCATTTCTTTTATATAGTTGTATCACCAATTTTCTTGTTCTTCTCAATGCTATTACAAGAAGAACACTGAATATATGTGACACAGTAAGCATTCAGTGAATGTTGATTACACTGGATAAAACAGTTTGGGTAGCAGCAAAGTAAATGGGCTTTATTCTGGCATGTGATTCTCAGTTTCCTCATCTATTAATTTACTCCCCTCACAAGAATGTTTTGAGATTTAAATAGGAACACAGGGTAAGTTTTTTAATAAATATTATTTCTTTAAGAATAAATGAAACAACTAAGACAAATGTTTAGCAAAGAGAAAAAATAATGTAATAAAAATATACATTCTTGAAAGAAACAACCACATTTAACATGGATATAAAGTCTTCATATATAATTAAGAATAAATATTCATAAATTATATAATTAAAAGTATTTTTGCTATTCATTAAATTGATATACACTATCACATTTTAAATTTTTAAATCTTTTTTGGGGAAAAACAAAGAATATATGTGGGACTATATAAAAATTTAAATGTACTATATATGTTTTGAATACAGAATTAATAGTGGCTTTTCTAGATAAATTTGAGTTGATCTCCATAAATGCAAGATTTCCAGTTTTTAAAAAAGATTTTAAAAAGGGAATTCATTCATCTCCTTCCCTGACTCTTGTTTCCCTATTTTTAGGACATCTGAAAGAAGAGCTATCCATTTTCTCTGAAGTACTTATTAGGATATGTAGTGAATCATCCATTTGTGGTCACCTGGGAGAGTCACAAAAATTGATATTAACATTAATATACAAAGCTAAGCAGAATTATAATATTTGGAAGTATTTTGACCTAACTCTAAAAGTGTTAGGTAGGAGAAGAAATTTTTAGACTTCTAGTTTTATTTACAAATCACTTAAAAAAACTATAACATTCATTCATTATTTTTTACTTATACTCCACTTTTTCAATTGCTATCATTTCACTGTAAAAACTCAAAGCAAAGAACCATGAAGTAACATTTGCCATTTGACAAATCTGATTAAACCAAAGGTGTTTATCATTGAAACTGACTCTACCCACCCACTCCATCTCAAGTTTACTTTCTGTTAGACAAAATATTACTGTCTTTTCCCAGAAGGAACCCAAACCATTGTCCACTGGAAACAGTTATGTTTTAGGCTGTTAAACATTGCAGGGGTTATAAAATACAAAAATAAGTATTGGTGTTGGAATGGATTTCAAGAGTTTTTGGAACATGTATTCCAAAGACATCTTAGGGTTCTTGACAGATTAAAGAAAGATGTTGTAATGGGAAGGGGAAAAAATGTTTTGTAACTTGTACTTACCTAGTTGCAATTACTAGATCCATTTAAAATGATAATTTAATAAAATCATAAGGTTAGCAGAGAATGAACAGTCTATTCTGAAGGTTACTCATAGCTTTATACTTAAAGAATGCTTTCAGTATGCCATCTTTGACATACCATGTTTGCTGTTTGGAGGGAGGACAGGCTTTAGAGCTAAACAGACACAGGTAAGGATTTAATCTTCTTATTGTCAATGGACAAGTAAACAAGTAGCCTCTTCCTTGCTCCATGCTCTCATCTGTAAATGGGAGTAATGCATACGTA
Organism: Aepyceros melampus; assembly: GCA_006408695.1. Classification (NCBI taxonomy): domain Eukaryota; kingdom Metazoa; phylum Chordata; class Mammalia; order Artiodactyla; family Bovidae; genus Aepyceros; species Aepyceros melampus. Next base: position 579,504 of record SJXQ01006632.1, read on the forward strand.
GAGGTCATGCGATAGATGATGTAATTTTGGTACAGTGCTCAGTAGAGTAACAGGCACGTATTAGCAGTAGTTTAGTTGCTAAGTTGGGTCCAATGCTTGTGACCCTGTGGACTGCAGCCCACCAGGCTCCTCTGTCCATGGGATTTCCCAGGCAAGAGTACTGGAGTGGGTTGCCATATCCTTCTCCGGGGGATCTTCCTGACCCAGGGACTGAACCCATGATTCCTCTATTACAGGTGGTCTCCTGTGTTGTAGGGGGATTCTTTAATGACTGAGCCACTGGGGAAGCCAACAGGCACACAGTTGGTGCTTAATCATTGTTTGCTATCACTATTATTATTTACCCTGACCAGAAACTTACATTCAAACAGCAACTCCATTTTAATTCACTTCTTCTTCTTTGGTGAATTCTCACATTATTATAAAGGGAATTTACTTGCAAATAACATTTTAGCTTTTTGAAAGTGGAGTAGCTATATGGCACAGTAATTTATAATTAGTAATACCTATTCAACAGATATTTGTTAAACAGCTAGTATTCTGAGTTTAATTGTAGGCACTATAGAGATAGAAAAATAAGAACACTTTTATTTCAAATAGGTTTTATTCACTCTACAACTAGAGGAAGGTCTAGTTCAGTAGAAAACACGAGACAGAAAGGAGAGCTTTCATATTCTTTGAAGGAGAATCATGACGTTGACGTCATCTACAATAATCTGGAACACACCATTGGCTTTTCCATTCAATATTTTCAAATACAAAAGAAAAGGAATCAGAAGGTGAATAGTCCATGAGCATATTCAACAATGGTATTGTTATTAGGTATTAATCCTTTATTAGATAATTTTTCACATCTGGGAAAACATCACTGGCAGCAAAATTTTAAGAAAAGTTTGGCAACATGTATTTTTCTCAGCAGGTCTGGATGACATTTAGTGAATGCTAGCCAAAAAAATTAAGGGCAAAACCACTGGTGCACAGAAGACAACAAACTGATCTTATTACAGAAAGAGATAGAGACCACAACATAAAAGACATTTGAATTTTACACCAAGCCACAAACTCCAGATTGACTGGCATACACATCAACAAGCCTGGTCCATGTTTAATCATGAGAGTGACAAGTATTGATTTCCTGCCTGCTCTGCCTACCTTATTTAAAAATATCAGGATATTTGCTTTCAAATGACACAAACTGCTGAAGCTATAATCTACAGAATGACCACTCCCTGTTAACAGCATGTCTGTTTATGCCCAGTCGCCACTGAAAAGACAATTACATATCACCCAACTGTGGAGCTAGACATTGACACTGCTTACCCAGAAAGAGTTTAGGAATCTTACAGTTTAGGAAGAGCATATGAAGATTTTTAATCTAAAAACAGTCTTTGCATACCCAAGGAAGTGCCATTCCTCCTCTTGAAGAGATCTTAATTCCTATATTAAAGAAACCACACAAACAACAAAAAAACTATTCTACTCAGTTTTAATAAAAGCAGTAGCCAAAAATTGTTGCAAATTCTCTAACCAAATGTCACAAAATGCCAACTCCACAAAAGGCACCACGTTGAAGCCTAAAGGGCATGACTACAATGTCCCACAAAACATTTGACCCTCCTTACTTGATGTTGCAACATTTGCTTCTAACATGCCTAAGGCCCAAACAGAAATAAAAGAACTCTGGATTTCTTGGAATAGTCTGTAAATATCTTACTTCCAAATTATATTGATTTAAAATTCCTCCTTTGCCATTTTTTTTCTTCAGGTTGGAGTTTATGCTTGTGGGTTTGACTCATAAAACATCTAAAAGGCAAGAAAAGTCTATATACAATCTTCTCTACGTGATAACTAGCAAAACACAGGTAGTACCAAGAACGGTGGAAAACTGCATTTGAGACAAAAAGAAAAATTCTGTGTTAATGAAACAAATAACAGGTCCAAAGCTGTAGATTAAAACACAATAACTCGATTTATCTATTGAGAATAGCAATAAGTCAAGTGGTTCTTGAAGAGAAAGATGAAAAAGAGTATGTACTAGATGTTTATATATTATAAAATGGCAATACCTAGTGATGTCATAGGAAATAAGTTGCCAAGGTTGCTTCTACTGAGGAAACAGATTTAAGAAATTATTCTGATAGTTTCGATATGGCAATTTGGTATTGGCAGTTGGACAAGGGAAGGAGGGGAGGGGTGGAAAGGAAATTATTGGTTAGAAAGATTGGCACTGTACTGTGAATTTACCACATATTTGCTAAATGTTCCAGTTTGAGAATTAAGATGGTTTGAGAAATTCTTACAACCCTGTTACCCTATCATTGAGGTCAAGCAGAAGCAGCCCCAGATCAAAAGTGTATGGTTCACTTGTCTGACCCAGCTGTTGCCAGAATATCAATACCTTTGACTCAGTTGTTGCATAAACCATTATATAAAACCTGCCAGGTGTACCACAGGAAAAACAAGCTACAGTTGATTTGGAGAAATCAAGCTCTATAGGCCTTTGCGAGTATACCATGTTCATCTAAAAACTTTATACTCTGGTCACAAGACAGTCATGCTGTGCTTCACAAAGCATTTGATGGAGTAAAAACAAGCTGTTAGGAGGCAAAAGGTAAGATTTTCAATGTAAATATGACCAGGGAAAGAAGCCACATGCAGGCACTTACGTATTTTAGTGAGGGTGTTGCTGAAAGTGATGTGGTACTCATAATACTTCATTCAAAAGGCAGGGAAACAGTACAAAATAGTGCTGAAAACCGAAATATGACTGTGTCCTTTGGGAACACAGGACATATTTGATGACGATCATGACCATGGTGATGATCAATTTTGAAGACAACAAAATGCCTTCATTTCTTAGTGTACACCATCTGGTTTTCATTTCTTTTAGAGATGAAAATGCCCTCCTATGGAATGGCTCAACAGGTGTGTTGTTTCCTACTACTACTTTAAAAAAAAATTTACTCAGTAAGTGAAGTGATTTCATTCCTGAATCAGGAAAATAGATACTGCTAGAAATGACAGTGTCAAACTCATAACAGTGATTATTTCAAGCTTAGAAGAATCACTTTTAAGACAGGAATATTTGGCTTATTTGTTTTGTGGCTATTAGGCATTTAATACTTCCACTGAGACAGAGTAAACTTTCTAAAGATAAATAGTAAAAAAAATATATTTAAATTGTCCTAAACATAAATGCTAGGATAAAAAATAAGTATGAAAATGCTGACTGGAGAGAAATTTTCTCCCAGGAGAACTTCCACATGATCATTTTATATCCATATTGGAATCTTCAAAGAATCCTAGTAAATCCACAAAGCTTTGGGGAAATCCTTCTGAAATAAAATGGTACTGAATTGTTGGGGAAGAACAGTCTTGTAGTTTCTGAAATCTTTCTGTGAGGAGCTGTCCTGCTTTCAAATCTACCATGTTGCCAGTGAGAGGCATGGGAGAATTTTGTAAAGGTTTATAGTCAAAACCGAAGGTATGATTTCAATTTCTACAACTGATCACAGAAATATGACTTACAGTAGTTTTTTCATAAGTATTTGTTTTCTCCAAAAGCTGACTTTTGTCTCCACTATTGATGTCATTGTTGTTCAGTTGCTATGTCATGTCTGACTCTTTGTGACCCCATGGACTGCAGCACGCCAGGCTTCCCTGTCCTTCCCTGTCTCCCAGAGTTTGCTCAAACTGCTATCCATTGATCCAGTGATCCCATCCAACCATCTCATGCTGCTGTCCCTTCTCCAGCTGTCAGTCTTTCCCAGCATCAGGGTCTTTTCCAATGGGTCAGCTCTTCACATCAGGTGGCCAAAGATTGATGTTGTAAATTTGTTAAAATATTAAAAAATATTTCATCTCAAAATGTTTTCACCTACTAAGCAATGATTAAATAGCCACTATTATCATTTGAGTTCCATTTCACTTATTATTTAATAAAACTGGATTTCAATTTAATATATAACCCTAGATTATACAATTGAGAAGATTTTCTTACATTTTCATTTTGTACCTATTATCACTCCTTGTATTGTTTACTAGTAGATTTCACAGAAACATTTAATTTTATCCCTCATATATTGAGTTGTTATAAGATTGTGAGAAAGCCTATGTAATTACCCTTTGAAGCAGGGAATAGAAAGAAACATATTATTGATAATGCTTACAGAAGAGTTTTTCTAACAGCCTCCTACTGGGAATTCTTGTGAGCAATAAAAATAAAATGTGTAAATTAAGGAAACTATACCAAGTGAAACTACCTGTTTTAAAAAATTCTATTCTATTTCAAAAGAAGTACTGATATTCTCCAGGAGCCTCCATTCTGTTCCCCAGGGCTGCACGCCATCTTGTAACGGTACAATCAAAAAGCACTGGCATTCAGTTCTTAATCAACTACATTCAGCTGTGATTAATCCTCTCCATAGTTTATCTGCTTCTCTGTGTATCCTAAAGACCCTAACTGCAACCAACTGGGTCCTGTATCACGTGGAAGGATGTGTGATTAACTCATTAATATTTAAGGTTTTAAATCTTAAAAACCATAGCGATATGCTAGTGATTTGGCTTTATCAAACTGATGGCTGTGTGTAATGTTTAAGGTAAAATTATTTGTAGGAAACTTCAGTAAATTAGTATGTTTGCATTATACCGTTTCATTTTCTTATTCAAAGTCTAAAAAAAATATCTGGCAGGACTGAGAGGAATAATAGAGATTTGTAATTACAAAGTTGATTTTAAAAAGTCACAATTATGTTTCCAATTACAATATGATAGAGCTTTCCTTTTTAAAGGGAGGGGGAATGTGCTTTTTTTTTTTTTTTAAGCCTTTGGTTTCTTTAAGTAAATCTCCTTAAGCAATTACAGCAAAAATAGCAAGAGCTAGCAAATATGATTGGCATGAATTTCTCTAAAAATATCATGAAAAAAAATTCATTACTATTGTGAATCTAGGTTGACCTTACCCTTATGCAATGAAAGTAATTTTTAACTAATACTGAGTTACATTCCATTTCAGATTTCCTATTTCAAAGCGTGTCTCAAATTTCTAAGATGTTAAACCAAGTATCGAGCCATTTTTGTATATGTAATAAAAGTCTTTAAAATAAAATGGTAATCCTAAGAAAACCAAATGCATGAAAAATATGGTCTGACTGTATAACAAAAGGGAGTTATATAATTCTACTTGAGTGAAATCTTTCATCTTTGATTTACAGGTTGGAGTCCTCTTTAACTAAAACCATATTGTTCCATATCTTTCATATCATGGCCTTCCCTAAAACCTTGTTTTAATTAAGGTTTCTTTCAGATTTTTGAATAAAAGCATGACAATCTTCACTTATGGCTTTAATATATCCTTTGAGTTAGGAAAATATATAAAAAGAAACATCAATTCTTTTGAAAGCATCGTCAGATATTAAATACTGTGAGGTATTCTACATCAATGTCTTTAGGTGTCTGAGTTATACATTGAAATAGAATAATGGGAGGTAGGGGGATAACCTACTTATATTTAATAAGTTGCTTTTAATCTCAGAAATAAATGTCCTTTATTTTTTGCCTTTGACACCAAAGCAGCATGTGTAAAGGTTAAGTTTGTGTTGTGTTTTTTTCACATGAAGGCACAATTTCAAGGTTAACTCAATTCTAGGTGACTTCAAATAGGTAATGCCTTCATTAACACATTTCAAAGATCTGGAAAATTCAGTAACATTGCTTAAACCATATTTACCTTCAGTGGTTTTACTGCTAAAAGAATACATCAGACTAAGCAACTGTGTTAACCTGGGAAGTAAAAAAAAAACTAAGTTCACAAAGCTCCTGAGTAATTGGGGAGATTGTGGGTAATCTTCACCTTATTTTTTTTATTGGAAGGAAGGATGAAAGGCAAGAAGAAAGGAAGTAATGGAAGACTAAAGTAAGAGAAGTTCTTGATAGATTTGGAACAAATTAACATGACCTTGGAAAAGACACACACTTTTTCAAAGACAGTTAAAATACTCCATGGAACATATGCTCAGAGCTACTGTCCTCAGAGCAAGAGATATACAGTGGGGGGAGGGGGAGGAGGATGGGCGGGAGGGAGCCATCATCCCAAATGAACTGCAAAGTTCCTGTGTCAGAACACGAGAGGGAGGGATGTTAGGCAAGCGGCATGACTTCTCAAAAAATTACATACACTATGTGACATTCCTTTGCCCCTGGACTTTGAGGTACTGCGTGTTTCATTCCCCTGGAAAAAAGCCTCATCTCAGTTCCTCCATGTTGGACTCTTACTAGCAAGAGCTGAACCATGTGTTAAAACAAAGGCCAAAAACAAACAGAACAAAACAAAACAAACCCCGTGATCTGTCAGGAATTGCTATCCGTTCATAGCTGAAAGCAAATCCTGTAAACAATTTAAGACTGTCTGACAAAAAGTTACCCAATAAAAAACTGATCACAATGTCAGGAATGAGTATTTCTCAGGTTTTGCCCAAAATTTCACTGGCTGTCGTAGCATCTGTAATTAACAGTATCTAATGCTGTGTTGCATGTTTCTAGTTCATACTTTGGGCCTGGGAGTGGGTTACCCAGCATATTAAAAGCATGCTGGAAGCAGTTTCTTCCAATCGTGGTTTACTGTAACTTTAGAATCACAGCGGTTACTTTTAAGGAATCTTTAATGCCCTTTCAAGTCCATCCAAAGAACAAGTGAAGCTGCTGTTCAGAATTTTGTGCCCAGTGTTTATGTTCCATCGAATCTGTGCCACCCAGGCAGCAGACAAGACATGTCTGAAGGTGCTGGGTGGTGGGGGGATACACAATGATGTCACACACAGGAAATATCGGGGGTGGGGGGCTGGGGAGGACTTGGCACTTCACAAGGCTGGCTCCTCTTCCATAGGCTCACCAGCAGTTCTGTAAAAATAAACAGGCAATCAGAATACAGCATAAGAGTACACAATGACATTGTAGATTTTCATGCATAATCAAAGCTGATTTTTCAGCTCTCTCTGATGTTTATTTGTGTTATTCAGTTATCCATAAATAGAGTTTCTTTCCTAGGAAGTATAAACAAATGTCAAGTGGAAAAACATTTTCGATCCAAGCAATCATTGGAAATGTTCCTGTTTATATTAAAACATGTCAGAATATTTTATAACTCTAATTCCAAAATGTACATGTTTTGTGTCTTATACAGTCCAATAATTATTGAAAAAATTAACGGTATTTTATTTTAGGAGCAGTGGCAGCGATTTCCTATGGAACCAGTTTGCTAATGAGAGCAAAGGACCTAGCTGGCTTCTGAGGGAGACTCACCAGGGTTCTGGTTTTTGCTTCTGTTCTTTCATAACTGGATTGGCTGCCTGCCGGAGGCATTTCAAATCAAATTCTGAATTTGATTAGCAAATCGCTGCTACAGACCCAACGTTTTTACAAGAAATGCACTATCGTAGTGTGTAAATGGTTTTTATTCGGCATCATCTGTGGGGTGTTCTGCTCCGGCAAAACCAAAACTAATTGCTTGAAAATTTATACTTGAGATTTAGCCTTAATTTACTAACACTATGAGGGTGTTTCAAGGCAAACTTTTAGAATGATTTTTAATTTAGTCAAAAGGACAAACTGTAGCCAGAATCCAAATACATGAGGGAACTGGGTTGCCGGGGGGAGAATGTTGGGGTCTGAGATGTCGAGAGAACCGAGTATGAGTCTGAGGCTCTGCAATTTGCTAATACTGCAACTGCTAATGTTGTAACTATACTTCTGTGAGGCCGTGGTTTCATGTTTAAAACCCTGAGAAAAAAATGTTCCTTACAAAATTAGTGAAGGTTAAAAAATGAAGTAAAATTGACTTCTAAACAATATACATTCTGAGACAGTAGTTACTTAATACTTTGGATCTGTCCCTTCATCATCTAACATAAGCGTAAAACTGTGTTGAACGGTACAGAGTTATGCCGGTGCTACCATAAGGAAACGCAATAATTGGATGACAGTTCTCTCTCATTGGTGGAAGAACAGGTAGGTGGTTTTAATTTTCTTTTTCATACTGTTTATCTAATTGCCAGTATTCTGTAATGCATTACTTTCATATTAGAATGTTGTTAAGGCAAATGAACAATATAGGTGTGTTGTTTTATACATATAAAGAAAAAAATTTTGTATATGTATCAATAAAGTAGCTGCATTTTAATTTAGCATTTTTAAAATAAATTTAAAACATTGAAAGATTTTATCCATGGAACAGTAAAAGATTTTAATGTATACACAAAAGAATGAGAAATGTTAGGTATTCATTATTATTTAAAAAGGAGATCCAAATGAGTCTATGTGGAATACTTAGAAAAATTCTTAGAGAAGTTATAGCCTGTCCAAGAGTATATTGGATAAGGAGGTTGTGAGAAAGTGTTTAGAGTTGCTATATGTAAAGGGTTTTTAAATGAGTCATAAGTCATCCTATAGTAAAATCTTTCCAAAGTAAAATTAGCAGCATTCCCAGAAGAAAAGGAAAACAGTTAAGTAAGTAAGCTAATTTATTCATAAACATGTGAACATATTTACATTTGAGAATATATGGATTATATAGGTATATAATCCTCAATTCAGATACTCCAATAGAGACTGAACTTTTGTATTATTTCCAAGCTTTATTGAGATACACAGTTTGTTGATTACAAGTTAAAGGCAATGTGATGATTTGATACAAATATATATCATGAAAGGTTTACCATAATAATGCAGCCTTCACCTCCTATAATTACCATTTTTGTTGCTATGGTGAGAACATTTAAGAAGATCATAGCAAATTGTGAGTGTACAATATAGCATTGTTAGGTATAAGTCATCATGCTGTGTATCAGATCCCCGGCAGTAAGACATCTTCTAACTGGAAGCTTCCACATTCTGACCAGCATTGTCCCATTTCCCTTATCTCCCAGCCCTTGGCAACTTTCAGTCTATTTCTATGAGTTTAACATTTTCTTCCAGTTTTATTGAAAAGTCCTTGACATACCTCACTGTGTAAGTTTAAGGTGTACAGCACGATAGTTTGATTGACATATATAGTGAAATTATTACCACAGTAGTTAAGGTAATATCCATCACCTCATACAGAGTTCAGTGTTATTTTATTTCATATATAAATGAGATCATACAGCATTTATTTTTCTCTGTCTTATATCACTTAGCATAATGCTCTCAAGTTTCACCATGTTGAACCATTTTTTATGGCCGAATAATATTCTATTTTATGTATACACCACATTTTCTTATCTTGGCTATTTTAAATAACCCTGCAATGAACATTAGAGCACAGTAGTTCTTTCACTTTGAGCCATTTACATTTAAAATAATTATTCATAGTTAATAACTTCAGTCACTCAGTCATGTCCAACTCTTCGCGACCCCATGAACTGCAGCACTCCAGGCCTCCCTGTCCATCATCAACTCCTGGAATTCACCCAAACTCTTGTCCGTTGAGTAGGTGATGCCATCCAGTCATTTCATCCTCTGTTGTCCCCTTCTCCGGTCCCTAATCCCTCCCAGCATCAGAGTCTTTTCCAATGAGTCAACTCTTCGCGTCAGGTGGCCAAACTATTGGAGTTTCACCTTTAGCATCAGTCCTTCCAAAGAACACCCAGGGCTGATCTCCTTTAGAATGGACTGGTTGGATCTCCTTGCAGTCCAAGGGACGCTCAAGAGTCTTCTCCAACACCACAGTTCAAAAGCATCAATTCTTCAGTGCTCAGCTTTCTTCACAGTCCAACTTTCACATCCATACATGACTACTGGAAAAACTATAGCCTTGACTAGATGGACCTTAGTTGGCAAAGTAATGTCTCTGCTTTTGAATATGCTCTCTAGGTTGGTCATAACTTTCCTTCCAGGGAGTAAGCATCTTTTAATTTCATGGCTGCAATCACCATCTGCAGTGCTTTTGGAGCCCCCCAAAATAAAGTCTATTTCCACTGTTTCCCCATCTAGTTCCCATGAAATAATGGGACCAGATGCCATGATCTTTGTTTTCTGAATGTTGAGCTTTAAGCCAGCTTTTTCACTCTTCTCTTTCACTTTCATCAAGAGGCTTTTTAGTTCCTCCTCACTTTCTGCCATAAGGGTGGTGTCATCTGCATATCTGAGGTTATTGATATTTCTCCCAGCAGTCTTGATTCCAGCTTGTGCTTCTTGCAGCCCAGCATTTCTCATGAAGTACTCTGCATATAAGTTAAAAAGCAGGGTGACAATATACAGCCTTGACGTACTCCTTTTCCTATTTGCAACCAGTCTGTTGTTCCATGTCCAGTTCTAACTGTTGCTTCCTGACCTGAATATAGGTTTCTCAAGAGGCAGGTCAGGTGGTCTGGTATTCACATCTCTTTCAGAATTTTCCACAGTTTATTGTGATCCACACAGTCAAAGGCTTTGGCATAGTCAATAAAGCAGAAATAGATGTTTTTCTGGAACTCTCTTGCTTTTTCGATGATCCAGCCGATTGTTGGCAATTTGATCTCTGGTTCCTCTGCCTTTTCTAAAACCAGCTTGAACATCTGGAAGCAGTCTTGATTCCAGCTTGTGCTTCTTGCAGCCCAGCATTTCTCATGAAGTACTCTGCATATAAGTTAAATAAGCAGGGTGACAATATACAGCCTTGACGTACTCCTTTTCCTATTTGCAACCAGTCTGTTGTTCCATGTCCAGTTCTAACTGTTGCTTCCTGACCTGAATATAGGTTTCTCAAGAGGCAGGTCAGGTGGTCTGGTATTCACATCTCTTTCAGAATTTTCCACAGTTTATTGTGATCCACACAGTCAAAGGCTTTGGCATAGTCAATAAAGCAGAAATAGATGTTTTTCTGGAACTCTCTTGCTTTTTCGATGATCCAGCCGATTGTTGGCAATTTGATCTCTGGTTCCTCTGCCTTTTCTAAAACCAGCTTGAACATCTGGACATTCACGGTTCACGTATTGCTGAATCTTGGCTTGGAGAATGTTGAGCATTACTTTACTAGTGTATGAGATGAGTGCAATTGTGTGGTGGTTTGAGCATTATTTGCTATTGCCTTTCTTTGGGATTAGAATGAAAACTGACCTTTTCCAGTCCTGTGGCCACTGCTGAGTTTTCCAAATTTGCTGGCATATTGAGTGTAGCACTTTCACAGCATCATCTTTCAGGATTTGAAACAGCTCAACTGTAATTCCATCACCTCCACTAGCTTTGCTCGTAGTGATGCTTTCTAAGGCCCACTTGACTTCACATTCCAGGATGTCTGGCTCTAGGTGAGTGATCACATCATCGTGATTATCTGGGTCATGAAGATCTTTTTTGTACAGTTCTTCTGTGTATTCTTACCACCTCTTAATATCTTCTGCTTCTGTTATGTCCATACCATTTCTGTCCTTTATCAAGCCCATCTTTGCATTAAATGTTCCCTTTGTATCTCTAATTTTCTTGAAGAGATCTCTAGTCTTTCCCATTCTGTTGTTTTCCTCTATTTCTTTGCATTCATCACTGAGGAAGTCTTTCTTTCTGTCCTAGTTAATAACTTACCACCACCATATAGTTTTCTGGCTGTTTTGTACTTTATTATTTTCCTCTCATGATGCCTTCCTTTAAAATTGATGATTTTTCCATAGTGGTATGCTTTAATTCCTTTCTCTTTATCTGCTTTGCAGATAAAGGTTCTTGCTTTGCAGTTAACCTGAGGCTTACTTGAAACTTTTTATAGATAACAACAATCTAATTTTAACCTGTTAATAACTTTGATTGCATATAAACATATACTTTCACTCCTCTCTCTAGTTTGTTTTTGATGTCATGATTTATACTTTTTTGATATTGTATATCCATTAACAAATTACTATAGCTATTTAAAATATTTTTGTACTTTAGCCTTTAAACAGAGTTGTGTTTAACACATCACCATATTATAGTATTAGAATATTTTGCATCTGACTATATACTTAGCTTAGCCAGTATGTTGTATATTTTCCTATGTTTTCATGTTAGTAATTATTGTCCTGTCTTTTCAGTGTGAAGAACTCATTTTCAGCACTTCTTGAAAGAAAAGTCTTGTGGTGATGCACTATCTCAGCTTTCTTCTTTTTGTTCAGGAAAGTCTATCTCCCCTTAATTTCTATGGACAGCTTTGGCAGGTAAAGTCTTCTGGTTGGCAGTTTTTGGTTTTTTTTCTTTCAGCACTTTGGATACATCATCCCACTCACTCCCATGGGTGAAGGGTCTCACCACAGGGGTGAGCATGGCAGTAGAGGTTTGTGAAGCAAGCCAGGCTGGGGGTGTGCAGGTACACAGCTGGGGGAGCGAGCAGAAGTTGCGATTCAGGCCAGTAACGAGAGACAGGGCTGACTGCCGAAAGCCCAGAGGCATTTGTGCGGGCCTCGGCTGTCAGCACGACGTCCTTGACTGCAGGTCCTGCTAGATGCCCACGTGGCAGTGAAGGCTCGTAATGGGGCTGACAGCGTGGACGTGCACAGGTTGGCACCCTGCACTTGTGCAGCCACAGAGGCTGGGGCTGGCCACTGGTAAGGGTCCCAGGCTATGTGTGTGGTGGGGAGGGAACAAGGAGAAACTCAGGCAATTGATGACCATGGAGGTGAAAATCGGAGGGGCAAACCTCAGTGGAGAAATCTGCAGGGAGTTGAAAGTGGCTGTACTGGGCACTGGTTCCTTCCATGGCGGAAGCGGCTGGGCTCCTTGTAGAGCAAGTCCCTGGGAACTACGGTTGCTCCCACTGCAGGACTAATACTGGTAGTCCCGCTGCCTTCCTTCCCTGTTCCAGTCATCTCATACATCTCAGCTTTGCTGATCTCTGAGTGAAGTGAAACTGAAGTGGGTCTTTCCTGCAGTGTTCCAGAAAGCTAGTGAAGCCAGTCCTGCTGTTCTCCCTTTGTTGGTGAGGGAAACTTCTCCTTCTTGGTGCTGAGCAATGCCAGCCTGGAGGATGGGATGACACAGATGAAATGAAGCTCTTTTGTCCAATTATTCTCAGGTTTTTTGTTCTGCTCTGTTGCGGGTGTTTCTAAGGTGGACACCTAAGCTGTCCCAGGGCTATTTCTGTTCATGGATAGCAGCCTAATTATTGATCTCTGTTGTGTGTTGGGGGGGGCGGGTATGGAACAGAGGCTCAGTTTTTCTGTCATCTTAGTGACAATACTCCTTCCATCTGAATTTTCCTACTTTTAACCCAAAGCCACACCAACATGATCATTCCCCTGCATCTAGCACTTAATTGTAGCAGGAGTTTCAGAGACTGTGGTGAGTAGAGAATGTCTCAGGGGTCAAAGAAGTAAAGAGCACAAATCTACCTTGGGTGGAAGATCTGTGAGTTCTTCAGGCATTTAGCCTAGACTCTGAGGAGGTAAGCAAAGTGTCTTCAGCACAAACCATTCACTGCAGAATGAAGCTGCTTCTGTTAAAACATGAAGGCTTTGAGGTACAATATAAAAAGCTTGCCATCAAGATACTTCTTTTTACTATCCTCTCTTCAAAGTCATTTTATATTAACCACTTTTGGGAAAATAATTTATATTCTAATGAAATGAATACACACAACAAGCCAAATCTCTGTATCTTAGTTGGAAAATATCCTGGATTTCAAGGCAGATGCCATGTGTTGAGGTCCCAGCTCTGCCATTTTCTAAAATTTACCTGTAAGTCATGGTCTCTTTAAAACTGAAATAATAATCTGATCTGCTGTCTGGGTGTTCTCATATCCATAGCTCTCAGTGGACACAATATTATTGTTACTTAATCCCTGTTACAAGTCTACATATTCTTTTAAGTTAACAAATCATCTTCATAAACACTTAGAAAGTGAACTGGTTAGAGATGACCCTTAAATGTCGATTTTTGGTACTCTGGAAATGTGGGGGCTCTCCACTTCAATCTTCTATGGACAGATACCAAGTTTTGATTAACAGAAACACCGTTGTGGTAAGAGATGGGTGAAAGGGAGAGGTGAATCTTCAGTATATGGATTTAATTCCATTTGCAATTAGGTGAAGTGGAGATAGAGGAAAGTCATGGATAACTGTAAAATAAAACCTTCAAAGATAAATTTTTGTATAATAGTTCAGCTGGCTGAAGGACATAAACTTCTCCAACAGTAAGTAGAAGTGAAAACAGACAGTCCTCTGTTGATGAATGCCAAAGATTTCATACATTAAGTGATGGATCAGTTTAGTCCAGCAATCATAAGGTAATTTACAAAAATAAAAGCAGAATTTGAGACAAGATATAGCATGAAATGAAATTTATATTTTTCCTTAAAGGGGTATTTAGTTTCCTATGATTTTTAAAGCAGCATTTGTTAATTTATGTTATTGTTATTTTTAAGATACATTTCCTGTTGGTTTATTGATTTAATCCTTGTACTTTCCTCTTCCTCCTCCAAGGTAAGGAGGAGGATTCTTGTTATGTACATTGTTCTGTTCATAGGATTCCTTAAAGTTATATATTATTGTTTTATGGACATATATTTTCATTTTATGTAAATTTTATAATTTCTGTTGTGTAATTTTCTCACTGGGTACTACATGTGTTATATAAACATCACTGTATGCAGTTATCATTATCTAGTCTGTAGCAGCCAAGTAATACATGGGATCTCCTTGACAGTGTGACCTTCACATTTTGACCTTCGTTCTTCCAATAATGGACACTGGGTTTGATGATCCCCTTCTTACCTATCATGAAGAAGCTGTAGTGAACTTCTTAGTACATGTACTGTAATTACCCTGGATGAGAATGTCTTCAGTATACATTTCTAGGAGCAAGATTACCAGGTTATTTGCTTTGTGTTGACTAAAAATGGTAGTAAACGCTTTCCAGAATGCTGCCATAGTTTACTGTGAGAGCTCTAAAGCCTCACATCTCCACCAATGCTGGCACAGTCCTCAGACTACTGAAATTTTCAGTGATTAAAGAAATAATTATATTGAGTATCTATGATACACCCCTGGCTCTGTTCTATGTATGAGAGGTATAGGGGAGACATAGTACTGATAGAATAGAAGGACCTGATCTAATTTTGGTATTAATAGTCAGTGAAAATTCTCCAAGAGGAGCAAGTGATATTTGATCTGAGCTCTAAAAGGTAAGCTGGAAGACAGTGTGAAAACCAAGTGAAGGGTCAGTGAGAAGACAAGCTAAGTATTCCAATCAGAAGGGAGGGTGTGTGCCAAGAAGGCCTGAGATGGACATGAATATAGCTTTTGTGAGAAAATGTGATAGTGTATTGTGCTTTCACTACATACCCACCAGAAAGGCTAAAATAATAAGGACCCATTATACAAGTGCAGGTGAGGATATAAGACAAATGTAACTGTCTTTCATTGCTGGTGGGAAAGAAAAATGGCACAAAGTAAAAACCTGTACAAAAGTTTCATAAAGACTTAGGTTTCTCAAAGAATTAAAAACAATTACCATATGATCCAGGAACTCCACTTCTAGGTATATAGTAAAAAAAGAAATTCAAAATCAGATCTTGAAGAGAGAGACTATATACTTAAATTCATTAAAGAATTATTCACAATAGCCAGAGGTGGAAGCAACCTAAATGCCCATTGTCAGATGAAGAGGTAAACGAAATGTGGTTATGTGCCTACAATGAGTTATTACTCAGCCATAAAAAAGGTAGAAAATTTGTCATATGCTACAACAGGGATAATAAACCTTGGCAACTTTATGCTAAGTAAAGTAAGCCAGTCACAAAAAGGCAAATACTGCATGATTTGCATATATGATATATCTATAAAGACATCAAATTCTTAGAATGGTGGTTACTAGGAGCTAGGCTAAAGGGAAAAGGAAAGTTGTTTAATAGGTATAGAGTTTTAGTTTTGAAGATAAAAGTTATGGAGATATGGGCATACAGTTAATACTACTGTACTGGATATTTAAAATGGCTCACATAGTAAATGTTATGTGTTTTCTCCATATTAAAACAACTTCACAGCAGCTTTATTCACAACAGTCCCTAATTGGCAGAAGATCTGAAGAGAGATTTTTCCAAAGAAGACATATATTTAATAGATGACCAACAGGTAGATGAAAAGATATTCAACATCACTAATCATCAGGGAGATGCAAATCAAAACCAGGTATTAATCTGTTTCAAAGATGGCAAGATCACACAGTGGAGGAAAGTCTCTTCCATAAGTGGTGCTGGGAAAACTAGACAGGTACATGTAAAACAATGAAATTAAAGTAGTCCATAACACCATATACAAAATAAACACAAAATGGATTAAAGACCTAACTGTAAGACCAAGTACTGTAAAAGTCGTTGGGATCGACATGTATACACTGCTATATTTAAAATAGATAACCAATAAGAACCTACTGTGTAGCATAGGGAACTCTGCTCAGCAGTCTGTGATTACCTAAATGAGAAAAGAACTTGAAAAAGAATAGATACATGTATATTCTGCTGTACACCTGAAATTCACACATTTGAGTCAACCATAGTTCAGTATAAAATAAAAATTTTAAAAACTAGATGGCTTGCTCAAGCTATTGCTCTTATCTTGGATGCCTCTGTTCTTATTTACTAGGTGAAATCCTCCGTTTTTCTACCTTTTTCTCTGTGAAATTCTGTTTTTCTCAGTTGTCCTGCCTCTGTGGTTTGTTCCCCAGTTCTTGGCCTATGTTAAGTCTTCTTTTATCCTGTAGCTCAGTCTATCAAATGACTTATCATTTACTGTAGTTGGTTGTTTACGTTTGATCCTGTGGTAGAAAGAATGATAGCCCCCCACCAAGATGTCCTAGTCCCTGGAAATTGTGGATATGTTTCCTTGGATAGCAACACTGACTTAGTATGATAAGATTAAGGACCTCAAGACAGAGAGATGATCCTGGTGGGTCCCTTTAGGATATTACAAGCAGAGAGACCCTGGTTTTGAGCCAGCTTTTTTTTCCTCCTTCAGTCAGAGAGAGAGATGATGACTGCAGAAAGGTCAGAGATGTGAAGTTGCTGGCTTTGAAGACAGAGGAAGGGGGCCATGAACCAAGGAATGCAGGAGCATCTAGAAAGTGGGAAAGGCAAGGAAACAGTCTCTTCCCTTAGAGCCTCTAGCATGGAACAAGACTTGGCCAACTTCTGTACTTTAACCCAGAAACTTGTCATTTTGAGCCACTAGGTCTGTAGTACTATTTTAAGATAGTAAGAGAAAATGAATACAATCTCCGAATATGTGAAAATTTTGAAGACTCCATGGAAACTCTGTGACCCTCACTCCCAAAACTCTTGTCTGGCATGTAGAAAATCATTAGAAAATGTTTAAATGGACCAGATGTTCTCCCTTCTACTGCAGGTCACAAAATAATCCTGGCATCTGTCAGCATCAGACCCAAGACAATCCCTTTCTCCATTCAGACACTTTGCTTTCCCTTCCTGTCTATCATGTTTCCTCAGTTAATCCATCTCTATGGTATGAGTACTATGGATTCTGGTCAGCCAACATATCTGAAAAATGGATACTGTCAATGGTACTATAGAAGAAAAACACAAAACACACATTTTGAAAACTTATAGAAAGATAAAAACATTGATTCCCCCAGAAAATAGTAAATAGAGACAATAAGACAAAGCTCACATAGTACTACGAAGTGTCATTACCATTTTAACAATGTTTTGTCATCTGTCTTGAACTCATTCATTACGAAGTATTTATTACCTACAATGTATTGGGCATTGTAACTGTTCTCGTCAGCCAATCACAAGATTAGTTAATTGAATCAATTTATTGCTTAGTGATTATCTATTTTTAATGACTACACTACTGATTTAACCTATGAACATATTAAATGTTAAACATACAGATGCCCAGGTACAATCTATTTCTAATATTGTAGGTCACTAAATGATGAACAATATATTAAGGGAGGAAAACAAGCAAACTGAAGCAGCAGGAAAATGATAGAAAAATAATAAAAGCCAACCTTAATATTGAGTACTTACCATGTTGTCAAGTGTTAAGTTCTTAAGATGAATTATCTCATTTCATCCTCAAAACCCTATGAAATTTTCCCTTCATTTTAAAAATCAAGGAAAGTAAAGCCCCAGAGAGATAACTGTTGATCAGGTACATGCTGCTTAATTTGCAGATGGGATTTGAACCTAGGGAAGATCCCCTGGAGGAGGGCATGGCGACCAACTCCAGTATTCTTGCCTCAAGAACCACACGGACAGAGAAGCCTGGAAAGCTAGAGTCCATGGGGTTGCAAAGTCAGACACAGCTAAAGTCACTGAGCACACACAAAGCTGATTCCAGAGTCACACTCTACTCTTCCTCTGTAGTGGCAAGAAGGTAACAGTGAAGAAGTATATTGTTCTGTTTTTTCAGTTTAAACACTTATTTGTAAACAAACTCAAACACACTGGATTTATTCCCTAAGAGTTCACACACATCCCAAGAACACACTTTAGGCACTGAACACAGAGAAAAATAATGGGCCCAGGAGAAGGACAGGAAGGTAAGAAGGGGCATACTGTCCTTTCCCTTACTAGGAGCCTCCTAATCTCAGCCCACTTTTCAGCTAACGAATTGTTGACACTGGATGAAAATTAAGAATAAAATTAATACTGGAATGTTTGCCTGGCTAGATAAATCAAGTGCTCAAAATAATGGTATCAGAGAGAAAAATCAGAAACCTGAATAACTGCTGCAACATCTAGCTTCCAGAAACCCGTAAGAGACAATCCCAAAACATGGAAAACCAAGTTGTATTTCTACTAGACATAAATGTGTATTTAATAGGTCTCTTTCTATATAAATCTCCAGATACAGGAAAATGTGGTTATCAAGTCCTTGCCACTACTGATAAGCTACTGAAAGCCAAAGCAGATACTTAGAAGTTTCTAGCTTATTATACTTTTAAAAATATACATAGATGATATAGTTATTCAAAAACAGAATGACAAGATTCAAAATGACACATTTTCCCATGCTTATGTATAATATAATGACTTGAGATCATCTCTTTCATGAGAAAAACTGACAGAAGTTGAAGACGAAATGATGAAGTTCCAGGGTGACTGAATGGGCTTCCCTGGTACCGGTCAGCTTTGTGACTGACACTATAATCAATAAACTGACACTTGAAAACCTAACTTTGTTTTGATTAAAAAAACAGTCAGAAAATCCAGAGTGTAAATATGCTCCCAGTAACTTAGGAGTTGATCATTCTGAACTCCTGGTTGCCAGAGAGAGATTGGTCTTGATTTTCAGCAGGGCCTGAACTGGTATCCAAGAAAAAACCTCAGCACTGCACTGGCCTTTCACAGCAGAAGCATCCGAAACATGCCTGACCAATGCAAACTACCATCCTTGAAAGGTGCCATCTCCAGGCATACGTGAGAAAAGCTAAGATCACGGTCTTCTCTTCCCAATGACATGCTCTGCGTGACCAGCCCTAGTTCACATCATTTGAACATACATGTTGGTCCCACTTGACTCTGTCTTGTTTTTTGCTGATGCACCGCCAGTCATTTCCTTCCTGCTCAAGTCCTTTGCCACCTGAAAATTATGTTTTGAAAACTATACTTCAGTCAACCATCCCCAAAATGAATCCCCATCCTTCCTCTAATAATTTATTATTCATGATCCATCAGTGAGTTATAAAAGTGAAATGACTTTGCACTGTGTTGTCATCTTCCCCACCTCCTCCCGCCCTCCCCCCCCCCAAAAAAAATGAACAAAAAATACTTATAATGGTTCCTAGCCAGGAGCATTTTATCCTTTATTCACTAGTGGTAAATGAGTCAGATATGAGTTGGCCAGGAAAAGAGCTGCTTTACCCAAAATCTTAGTGCAAAATGAGTCATCTCACTCCAAACACCAATATATTCTCCAAAATAACTGGCAAGAATTTCCTATAAAAAGAATCTTGCCTTCACCCTTTTCCATCCATTTAGCTCTCTGATTTTTCTATTTTTCAATTTCCTGTGTACTTATAACATTGCATTCATAACAAAGGCCCAAGAACATTTCTACCTCTTTACCTCATTGTGAAAGCCATTTTTTCCTCTATCGAGTAGGAGGACAATTCTGATAGCATTCCTGTGAAAAGAATAAACGCTCTGTGGCTTTCAAGGGTTTTCCCTGTCTGACTCTCTGTGATGAAATTCATGCATGGTTCAACAGAAATGCAAAAGGCAGTTTTAGAAGAATTTTTCTTTTTCACTGCTGAAAAAGTGAGTTCAAAGCCACAGAAAATATTTCAAGCAAAACCATTTTCCTTCCCATAAGAAAAATTAATCAAAACAGATACAATCTGTTTAAAGCTGATAAAGAAATGTGAATTCAAGCCACAAACTTCAACTTTGTTCCCCTGTACATTAAAACATTCACATTCCCCCATTCTTTCTCTGCCATCAAATGAGCTTAAAAATCACTGTGAACTGAAGTCAGGGTCAAGTCTCGGTAGTTTATCAGGAGTCAAGCACACTATGTACTTGAGGATAAACAAACATGCTTATAGAGCAATTCCTCCAAAGTACTGAGATTTTTATATTACATGGGGCTCACAACAGGACTTACTATGCTTAATTATTCTAAGCTCTGCAATTTAACAGGAGAAATTACAATTACACTTATAATTCACTTCACTCAGGCTAGAATTTAGCTTTGCTTCTCTATATTAAATGGATTCTAAAGAATAGCTATGCTCCTTTTACATCCAACACTAACAGATGTTAGTTTCCTTAGTTTTACAGCCCTCAAATGACAGACAACTAACTGTATTTGGCCTTGGGAATAACTACAACACCTCTGAATTATGAACTTGGTTTGGTTCTTAGCTGGGAACAGCAGGGGGTTAGTTCATATTATCAGATGTAAAATAAGTTTTCCCTTATGCTCCAGATACCCATATGAAGATGCCTTTTTAAGTGGTTGTAGTAAGAAAAAACAATTGCACAAAAATGAAATCTATTATTCAATGTATCTCCTGTCTTTATGGACAAAGCAAGATGTTAAATCCATTAAACTCTGAATACCCAGTAAAGGCAAGAAAGCTAAAACTGTTCGAATTTGTGCATTCTTGGGAAAACTGCCAATCTATGTACTAGTAGCAGGATTTGTGTAATTAATGGTGATGTTATTGACAGAGGGAGTTCAATTTCACCCTCAGAAGCAATTTAGAAGTGCAAGCTGGCAGAGCTTTAGTAAAGCCTCACCTAGTCATCTTTAAACTGAAGAAATGTGACTCTGAAGTCATCCACAGAGAGCACCGTTACTTTTCGTATATGTGTGGGGGTTTTGGTCTTCATACACGGAAAAGAAATCCTGAATGTATCATGGTCTGTTGAACACCAAAATGTACACACATTTCTTTAAAGGAGAAACAATCTTAGGTCATCATTTTTTCCCTGAAAGCTATTCATATGAAGGCTTATTAAAATCAACTCCTTCCTATCATAAAGTAAAATAATATCAGACCCAAGTCCACACATTCCTTTACACACATTCCTATCTCCTTGGGAGGTAACTTTTCTCTTCATCCAGTAGTTGTATGTCATGGATGTCATGGACAGTCATAGAAGGTTACCCAACTGACAAGCCATACCTCCAGCTTCTGCTCCCCTTTTCCCCCTTTGTTAGTAATTTCAGAACGATGAGAAAAAGAAAAATAGTATCTTGAAAAACAGATAACTAAGCAAAGAAGTCCACAAGAAGCTTTTTTCCATAATGATCTGCACAAAATTATCCACCAAGGAGTGATTTTTCTCACCATCTATCCCATCCCATCTCTGTGAACTGCAACCACATGCTCCAGCTCTGTGCGTCTCACGAGAATGAAACACGTCAATTCCTAATAGCCAACAGCATATGCTGTGGCCTCGATGGCTTCTGAGGAGACAGGTGGTAGAAGTGGAGGAGTCAGGTGAAGAAGAGGCTGGAGAGAGGTTCACGCGTGCTAATGATGAGCCTGGATGTAACCGAAATTAATGATCCCCCCTCTCCATGCTGGATCATACCTGTTGTCTTCTTGAGCAAAGGGCGGTTCCACATCCACTGTCAGGGAGGCCAGGGCAGAAACGGTCTCTGTCTCCTCTTGCAGCTGAGCCCCAGCCAGAGGACAGCCCCTTGGCATCGCCATCATCCTTACCGACTTCCAGTATTTGCCTAAATAAAAAAAAAGCATCATACTGTTTAAGAATTTTCGTTCAAACAGTATTAATCAGAATACTTGTATAGGTTCAACTCAGAGTAGTTGTTAAGTTAAAATTCGGAGTGTTATAAAAATTTTTTTTTTAAATCACAAAGTTATACACAGTTGTAATTTGATTTCTTAACTTCATGATTAAGTGTTTTTCTCAGCCTAGAATGACAAGTTGTGAAGGGTTCATATGCCCAAGCCTGAGTCTCTCCCTTGCTCATAAGTTAATAAAGTGAGGAATAATCCATGGTCTAATGAACTCACCGTCAGACTGACAGCTGTCTCTGCATCTAAGTAAGCAAACTCTGGGGATTGTGCCCTCTGGGTAAGCCTCACAAGGCTGGGAGGTAGATCTCTTACAGAGAAACTGAATGAAGTAGTAATGTGAAAAACGGCTACTTGAGTCATTAAGTTTTGTTTTTTTTTTTAATGAGGTTGGAATATTAAAGGAAAAGAAAAGCCCAGAAATGCCAGCAGGAATTGAATGGCAACTTTGCCAGAAAAATCAGGTTTGTTAGTCCTGGATGTTCTTTCTTTTTCAACCCCAGGGTGTGTACTAGAACAATAACTGATTTAAAACTTTAATATATGCATTGGCTGATGTTGGCGCCCTTCCATAAGTTATACGGATGTTTCTTTTTTTTAGGAAGGCAGGGAAAGGAAAATGAGAGGAAAATAGGAGGCAATTTCATGAGAACATGCCAGTGGGATAGATATGAAAGAATAGAGTCAACAGCCTTTTTGTAGCCCCTACACTATTTTTCTTTGTGAAGTGTTCCATAGCCCCAAAACAAAGCAGGGACAAAGCAGGAGAATCTCCCTAAGTGCTGACATGCTCACCTCCCCAGGTAAGAACAATCTCGGCAGCCTGACCAATTAAGTGGGAAGTTGGCATGGTAAATAGCTTATTTCCCAAAACAAAATAAATAAACAGAAGTCAGGCTAGAGTAGAAAACACAAGTGGGTGACTACTGGATTGGGAATAAGATAACTGGGTCCTCACCCCAGTTCTGCCTCTAACCATCCTAACATGCTGGCAAGGCCCTTTGGCACTTCATTGCTGCTTCTCAAAAACAGTGGGTAAACCTCAGATTCTTTCCAGCTATACCTAACTTTCCATGGTTGGCCTTTCCTTATCTTACTGCTTCACAAAGGAGTGGATGTCATTTCATCTGAGTAGGGGAGACCTAGTCTCCCCATCTACCCCTCATGTCCACAGAACCTTCTGACAGAGTTATCTACTGCTACAGCTTTATTGTTTGGATCACCTTGTCTGACCAAAGCCAGAAGGTTTTTAATTTGGACCAAAGGATAGAAATTCTAAATGAACGCGTTCACGAAGCAACATTTTTTGAAAGCCAAGGTTGTGCCAGATGTTGAAGGATGCAAAGATGCTTCCCTAACAGCAAGGAATTCACGGTCTAGTTGAGAAAGCCCTTGAGTTCATGAATCATGACAATTCTATGTGGAAAAGGCCCGAGTGATCCTGAGATGCCTCTCAGCAATAAGAAGAATGTATATTTTTGAGGCCAGGAAGACGAGCAAAAACTTGCCAGAAAAAATAACACTTGACCAAGTATTTGAAAGACCATCAGAAGTTAGTCCAGCTCAGAGGAAGATGGTGGTGGTGAGGTATTCCTAGAAGAGAAAATAGTGTAGAGAAATGTGCAGAGACACAAGTGTCTCTTTTTCACCAGGGTAGCAAGTCCACTGCCAGGCACAAGTGGAATGTAGGCAGGATGGAAAACAATGAGAGAGACTGCTGTGGTAGGCAAGGGCTAATTAAACACACACTCTCAAAGAACATGTCAGTGATTCTGGCCATCAACTGGTGGGTGCTGAGGGGCCATGTTAAACGAAGAGGCAGAGCATCAGGTTTAAATTTCTCAAAAACCCTTCTGGAGAGATTATGGACAACTGATCAGCAGATGATGAGAGTGGTGGCAGGAAAACCAATTTCACATCTTGGCAAAAATGCAGGCAGGAAATATGTCTAAACTAAAAATAAGGGATGGAACAAAAAGAGATGGACTAAAGAGAGGCTTAGGAGGTGAGCAATGGAAATGTATCTTGTCTTTAATATCTTCCTACCTCTCTCAACTTTGAAAGATAATCCTCAATTGACAGTTTCAATCCTAGAACCTAATTTCTCTACATCACAACGTCATTATCATGTTACCCAAGTTGGAAACGTCAAATTCCGTCTGTAAGTGCTTTCACAAAATATTATTATTAGTCATCATGGTAGCACATGATATTCACAAAGAGCAGGTGATTCTGGAAATCATCACTTCCTTTCTTTCTGGAGTGACAACTATGAGACCTCTCACAAATAAACAACAGGTGATTTTAGAGGTTAAATTATATCATAGATAATAGGATACCAGTGTTATTGAGCTCACAGTATGTGCCAAGGACTGTGCTGGGTATTGTCACATGTATAATTTAGTTTAATCCTCATGACAATACAATATGCAATGTTAGATGATTTTTTCTCTAAGAACACATGGCTGACAAGCAGAGGAGTGGAAATCCTCACCCACGACTGCCTGAGTCCAGAATGTTTCTTCCTCTGTGAGCTGCTGTCCTGCTATACTTGGTCCTGCTCTATCATCTCCCTTCAGTTCAGTTCAGCCGCTCAGTCGTGTCTGACTCTTTGCGACACCATGAATCACTGCACGCCGGGCCTCCCTGTCCATCACCAACTCCCAGAGTACACCCAAACTNCAACGTCATAAACCTCCATCCATAGTTCATCAGGCACTCTATCAGATTTAGTCCCTGAAGTCTATTTCTTACTTCCACTGTATAATCATAAATGGATTTGATTTAGGTCATACCTGAATGGTCTAGTGGTTTTCGCTACTTTCTTCAAATTAAGTCTGAATTTGGCAATAAGGAGTTCATGATCTGAGCCACAGTAGGTCTTCATAGAACCTTTCAACTTCAGCTTCTTCAGCATTACTGGGTGGGCATAGGCTTGGATCACCATGATATTGAACGGTTTGCCTTGGAAATGATCAGAGATCATTCTGTCGTTTTTAAGACTGCATCCAAGTACTGCATTTCAGACTCTTTTGTTCACCATGATGTCTATTCTATTTCTTCTAAGGGATTCCTGCCCACAGTAGTAGATACAATGGTCATCTGAGTTAAATGGACCCATTCCAGTCCATTTTAGTTCGC
This sequence comes from Aepyceros melampus, assembly GCA_006408695.1. Classification (NCBI taxonomy): domain Eukaryota; kingdom Metazoa; phylum Chordata; class Mammalia; order Artiodactyla; family Bovidae; genus Aepyceros; species Aepyceros melampus. The sequence goes on from SJXQ01006632.1 coordinate 604,854, forward strand.
TGATTCCTAGAATGTCAGTGTCACTCTTGCCATCTCCTGTTTGACCACTTCCAATTTGCCTTGATTCATGGACCTAATATTCCAGGTTCCTATGCAATATTGCTCTTTACAGCATTGGACCTTACTTCTATCACCAGTCACATCCACAGCTGGGTATTGTTTTTGCTTTGGCTCCATCCCTTCATTCTTTCTGGAGTTATTTCTCCACTGATCTCCTGTAGCATATTGAGCACCTATCTATCTGGGGAGTTCCTCCTTTAGTATCCTATCATTTTGCCTTTTTATACTATTCATGGGGTTCTCAAGGCAAAAATACTGAAGTGGTCCGCTGGAGAAGGACCACATTCTGTTAGACCTCCCCGCCATGACCTGTCCATCTTGAGTGGCCCCACAGGGCATGGCTTAGCTTCACTGAGATAGACAAGGCTGTGGTCCATGTGATCAGATTGGCTAGTTTTCTGTGATTATGGTTTCAGTGTGTCTGCCCTCTGATGCCCTCTCGCAACACCTACTGTCTCATTTGGGTTTCTCATACCTTGGACGTGGGGTATCTCTTCACAGATGCTCCAGCAAAGTGTAGCCACTGCTCCTTACCTTGGACAATGTACCCCACAACTGAGGTCGGGGCAGTGGCCGAGATGAGCTACCCCATGCCTGAGGTCAGGGGCGGTGACTGAGAGGAGCAACCTGACGTCCAAGGAGTGGTGGCTGCATGTGTGCAGCAGGGCAGAGAAGAGCTTTACCTCACTACCAACCAATCAAGTCTGCAGACAATGGAAGATAAGAGAACTCTGAGCCACTTCCCTAATGATTCTCCCTTTAAAAATTTCATCTTTGAGGACAATCTTCACAGTTGGATTTCTAGCACAAGTTCACCATCTCCCCAGGTTGCTGGCCTCCTGAATAAAGCAATCTTTCCATTCCTACCAACACTTTTCTCTTGAATATTGGCTTTCAAGTAGCAAAGTGTCAAACCTGAGTTGAGTAACACTTAGAAAAAGTCTTCTTGACGTTAATGTTGATTTGCCTTGCTGTACTTTTCTCTATCAATTCAAATTCTACCACTAGGATTACACAGAACAAAGCACCTTGGTGTAATTTGCATCTTGGTGTTGTTACTGGAGTCCAAGCTCATTCTGCTTGCTACATAATAAGCCAATAATCCAAGAGAAGAGGTGTTGAGTCAAGGAATACTTTATCCAGAAAGCCAGCAGACCGAGAAGAAGGCAGATTAATGTCTCAAAATAACCATCTTGTCAGGGTTTGGATGCAGGTGCTCTTATACAATAGGGAGAGGGAGAAGGTGAGGAAGTAAGGTAAAAAGGTCATAAATCTTGCAAATATCTCATGGAATGGCCAGCCTCTGGGAGGGGATGTTTTAATTTCTTATTTTTTGCAGCTATTCACAGGTAGGCAGGGTCAGATTGTCTCTCTGGGAGCTGAACAAAGGCACTTTAGTTTAACAGTCAGGCAGAGGGGTAGAGTTCTCTGAGGCAGGCAGTATGTATGATTATAATAAAAAAAGGCAATGAAAAGCAAAGGTTAAAGTCAAAGAAACATATCCAACATGGAGTCAAAATTGGCTCTGCCCTGTAACTGTGGTGTGTGTTTTGGTGATGTGTGTATACACACAGTAACACCGTTATACTGGGTCCTTAAGAGTTGTGTGTGGTCATTGTCGGGTGGGTCCTGATGCCCTAGTGTGTTTCATGACACTAGAAAGGCCAGTATTCTGAGTTAGGCTGATGCAATTTAGTCAACTATGACTTACAGAAACAATTTGCAGGTTAAGTGGCGGAATAACAAAGATGATGAATGAAGGCAAGCTGTCCATTGATACATTCCTCTTGTTCATTTGACTTGTAAACAACAGTACATTTATTGCAAAAGCCCAGTTCCTTTATTGAGGGAAAATTTCCCCTCAACTTTCTCCCTCTCTTCTTGCCTTCCCTAGGCCTGTCTTCCTGTTTCCAGGTCAGATTTAGGCTCACAGCTAGATTTGGCCCTTCTACACACTAGCTGTGTGACCCTACATTCGTTTCTAAACCTCTCTACTCCTTGGTGTTCTGTGAAGGCAGACTAATGGCCTGGAAGCTGTGCCTATGTTAGGTTACATGGTGAAGGAAAATTAAGTTTGCAGATGGTAGTATGCTTGCTCATTAGCTGACCTTGAGATGGGAAGATTATCCTGGATTGTCCGTACAGGCTCAATGTAATCACATAGAAAGAGGAAGACAGAAAGGGTCAGAGTGACAAGATGTGTTAAAAATTCAACCCAGCCTCTGTTGGCTTTGAAAATGGAGAAAGGCAGGCATGAGTCAAGAAATGTGAGTGGCCTTTAGAAGGCAGAACTGAAGGGGGAAAAAAAAAGAGATTCTTCCCTATAGCTTCCAGAAAGGACTACAGCCCTTCTGCCACCTTGATTTCAGCCCAGCAAAACCACTGTCAGACTTCTTCAGAACTGTAAGATAATAAATTTGTGTAGTGTTAAGCCACTAGGTTTGTGGAATTTGCCACAGCAGCAATAGAAAATATACTATCTATAAAATGCAGTTAATAATGGTCTTTGTCTTAAAATGATTACTGAGACAAAAATTAAAAAAACAAAAACAAAACATTCACTGCCTGATACACATTGAGTACTCAGAATATAAATGCTATTATTTTTAATCCTCCTCCCAACTTTCTTCCCTTCATCTCCCAAAGCCCACAGTCACGGTACATTGGCGCGTGGCACAATGTACATGCGGTACATTAGCTGCACCACACCTATGAATGGGCCTGCCAGCAGAAACTCTCCCAGAGGTCAGCTGACAGGAGAAATCACAGTGCTTTCAAATCCATCTGACCAGGGTGGAAAGTCTGCCAGTGTTCTAAAGGAATTTTCTTTTTTACATTAAAGTGACAGACCTTTATGACCATAGGAGCAGCTGCTGCCCAAAGAGCCACCTTTGCTCCTTTCACATATTCATTCCTATTTTATTTTAACTTGTATGTTAGAAGCAGCAGCCAAGGCTATCTCAGCTTTGAAGCAATGTCCTATCTATAAGCTTTTAATTCCTTACTTGGGGAACACAACAGCTCATTCATAGATGAATTCAATGAAAAGAGATGGTATTTCCTGCTGGATGGAGGACAGATCCAACAGTTTCTGGGAAACTTCTTTCTTGGCACTTTGCCTAACCACCAGGCTCTTCATTGCCCCCACCCCCTTTACAGTTACCCCAATATTCCAAGAAATTGCCCAATTCTTTCAAAAACCTTAAATCAAAGTCTGGTTCCATATGTCTTAGGTATAGGCAACAAAAGTCCTTAGAGGACGACTTGACTCCCTTGGGTTATGCAAAAAAATGTTAATGTAACATTTATGGTTGAGACTTTACATGCATAAAAGTCAGGAAAGCTTTATTTATGGCTTGCACAGCTGTTGTAAGGTACTTGCCTCCTTCTGATTGCGTGGGGATTATCATATAGGCCGTTAACCTTAATGCTATGTTAGCCCTTATTTGGAATCCTCTCATCCCAGTTCTGTCTCACCATTTGCATTTGTTGTCTTTGGCAGAGAAAATAAAAAGAGAAAGAGAACCATTGTTGATTGCATATTCAAATAAACACAGCATTCACACAGACTGGGGTGTGGTGGCAGGTACAAATTAAGAAGTCTGGTTTGATGAATGAGTTGAGGGTAGGAGGGGTGGGCCGCTGCCTGATCTAAGCAGGGGGTTTCTTTCTTTCTTAGGGGGGTTGCACAGTGGATGGGTCAAATGTTTCAGTTCCTTTCATGCTGTTGATACACGCATGTGCTTGTTCATGCAAGATCAGCAGTTCAAAGAATGGTATGATTTTCCTATTTCTCTTTTCTTTCAATAAGGAGAAGCAATGAAAGAGTCTCTTGAGAGCATCTGATTCTTCTCCCCACCAGCAGCTACTTACAGTGCTGTGAGCGACGCAGGGCCTCCTCATGTCTAGTCCTAGGCAGGCCAGTCTTCCTCTGCCTACCCTGCCCCGTATCTGGGCCCCACAGAGACAATGGGACAGAGCCAACTAGGGTGAGCCAGGGAAGCAGATAGCAAAAGTGAGGAAAGGTTTTGGAAGTGAGCCATACCTGAAGGAATGTGGGAATGGGACGTAATTGCATGGAAAAGAGAAGGGCTTTGTGAAGAGGGCCTAATTACAGAGAAAAGAGGGAGCCAGCGTTCAGTATGCACTGTCTGAATGACAGAACTCACACATGCCCTCCTACAGAGGACCCAGCAGGAAGGAGAAGACTCAAGTGGGAAGACAGACGAGGTTGAGACACAAAGATCTTCTGACCATAAGGATGGGGAAGGTTTCTTTCTTTTCCCAGATAATCTGTTTATATTTCATATGGGCGGTTTCCTTTCTGTTCTGTCACAATTGCAATTCCATCTAGGTAGGAAGAATGGATCAGGATTTCTCAAGAACTCTTCCAAACTTTTCAGCCAGCAGCCTGAATTCCATATGAAGTTCCACCTTTAGTAATATTTAAGTTGTTTTTTTTTTTAAAAAAACTAAAGGAAAGACATTTTACCAACACAGCATGCTGGAAGAGTTTATTACCTTCATTTTTGAAAATATTGGAAGCTGACACCTAAAAAGCATTAGTATTCTTTTCCTTCCCATATAAATAGAAAGTTCTCTAGGCATATGATTTCCAATTTCTTGTCATTGACTCTGGATTTGGCTTTTGAACAATGCAGCAAACATAAGATATCACTGATGTTTTAAAATTGCTATGCCTGCATCTTTCTTGGTTATACGCACCTCCATTTGCTTTTACTAGGAATGAATAATATTCCGGGCAGTCTTACAGATAACCATTTCCTCTTTACCAAGGCAAAACCACAATACCTGAGTGACACAATAGTGTTTATTTCAATCACATTACTGACTACAGAGGGATGCGGGATGGAGGAGCAAAATTCTGAGACGGTGGAAAGAAAAAACTTCCTGGTAAAAATCAGAGTGGTCAGAAAAAAAGCTGTGCTTACTGAAAGATCCTGGAAAGGGTTTGTCGGAAAAAGTGGCTGCATGTATTATCATCAAGGCTTTAGAACCCAGTCCCATTTACTTATTAAGTCCCTATTATTTATCTTTAAAAGGAAACCATACTGTGGCTATCAGAAAGCCCAGTCTGCGAAACAAACTGGAGGGCAAATCAAGATGGGATTCCATCCTCCCCGCTTCCCCACACTTCAGCTGCAGTATTACAACACTATAGATGGACCCACCCCCCGTGAAAGCTGGAATGCAGCAGACCTTTGCTTCCAAAATAAATAGGAGTTTAATTTCCCAGCATTTCCCGTCTTTTCCAGGTTCATTCCAGGAGCTCGGTTTTAAACAAGATTAAACATGCACACAGCTGAAATCAAACTGGTGCTATGGAAATGTTGAAAGAATGGACTTAAATCTTAGCTCCTCAAGACAGTCTAGATTCATCCCGCAGCAAATGTTCCTTGCAGCTGCTGCTCTGCTGGTAAACAGAAGAGAGAGGGCAAAAAAAGTTAGTATCTGCCTGTTGAAACTATCCCAAACTTAGGTAGCATACTCATCATGTAGCATAAATTTATCTTTTTTTCAGTTTCAGTCAACCTGAACTGCTGCCTGTTGGAGACCTCTATGAAGAGAAAAATAATTTCACTTCTTAAAAACTTGATTTTGCTCCTCCTTGGACATCTCTATAGCAGATTTATGGCTGGATTCAGTCTCTTTCCAGAATCTGAATTCACCATTTATTCAGGTTCTCCGTCTTGTTGGCAGCTATGATGCAGAAGAACTATTTTTATATCTAGCAAGAGCTGTTTGTCTTATCTTTTAAGGATAATATTGACTTAAGAGAGAAGACATCCAGGCAATGTATATTTGGGAAATGATCATTACCCTTGAAGTCCTGGGTGTCTAAGGCCAAGGAAGATAACTGATTATCTGATCTCAACACAAAATACACAGTCACGTCAAGGGGAAGACACCTCAGAGACTGGCAACCTATAGCCTATTCACTTACTGTAAATGAGGAAGCTGAGCCCTAGAGGAGACATTGTGTCCTTCCAGCATCTTCCTAGGGGGAATTTACTTTGGCTTCCCTCGTTGTGACAAATAAATCAAGAAATTCTGCAAACAGACATGCCCAGTAAGAATTCCATAAATACCATGGCTGCTTGGTATTTATTGGCTACACAGGGCACTGAGCCAGATTGAAAGTGGTCTGGAAGTGGCCATTGGTCAATTCAGGTAAGGGTCAGAACAGATTGCCTCAGAAAGGTGACACAGCCTCAAAATCAAAATTCTCTACTCCCCTGTGGACTGTTTCTAAGGGTTCATGATTTAAAAAGGGGCACAAAAGTGAGAAATGTTCCCATTTAAGATGTCCCCAGGCACTGGTGGTGGTTTATCCCTGATCTCCAAACCCTGGGTTCTAGACTGAATCTCCTAAGCAAAGAAATCTGGTTTTCCTGTGTGTGTGAACCACTCTTTCACTGCCACTGGTTATATCTATGGTTATTGTGGCACCTGGAATTTAAGCCCAGTTAGGGCCCAGAGGAGCCCTAACCAGCCCTCCTGACCAAGGAGTGGAAAAGAAAGAGAGTTAGTCCTGGCTGTCTGGGATTAATAGATACACACTACTATGGACAAAACAGAAGAGCCACAGGACTTACTGTATAACACAGGAAGCTAAACTCAATATGCTATAATAACCTAAAATGGAAAAGAATATATATGTGAACTGAATCACTTTACTGTATACCTGACATTGGAAATCAACTATACTTCAATAAAAGTAAGTAAATAAATAAATATATATATAAGGGGGAAAAAGTTAAAATAGAGAGTTTTGGCCCTTTTGGAAGAAAGCCTCGAGGCAGTGAGTGAGGTCTGATTTGGCCTTGCAACTCAAAGGGTCCCCTACTGGGGACATCAGCCTCTTCTGAGAACTTGTTAAAAAAGCAGAACCTCCCGCAGGGTCACAAGATCTCCAGATAATGTTCACATGCATTAAACTTGGAGAGAAGTACCTGGTCCTACTCCCAGAGATTCTGCCTAAATTGGTTGACTTTGTGGCCTGGGCATGGTGATTCTAAAGTGTAGCTACACTTGACAACTACAGCCCTGGAGGGCTGGGCTGTGACCACATCCCCAGGACAAGAGGGCATTGGCAAGTACTCTCAACCCAAGGAAGTGTAGCTTATTTTTGCTGTTGTTAGTTTTCCATGCAAAAATCTTCATGGAAGTTTAGAGAAAGGATTCCCCCCACCCACAACCTCCACCCCCAACCCCCAAGCATTCTAGGGTGTGTTTTTTTTTTTTTTCCTATTGAAGGATAATTGTTTTACAATATTGTGCTGGTTTCTGCCATACATCATCATGAATCAGCCATAGGTATACACATGTTCCCTCCCTCTTGAATCTCCCTCCCACCTGACCCCATCCCTCTAGGTTGTCACAGAGCAGGGTTTCAGCTCCCTGAGTCACAGAGCAGATTCCCACTGGCTATCTATTTGACATATGGTAATGAATATATTTCCATGCTACTCTCTCCATTCATCCAACTCCCTCCACCACCACCCTCCACCCCGCCTGGTCCCTCTGTTTAGAGAAAGGATTTTTTTTTTAAGAGGAAAATAATGGGGAGAAGGCAAACCTATGGTTGTTCAGGGAAAGATGGCTGTTGTTGTTTAGCCAACTTGGCCCAATAATTGGGATGAAATGAATTAATATAAGCAAAGCACTTAGAACAGCTATGACCTAAGTAATCAGAGCTTTACTGATCATTAACATATGATCAGAGCTTTAGACATGTCTATTATTATTACTACTATTGTTATTCATACAGAATGTGGACTTGAATAAAGAGGTTACTACAATGGCTACCTTTCATTTAGTATCTAAGTGTCTAGCCTTCTACATTCATTATCTCATATACTCCTCATAACAGCACTTTCAAGAAGGTATTACTACCCCATTTGGAGAAGAAACGAAGGCTAAGAGAGATGTCTTAGGCTACTTGCCAGATATCACAAAATACTATAGACCAGGTGGCTGAAACCACAAACACTCCTTCTCACCCTTCTGGAGGCTGGAAAGTCCAAGGTCAAGGTTCATGCTTAGAGCCATCTTTCTGGTTTGCAGACTGCTCTGTCCTCCCATGGTGGAGAAAACAGGACTCTGGTCTTCTTTTGTAAGGGCACTAACCCCATCATGGGAGCCCTACTCTCATGAGATCCCACTCAAATATACTTGATCCTAAAGCACCATTTCAGCCAGGATAAAGGTTATATCATTGTATGTCCTGGGAATGCAGAAGATGGAGGCATGTAAATAGAGGCTGAGAAAAGTAAAAGGAGAAACTGGAATGAACTTGATAAATTCCAAAAGTTATCAATTTATTAGGCCCCGCCTCCTCTCAGTTCCCAGACCCTCACTTGGCCTGCTGCCCAAAGTGCAGTTATGCATTGTCTTAGAATAATGCAACACTTGGTCATTCTAGAAAAGCTCATCTCTGCGATCAAGAGAGATGTCTTGCCCCCGGCTTAGCACACCAGGGCTGGGTTCCAGCTAACAAACCTCCTCTTAGCCAATTACAAAGGAGGGTGGAAAGGCTAAGAATTAGAAAGGAGTGAGTGCCAAGCCCAACTCATTTTATTACCAAACTGTTAGAATTAGAAGAGGGCGTCTATCAGATTGGCTAAGAAAACACTAGCAACCACTTGGACCATGGAACTGCAAAAGGATTTGCAGTAACAGAGTCTGATAAGATGTAGCCAGAGTGGATTTGTGAGGGCAGGCCTAGCTTGAAAGAACTCGTTGGGTTTGTTTTGATTTTATTTTTTTAAGAGGAATTACAGATATAGGAGACAAAAGAAAAAGAAAAGTCTAGGATTCTATTTACCTAAACTTTCAAAAAGCATTTGATAAGGTTGCACATTAAAGCCAATTGCCCCAGGTGAGAAATCATGGTGGGGGTAAAACAGCACACTGGAGACAAGGTGCTGCCCAAACAGGAAACCAAAAAAGGGTAATAAAAGGTAATATCTCTAGCTGGAAAGGGGTTATCTGTGGGGCTGGTTTGATCTTTTCTCATTTATACAATTTAATCAAAAGACAAAAACTCTGGTGGTTTTTCATTGTCTTTTTTTCAGGTGGAAAAGAAATTGAACAAGGGTATTGACATCGTGTGTTGTGTGTGTGTGTGTGTGTGTGTTAGTGTCTCAGTCATGTCTGACTCATTTGAGACCCTATAGACTATAGCCTGCCAGGCTCCTCTGTCCATGAAATTCTCCAGGCAAGAATACTGGAGTGGGTTGCCATTCCCTTCTCCAGGGGAACTTCCCAACCCAGGGCTCGAACCTGGGTCTCCTGCATTGCAAGCAGATTATTTACCATCTGAGCTACCAGGGAATTTTTCTGACAACCTAGCAGCATCAAAATCTACCCTCAGTTCTCTCCTCCCCAAGTCTTCCTTCAATAACAATTCATGGGATGCTTCTGCAATGAGAGGGATTGTTGTAGACCCTTAGGATAATCAGTGAACCAAAAAGACAGAAACCCCTGCTCTCCTGGAGTTTGCAGCTGTAGCCAACAGATAATAAACAATATATACCACGCTGTTCAGTTTGGGCCTACACACCTAACTTACAAATGAAATTGAATCCCAGGAATGTTGCCGTGGTTGAGCTAAGACAAATCAAAACAAAATGACTACAAAAATTGAGTGCTTTGTTAGAACTCTGACCTATCCCACCAGGGCTGCGAGAGCAAGACTTTTGGAATCCCTTCATTTCCAGGTTAGGATTAAGGGGCACTTAAAAGTCTTTAGTTCTTGATGTGAGTATATTCCTGCACCCTTGCCCCAGCACAACTTGAAAGTCCTAGAGGGCAAGAATCACTGCTCCTCTTCTATTTCTTACATCTCTACCTGGCTCATGGGAAACAATAATTCTCAACCCTACAAATGTCAATGACTTTGTTACCAGTTTCCATAAACTAGAGGAGGAGACTGTGGAAAGAGTTACAGTTGCATCTCTAAATCCACAAAAGATTATTACTATTAAAGACTATGGCAAACAGTTCTCCAACTCTGCAGAAGCCAGGAAATAAAACAAAACAAAGTAGCAGAGGAAGAGAAGGTTGCTGGTTTGCCAGACAGGTTGATAAAGACATCAACAGAACTTTTTTCCCCTAGAGATACTTAAAATAGAAAAGATTCTCAAGGGCCTAATGAGGTTTGGTGATGGAGTTTTCTAAAAAACAGACAGTGATAATAATTGCTTATGTCAATTCTAATTTGTGATAACAATCTAAAAAGTATGAGGCTAGCACTGGAGAGTGGAGTTCACAGTTGGACATTTAGGGATTGAGTCCCTGCTCCCAAAGGGATCTTTGCCAATGGGAAAGGCACAAGGTCGCTCTGGGAGATAGAGCCAGGGCATATTATAAACTCAACGCTTGAGCCAGATGATCAGTGGATTGAGTGGGCTGTGATCAAGTATGGAGCCTCTGAAGCATTAACTGGCCACTGTAGGATGGCAGCCATAACAGGAGACTAAAGCTCTCAAGATCAGCCCTGGAAGAAGGCTTCACTTTTGAAGAAGAATGTTCAAAAGAATGTGGTCGTGATCCATCAATGCTCTAGCAAAGTAGGCAACAGCTATGGTGTGTCAGCTTAAACAAGGAGATGAGTGCTCCCTAGCTAGGGAGGATTTCCACCCACTGTTTTTGTGGGTTGTGGTGGCATAAGACTTGATCACACAAGGCTTCAAATGATGCCAAGAGCCAAGGCAGAACTCCCGTGGTCACAGGCATGGTAGTCAAGTATTGGTTTTCCCCCTCTCCTCTCATGCCTGCTGTCCTCTGTATCCTACTAAACACATATGCACACTCAGATGGACAGTGGAGTCCTTGAGCCTCTGGTGTTTCTTTGTTCAGTACATTTAGGCAGGTTTTCTGACCACTATGACTTCCTGATATCCATTTGTATCACACTTCAAAACAGCAAGTCTGCCCAAAACGATCTTGTCTTTAAAACTGTCAGCTTTATCTTTGACTTTACAATTTTTGTGGCAAAAAGTCTTCTTTTCTGAAGACTGCAAACTTCCTACAGCAGGGTGTATAATCCAAAAGAAATCTGCTATAAGAAGCACATCACAGTTTTGACTGATGACTGCTTGGATTCTCAGTATAGAGAGTACTTCTAAAAGTCTCTCTTCTGAGTGTCTGATGTGTCATGCCTTTCGCATCATCAGAAGAGGGAATTGGAGTCCAAGACTTTCAGAATTCAATAGGCAGTGTTCTTTCTTCCATATCAGAGTGTTTCAAAAATTAGCAACATTCTCCTGACATATCTTGCTAAACCAAAGTGCATTTCTTAATCACGTCTTTACGGCTCTAACTTTCTCCTTCTCTTTTTTTTTTTCTTTTTAATTAAATTTTATTTTTTAGTTTGTTTTGCTTTACAATACTGTATTCGTTTTGCTATACATTGACATGAATCAGCCGCGAGTGTACATGAACTCCCAATCCCGACCCCCACCTCCCCCCTCCCGACCCACACCCTCTCTCTGGATTGTCCCCGTGTATCAGTCCCAAGCATCCTGCATCCTGCATCAAACCTAGACTGGCGATTCGTTTCACTTATGACATCATACATGTTACACTGCCACTCTGCCAACTCATCCCACCCTCTCCCTCTCCCACAGAGTCCAAAAGGCCGTTCTATACATCTGTGTCTCTTTTGCTGTCTTGCGTACAGGTTTATCATTACCATCATTCTATATTCCATAAATATGTGTAAGTATACTGTATTGGTGTTTTTCCTTCTGGCTCACTTCACTCTGTATAATCGGCTCCAGCGTCATCCACCTCATTAGAACTGATTCAAATGTATTCTTTTTAATAGCTGAGTAATACTCCATTGTGTATATGTACCACAGCTTTCTTATCCATTCATCTGCTGATGGACATCTAGGTTGCTTCAAAAATATGGAACGCTTCACGAATTTGCGTATCATCCTTGCGCAGGGGCCATGCTAATCTTCTCTGTATCGTTCCAATTTTAGTATATGTGCTGCCGAAGCGAGCACTCTCCTTCTCTTACAATTTATTTTTTCAATCTTATATTCTCAAGCCACCTCTGCCTTCAACCTCCAAGTCCTAGCATCCCGTGGATTTGGCTTCCAAAGGACCCTCCTTGTGCTATTCTTCCAGACTAGGAACAACTATTTCTCTGGACCTTTCTGTTTGTGAAGTCATGAACCATATGGACTGGCAAGGCCCTGAGACATCACCTTGTCAAATGCCCACATTCTACAGGAGGTAGAAATTGAGTGCAAGAGAGCCCTCAGTCATACTGGGTTCATGACTCACAACCTACATCCTTTCTACTTTATTGTGTGTGTGTGTGTGTGTGTGTGTGTGTGTGAAGTTGCTCAGTCGTGTCAACTCTTTGCGACCCCGTGGACTGTAGCCTACCAGGCTTCTCCATCCATGGGATTCTCCAGGCAAGAATACTGGAGTGGGTTACCATTTCCTTAGGCCATCCTTAACAAGCTCAGCATCAACTCAAAGTTGTCCAGAGCACTTTCTCTATGCCCCCTATTCTCTGTTGGTTATGACAGAACTAAAGTACTCAGAGGAAAATTCTAATTGGGGTGCTTTCTCAGCAATAGATTGCCATTCTGAGGTATTAGTGTCTTAACTCAGTAAACTGTGCTGTTTTACAGATGACCATGTTGTGATATGAAATAAATGGTAGAAATTTGAGGCTTTGAGGCAGAAGAGAGACTATAGATTGAAAGTTCTGTCAGACTCATGGATCGCTCCTTTAGAACTTGTGGAATGTGGAGAGAAGGCCCCTAAACCAGAGGTCCCCATGCTGTTTCTTTCTAAATGTAGATAAAGCATGATACCCTGAGAAATGGCAATTAGTCAAGGAACCAAGGAGCCAGCTTTTCCTTCACCGCACATTTTCTGTGAATTTTAGATATATTTAAATCTATTTGGGACTAGTTTCTTGGACTAGTTAATCCTAGGGACATTCCCAATTTAAGAATTCCATGAGGAGCCTGGTGGGCTACAGTCCATAGCGTCACAAAGAATCAGACACAACTAAAGTGACTGAGCGTACATGCATGTCTCCAGTTTAAAACATTATGCTTTGTGGTAACAGTGAGGTCATCTGCATATCTGAGGTTATTGATATCCTCCCAGCAATCTTGATTCCAACTTGTGCTTCTTCCAGCCCAGCATTTTTCGTGATGTACTCTGCATAGAAATTAAATAAGCAGGGTGACAATATTTACAGCCTTGACGTACTCCTTTTCTTATTTGGAATCAGTCTGTTGTTCCATGTTCAGTTCTAACTGTTGCTTCCTGACCTGCATATAGGTTTCTCAAGAGGTGAAGAGGAACTAAAAAGCTTCTTGATCAAAGTGAAAGAGGAGAGTGAAAAAGTTGGCTTAAAGCTCAACATTCAGAAAACGAAGATCATGGCATTTGATACCATCACTTCATAGGAAATAGATGGAGAAACAGTAGAAACAGTGTCAGACTTTCTTTTTGGGGGCTCTAAAATCACTGCAGATGGTGACTGCAGCCATGAAATTAAAAGATGCTTACTCCTTGGAAGAAAAGTGATGACCAACCTAGATAGTATATTCAAAAGCAGAGACATTACTTTGCCAACAAAGATCCGTCTAGTCAAGGCTATGGTTTTTCCAGTGGTCATGTATGGATGTGAGAGTTGGACTGTGAAGAAGGCTGAGCGCAGAAGAATTGATGCTTTTGAACTGTGGTGTTGGAGAAGACTCTTGAGAGTCCCTTGGACTGCAAGGAGATCCAACCAGTCCATTCTGAAGGAGATCAGCCCTGGGATTTCTTTGGAAGGAATGATGCTAAAACTGAAGCTCCAGTACTTTGGGCACCTTATGCGAAGAGTTGAAGGCTGAGCGCAGAAGATTGATGCTTTTGAACTGTGGTGTTGGAGAAGACTCTTGAGAGTCCCTTGGACTGCAAGGAGATCCAACCAGTTCATTCTGAAGGAGATCAGCCCTGGGATTTCTTTGGAAGGAATCCAAAGCTGAAACTCCAGTCCTTTGGCCACCTCATGTGAAGAGTTGACTCATTGGAAAAGACTCTGATGCTGGGAGGGATTGGGGGCAGGAGGAGAAGGGGATGACAGAGGATGAGATGGCTGGCTGGCGTCACGGACTCGATGGACGTGAGTCTGAGTGAACTCCGGGAGTTGGTGATGGACAGGGAGGCCTGGCGTGCTGTGAGTCATGGGGTCGCAAAGAGTTGGACACGACTGAACGACTGAACTGAACAGTGAAGTAACCTCTAGTTTAGGATTTGCAAACTCAGATATCTAGTGGGACAGGAAGTTCACATAAGGAAGTAGGATGTTTGTATATTAAGCATTTTGTTTGCTACTAATTGTGAAGGGCATACTGGGCATCTCTCTTGGATATTTAGAATGTATAACATTATATTCAAGGGTTTGAGATGTACTATAGTACCTAAAGTCATTCAATTGTTTAACATAGAACTCTGTTTCCTGGCACTCTTAGAAACCTGCAGGGGATCAGTATTTCATGAATGTCAGTTTGGTAAAGGGTTTATTTAATGAGTTTTATACATTGTTTGGAAATATATAATTTAGAATGACAAGTTTACTCTATGAAAAAGCAAAAAAAAAAAAAAAAAACCTGTAGGGCAACTGTTCTCTCTACAATGAACTATGATGGTCCAGTGTTGCTAGAGTCTAATTTTTATCAAGGAAAGCCCCAAATCCAAACTTACATGTGCAAGCCTTGATTTTTCAATGCTGGCAATTCAAATTTGAACAATGGAACTTGTAGGAGCACAAAGCAACTCCCATCCTCAGGCTGTACGAAGCAGTGATTGGCAGCCTGGGAGATCACAATATAACCAGCGCAGCCTGGAGTCCTATGTCCAAGGGATGCTGACTGGCACTTGGAGTGTTATAAGGAAAGTCTACTGCACCTTGGAAGTGCATTTCTGTGCAGGAACAAAGAATTACTATGCCTCGATTCCTGCTGCAGAGGCTGGGCACTCACTCACAGGAGGGCTCAGAGATGTGGAGTTCCCTCCCTGGGTGGTCCAAAGAGCTCAGCCCAGTTGGGCTTTGCTGTGTGCCTCCAGGCTCTTAGCCTTTACAGTTCAAGGAGCACCTATTGTTAGATTACAGCTCTGCTTCGGGGAATGTGAAAGTGCCTAGAGGTTATCACTTTACAACACAGAGAAGGGAAGAGGACGCCATTCCCTCACTGTTTTGTGGGGGAGAAGCTGGCCAGGGTCCAACCGTGAAACCAGGGCACAGAGAGAAGGCTATTTCAAGAGGCAGAAAGACACTGATGGGGTGAGACCCACAGATGATTAAGTCCCCAAGGACCAAGCTCAATAATAACGATACTAATCATGATTACTACGTAGTGACCTCTGCCTCTAAATGAGAAGCACTTTATAAGCAAGATTGCATTTAATTTCTGCAACAACGTGACAAAGATTAAGTCAGTTACCCAAGGTCACCCAGGAAGTGGTAGAGTCTGGATGCAAAATCGAGCTCAGGCAAAATTTCTGAGTTGGCTATTAACTCACAGAACAAAACTTCTGCTTAGAGGGTTCGAGAGAAATTTAATGCAGTTTGTTGTCCCTTAACATATTTGCCCTGACCTTCTTGGAAATATTGGGCTTCCCAGGTGGTGCTAATGGTAAAGAACCCACCTGCCAACGCAAGAGACATAGAGACGTGGGTTCAATCCCTGGGTTGGGAAGATCCCCTGGAGGAGGACATGGCAACCCACTCCAGGATTCTTGCCGGGAGGATCCATGGACAGAAGAGCCTGGCGGGCTACAATCCACAGGGTCACAAAGAGTCAGACACGACTGAAGCTACTTTGCAGGCATGCTTGGAACTGTTATAACTGGTTTTGATTTTCTGGGTGTCATCAACTTCTCCACGATTTTATCAGAAGTCGTTTTGCAATTCGTCATATTTAATTCAAATCCTGTTCTCTGTATTTTAAAGGAATAGGATGTTTGTAAATAAAGGCATGGTTTTTATCTTGTCCAAAGCCAAAAAAGCTCAGGTAAAAAGCTGGTGGCCAGTGTGATCTTAAGGGACAGTGATGGGTCACGGTCAATGACTGGTCTCTCAATGAGGGGAGCAGGCCATGTATGTTCCCATGAGAAAATTAATTTTCCATTTTTTCCACAGAGGAGACCCCTATAGCTTCAACTTCCTGCCTGGCCAAGCTAAAGCTGCTCTCTTCCTAAAGCTCCCCCATTTCTGTTGTCTCAAGAAAGTATACTTTAATGAAACTTTTAAAAACCCAACTTACTTACTTGTCACCTCCCCAGATATACAAGGTGGTCTCTTCTTATGGATGTAGCGCGTCACATGATTCCACTCGTAATAAAAGAACCATGGACCGTAGAATGACCTGGTTTTTCTGAAAAGTTTTTGCTGATACAGTAACTGATTTTATTTTCCTATTAACAATGAAACTGGAAGGCTCTTTTTAGCAGCTTGCTGCATTGACGACCACCACCTCAGTCCCACTCAACAGCCATATCATTCAGAGGAAACAGCACCAATAAGGACTACAAACGAACCCAGTGGACAGGTCTGGCATATTACATTATTTGACATTGTTGAGGTCACTGCTATCTGCCAAGTAACCAATCTTACTTTTAATCAGAAAAGGCATAAAGGGTCACAAGTTTCATTTGAGACAATGGTTAAGAGGGCAAAGGAAGAGGTGGGTCAGATGACTTTTCTTAATATGCATTTATTTGATGGACATTTCCATGTATCTTATTATCTATCCACAGAGTAGACAGAGGGAGGGGAGACACTAAAGGGGAAAAAGGGAATGAAGTGTAGGAATTCATCTGGGAGTGATGGCTTTGCCATGGAGGGCAGTGAAATAACACAGTGAACTCAGGAACATCAATCATCAATCTCCCAGTTAATCTCCAGGCTTTTGGCTTTGATTACTATATACGGTTTTTCCAGTGGTCACGTACGGATGTGAGAGTTGGACTGTGAAGAAGGCTGAGCACCAAAGAATTGATACTTTTGAACTGTGGTGTTGGAGAAGACTCTTGAGAGTCCCTTGGACTGCAAGGAGATCCAACCAGTCCATCCTGAAGGAGATCAGCCCTGGGATTTCTTTGGAAGGAATGATGCTAAAGCTGAAACTCCAGTCCTTTGGCCACCTGATGCGAAGAGTTGACTCATTGGAAAAGACTCTGATGCTGGGAGGGATTGGGGGCAGGAGGAGAAGGGGATGACAGACGATGAGATGGCTAGATGGCATCACTGACTTGATGGATGTGAGTTTGAGTGAACTCCGAGAGTTGGTGATGGACAGGGAAGCCTGGCGTGCTGCAATTCATGGGGTCGCAAAGAGTAGGACACAACTGAGCAATGGAACTGAACTTATATATGGACCCTGGGATTCTAGTAGAACTTATCCACAATCAGGGCACCTTCATCTTGAGTTTGGATGGGCCTATGCTGAGAGTCCTTGACTTGGCTGATTCATTGGAAGGAACATCCTCACCATAGTCAATGCTGCAAAAACTGGTCAGCGCTTAGTGATCACTTAGGATGAGTCTAGGCTCTGCTTGGCACAAGAGTTGAGAGGAAGAGAAGTTACCAAAGCATTATATCTGATCCCTGGGCTCAAGGGGTTTATACTCAGGGAAGAAATAGTGATGCACAAAGCATCTAGAGAGATCTGAGGATATGGACTGAAGAAGAGTATTTAAACAGAAAATGCTGCTAGGAGAGGAAGAAGAAAGAGATGGGTGTGGGCCTGATTAGCCTTACAGTACTATCAGTTCAAGAACTTAACGTTTAATAAAAGGTTCCTAATTCCAATGTTCTTGTTTCCCCCAGCCTACAATTAGCCATTATAGTATGTGCAGTGGTAGCTCAGCTAGTAAAGAATCTGCCTGCAATGTGGGAGAGCTGGGTTCAATCCCTGGGTTGGGAAGATCCCCTGGAGGAGGGCATGCAACCCACTCCAGGATTCTTGCCTGGGGAATCCCCATGGACAGAAGAGCCTGGTGAGCTACAGTCCATGGGGTCACAAAGAGTCAGTCATGACTGAGCAACTAAGCACAGCACAGGAGAAGCTTAAAATAGAAGAGACCATTGTGAATTAAGAAGCCAGGAGTTAGTTATCTGTTGCTGCTTTTATTCTCACTTACTACTTGCAGAAAAGAACAAAAATGTGGCATCCAGACAATACATGATTATTTGGGTCTTCTGCCTACCATCACTCTAAAAAGACTGTTAAATTGATACAGCCATTATGGAGAACAGTATGGAGGTTTCTTAAAAACTAAAAATAAAGTTACCATATGATCCTGCAATCTTACTCCTGGGCATAAAAAAAAAAAAAAAAAAAAAACATAGTTCAAAAAGATGCATGCACCCCACTGTTCATTGTAACACTATTTATGATACCCAAGACATGGATGCAACCTAAATGTCTATCTACAGGTGAATGGATAAAGAAGATGTGGTGTATAAATATACATATATATACATACACACATGTAATGGAACTCAGTCACACAAAAAAATAACGTCATTTGCAGCAACATGGATAAACCTAGAGAGTGCCATACTAGGTGAAGTAAGTCAAGGACAAATATCACATGATATCACTTATACGTGGAATTAAAAAAAAATGATACAAAGTAAGTTATACACAAAACAGAAATAGACCCACAGACACAGAAAACAAGCTTATGGTTACCAAAGGGGAAGCAGGCAAGGGATAAATTAAGAATGTGGGATTAACATAACCTTACTGCTATATAGAAGACAACCAACAAGGACCTACTCTATAGCACGGGGAACCATACTCAATATTTTGTGATAACCCATAAGGGGAAAAGAATTTGAGGGGAAAAAAAAAAAATAAATATATATATATATATATATATATATGTATATGTATGAAAAAAGTGAAAGTGTTAGTCAGTCACTCACTCAACTTTTTGCAACTCCATGGACTATAGTCCACTGTCTCCTCTGTCCATGAAACTGTCCAGGCAAGAACACTGGAGTGGGTAGACTTTCCCTTCTCCAGGGGATCTTCCTGACCCAGGGATCAAACCATGGCCTCCTGCATTGCAAGCAGATTCTTTACTGTCTGACCCACCAGGGAAGCAGTCATTCAGATATACTTTGCTGTACACCTGAAACTAACACAACGTTATAAATCAACTATATTCAGTTTAAGAAATTAAAAAGTCTTTTAATGTAAGTTCTGCTTCATCACACAAGAGTTAGACCTCACTGTTTATATAGAACATATAACTCAGGAGTTGTGCATTTAGGAGTCAGTTAATGTGAATGAGTCACAGGGGTAGAGGCAAGTAGAACAACAGGTGGGGATTCTGGGGCCCTGGAGGGGAAGGCTGCTGCTGCTGCTAAGTCACTTCAGTCATGTCTGACTCTGTGTGACCCCATAGACGGCAGTCTGCCAGGCTCCCCCATCCTTGGGATTCTCCAGGCAAGAACACTGGAGTGGGTTGCCATTTCCTTCTCCAATGCATGAAAGTGAAAAGTGAAAGTGAAGTCGCTCAGTCATGTCTGACTCTTATCGACCCCATGGACTGCAGCCCACCAGGTTCCTCCATCAATGATATTCTCCAGGCAAGAATACCAGAGTTGGGTGCCATTGCCTTCTCCGGGAGGGGAAGGCAGACTCTACCAAAAGCAGTATTACCCAGCAATACCAGTGCTGCCATGTGCAGACAAGGTCCTGTAGAGCTCATACATGCAGTTTTTCAGGAGAAGATAAAATGGTAGTTTGCGGCCCAGTCCAGTATTCCTGTCTGGACAGAGGAGCCTGGTGGGCTGCAGTTCATGGGGTAGCAGAGTCAGATACGACTGGGCAACTAAGCGCACACGTGAAACTGAGTCATGTCTAAGTCACTATTTAACTCACAGCAAAACAAAACTCACATGTGGATCTGGTCCATGGATTTCTGGTTTAGAATGCCTGATTTAGAGCAATCTGTTCATTTTACAGATGAAGAAAAAGACCGATGAGAAAGCAAGATGAGTCTCTCAAAGTCATACAACTAACTCAAGAGCCAAAACAGATTTCCTGAATCTTAAATCTCAGTTGCTTTCACTATATCATACTGTCTTATAAGAAATCAGTCTCAGAGATTATAGAAAGATTCAAACTACAGAGGACCTGAGAAGGACTTTCATTCTTCCTTACCCCTCCATCCTCAGTTTTAAGGATTAACCACAGTCATTGTGGAAGGTCTGAGACCTCCATGTAGCTCCATCTCAAGCCCTTCTCAGCTGAGTGTTCCTTTAAGATTTGTCTCAACAAAGGAAAATGGGAGTGATGGAGCCATCTACAAAGGCAAAAGGCACTGGGCCTTGACTGCTCACTGGGGAGTCTCAAAGGAGAATTCTCGAGAGTTTAGGTTTGCAGAATGCAACAGACTGTTTCAGCACCCATAGCCCAGGACCAGCGAACTCATCCCAGTTGATAATTTGGAGTGAGAATCAGCAATGGACAACAACTCTTAGTTTCATTTCCTAGCAGGAATAGACAAAGCCTTCCCAAGAAAACCATCCCTCCGTGGCTGATGAAAATAGAACGGCAATTTATGCTTCCATCCACTCGCTCTGTCTTCAGGCTCTTAAGGCGTGTTTTCCTTTGTAACGGCTGATTTAGATGGATTCCCGGGCTACTGTAGCACTGCTGATGACATGGATGGTCTCGGGCTCCCTGAATTTTGATCGATTGGTGTAATCTGCAAAACTATTTCAGGACATAGATTTATTATTATTAAGCCTATAAAATGGTGTCAGGGTCAAAGCAAGCCGATGATGTGTGTTGTGATGCAAACATGGCCAAGGGGCAGAAGCTACCATTTAACAGACATGAGTGGCAGGAGCAAACCGTGCTTCATCCTCTGCTCATGGCCTGCCTCTAGGCCTTCTCCCAAAAGCACAGTGGATTTAGGCCCCAGTTGTACTGGACGAAGGGTTGGGGGTAGGGAAGAAGGAAGATAAAGTGTATACTACTAATTACCCTCTAAATTGTTTAATTCCTTACAGAGGCTTTGGAGATTTTTCATTTCAGCTCATTTGGAAGGGATTAAAGATTTCCTCCAATTTTTTCTTTGTCTGGCAAATATTTTCTAGCTCAAACCTGTTGTTTTTGGAGTCAAAGAAATATTGATGCTATCTCACTTAACCTCTATGAAGGCAAGAAGGAAAGACTAAGACTAAACAAGCAGTTATACAACTAGCTATTTTATCCTTCCTTCCCTCCTTCAGAAAGCTTAGCTCCAGTTACTAAGAGCAAAGAAATGTACCTTATGTTAGGCTGGGTTCCAGAAAGATATTCTCAAGAATGCCTTTGCAAATTCCTTTTTGGAAAGGATGGGATAGTCCATAAAATAATAACCTATTCATTCCATTTAAAAATGGAATACAGAAAGGTGAAAAGAGTTCCACTCTTACTGTTACAACAGCAAAACCTGGACTTGCATATTCACAGCTTTCCATAAATTTATCAAAGAGCTGAGGTTACTAGGCAACCAACTAGCTAACCAACCAAAACTAATTTGAAGGAAGACAAGATGACTGAAAGCAGAGATGGGATGTGAGTACTTTTTTTCCTTGGACTAATGCAGCTGGACATCCAGAATGAGAGGGATTCTGTTAAAATTATGAATGAATTGATTGGCAGTTGTTGAGTGTGGGCTAATGAGACAGTATAGAATCCTGGGAGCCATAGATATAATGGAATTCAGGCTGATTCTTCTCCATTGGCCTCAGAGGGCACTCACAGAAAAGACTGGTGAGAGTCCTGGGAAACAGTCCCTGCAGGTACACACTGGCAGAGAAGAAGAGCAGCCATGACAAGAAAGGTGTGAAGCTTTGCCTAGATTCTCCCCTGTCCTCCTCTCTACAGAATAAAAGTCTTAAACTACTGTGGGGAAAAGGCAACAGCCCATTGCAACTGGGATGAGAAAAAAATCCTCTGACCCCTGGAATAAAGAAGAATACTGCATACTGATAAAGGGGTTAACTATCCAAAAGACAATTTCAGTTGAGCTATTTCAAATCCCCAAAGATGATGCTGTTAAAGTGCTGCACTCAATATGCCAGCAAATTTGGAAAACTCAGCAGTGGCCACAGGACTGGAAAAGGTCAGTTTGCATTCCAATCCCAAAGAAAGGCAATGCCAAAGAATGCTCAAACTACTGCATAATTGCGCTCATCTCACATGCTAGTAAAGTAATGCTCAAAATTCTCCAAGCCAGGCTTCAATAGTATATGAACCGTGAACTTCCAGATGTTGAAGCTGGTTTTAGAAAAGGCAGAGGAACCAGAGATCAAATTGCCAACATCTGCTGGATCATGGAAAAAGCAAGAGAGTTCCAGAAAAACATCTACTTCTGCTTTATTGACTATGCCAAAGCCTTTGACTGTGTGGATCACAACAAACTGTGGAAAATTCTGAAAGAGATGGAAATACCAGACCACCTGACCTGCCTCTTGGGAAATCTGTATGCAGGTCAGGAAAAGTCATTCAGATATACTTTGCTGTACACCTGAAACTAACACAACGTTATAAATCAACTATATTCAGTTTAAGAAATTAAAAAGTCTTTTAATGTAAGTTCTGCTTCATCACACAAGAGTTAGACCTCACTGTTTATATAGAACATATAACTCAGGAGTTGTGCATTTAGGAGTCAGTTAATGTGAATGAGTCACAGGGGTAGAGGCAAGTAGAACAACAGGTGGGGATTCTGGGGCCCTGGAGGGGAAGGCTGCTGCTGCTGCTAAGTCACTTCAGTCATGTCTGACTCTGTGTGACCCCATAGACGGCAGTCTGCCAGGCTCCCCCATCCTTGGGATTCTCCAGGCAAGAACACTGGAGTGGGTTGCCATTTCCTTCTCCAATGCATGAAAGTGAAAAGTGAAAGTGAAGTCGCTCAGTCATGTCTGACTCTTATCGACCCCATGGACTGCAGCCCACCAGGTTCCTCCATCAATGATATTCTCCAGGCAAGAATACCAGAGTTGGGTGCCATTGCCTTCTCCGGGAGGGGAAGGCAGACTCTACCAAAAGCAGTATTACCCAGCAATACCAGTGCTGCCATGTGCAGACAAGGTCCTGTAGAGCTCATACATGCAGTTTTTCAGGAGAAGATAAAATGGTAGTTTGCGGCCCAGTCCAGTATTCCTGTCTGGACAGAGGAGCCTGGTGGGCTGCAGTTCATGGGGTAGCAGAGTCAGATACGACTGGGCAACTAAGCGCACACGTGAAACTGAGTCATGTCTAAGTCACTATTTAACTCACAGCAAAACAAAACTCACATGTGGATCTGGTCCATGGATTTCTGGTTTAGAATGCCTGATTTAGAGCAATCTGTTCATTTTACAGATGAAGAAATAAGACCGATGAGAAAGCAAGATGAGTCTCTCAAAGTCATACAACTAACTCAAGAGCCAAAACAGATTTCCTGAATCTTAAATCTCAGTTGCTTTCACTATATCATACTGTCTTATAAGAAATCAGTCTCAGAGATTATAGAAAGATTCAAACTACAGAGGACCTGAGAAGGACTTTCATTCTTCCTTACCCCTCCATCCTCAGTTTTAAGGATTAACCACAGTCATTGTGGAAGGTCTGAGACCTCCATGTAGCTCCATCTCAAGCCCTTCTCAGCTGAGTGTTCCTTTAAGATTTGTCTCAACAAAGGAAAATGGGAGTGATGGAGCCATCTACAAAGGCAAAAGGCACTGGGCCTTGACTGCTCACTGGGGAGTCTCAAAGGAGAATTCTCGAGAGTTTAGGTTTGCAGAATGCAACAGACTGTTTCAGCACCCATAGCCCAGGACCAGCGAACTCATCCCAGTTGATAATTTGGAGTGAGAATCAGCAATGGACAACAACTCTTAGTTTCATTTCCTAGCAGGAATAGACAAAGCCTTCCCAAGAAAACCATCCCTCCGTGGCTGATGAAAATAGAACGGCAATTTATGCTTCCATCCACTCGCTCTGTCTTCAGGCTCTTAAGGCGTGTTTTCCTTTGTAACGGCTGATTTAGATGGATTCCCGGGCTACTGTAGCACTGCTGATGACATGGATGGTCTCGGGCTCCCTGAATTTTGATCGATTGGTGTAATCTGCAAAACTATTTCAGGACATAGATTTATTATTATTAAGCCTATAAAATGGTGTCAGGGTCAAAGCAAGCCGATGATGTGTGTTGTGATGCAAACATGGCCAAGGGGCAGAAGCTACCATTTAACAGACATGAGTGGCAGGAGCAAACCGTGCTTCATCCTCTGCTCATGGCCTGCCTCTAGGCCTTCTCCCAAAAGCACAGTGGATTTAGGCCCCAGTTGTACTGGACGAAGGGTTGGGGGTAGGGAAGAAGGAAGATAAAGTGTATACTACTAATTACCCTCTTAAATTGTTTAATTCCTTACAGAGGCTTTGGAGATTTTTCATTTCAGCTCATTTGGAAGGGATTAAAGATTTCCTCCAATTTTTTCTTTGTCTGGCAAATATTTTCTAGCTCAAACCTGTTGTTTTTGGAGTCAAAGAAATATTGATGCTATCTCACTTAACCTCTATGAAGGCAAGAAGGAAAGACTAAGACTAAACAAGCAGTTATACAACTAGCTATTTTATCCTTCCTTCCCTCCTTCAGAAAGCTTAGCTCCAGTTACTAAGAGCAAAGAAATGTACCTTATGTTAGGCTGGGTTCCAGAAAGATATTCTCAAGAATGCCTTTGCAAATTCCTTTTTGGAAAGGATGGGATAGTCCATAAAATAATAACCTATTCATTCCATTTAAAAATGGAATACAGAAAGGTGAAAAGAGTTCCACTCTTACTGTTACAACAGCAAAACCTGGACTTGCATATTCACAGCTTTCCATAAATTTATCAAAGAGCTGAGGTTACTAGGCAACCAACTAGCTAACCAACCAAAACTAATTTGAAGGAAGACAAGATGACTGAAAGCAGAGATGGGATGTGAGTACTTTTTTTCCTTGGACTAATGCAGCTGGACATCCAGAATGAGAGGGATTCTGTTAAAATTATGAATGAATTGATTGGCAGTTGTTGAGTGTGGGCTAATGAGACAGTATAGAATCCTGGGAGCCATAGATATAATGGAATTCAGGCTGATTCTTCTCCATTGGCCTCAGAGGGCACTCACAGAAAAGACTGGTGAGAGTCCTGGGAAACAGTCCCTGCAGGTACACACTGGCAGAGAAGAAGAGCAGCCATGACAAGAAAGGTGTGAAGCTTTGCCTAGATTCTCCCCTGTCCTCCTCTCTACAGAATAAAAGTCTTAAACTACTGTGGGGAAAAGGCAACAGCCCATTGCAACTGGGATGAGAAAAAAATCCTCTGACCCCTGGAATAAAGAAGAATACTGCATACTGATAAAGGGGTTAACTATCCAAAAGACAATTTCAGTTGAGCTATTTCAAATCCCCAAAGATGATGCTGTTAAAGTGCTGCACTCAATTGCCAGCAAATTTGGAAAACTCAGCAGTGGCCACAGGACTGGAAAAGGTCAGTTTGCATTCCAATCCCAAAGAAAGGCAATGCCAAAGAATGCTCAAACTACTGCATAATTGCGCTCATCTCACATGCTAGTAAAGTAATGCTCAAAATTCTCCAAGCCAGGCTTCAATAGTATATGAACCGTGAACTTCCAGATGTTGAAGCTGGTTTTAGAAAAGGCAGAGGAACCAGAGATCAAATTGCCAACATCTGCTGGATCATGGAAAAAGCAAGAGAGTTCCAGAAAAACATCTACTTCTGCTTTATTGACTATGCCAAAGCCTTTGACTGTGTGGATCACAACAAACTGTGGAAAATTCTGAAAGAGATGGAAATACCAGACCACCTGACCTGCCTCTTGGGAAATCTGTATGCAGGTCAGGAAGCAACAGTTAGAAGTGGACATGGAACAACAGACTGGTTCCAAATAGGAAAAGGAGTACGTCAAGGCTGTATATTGTCACCCTGCTTATTTAACTTATATGCAGAGCCCATCATGCGAAGTGCCAGGTTGGACGAAGCACAAGCTGGAATCAAGATTGCCTGGAGAAATATCAATAACCTCAGATATGCAGATGACGCCACCCTTATGGCAGAAAGCGAAGAAGAACTAAAGAGCCTCTTAATGAAAGTGAAAAAGGAGAATGAAACAAGTTGGCTTAAAACTCAACATTCAGATAACTAAGATCAAGGCATCTGGTCCCATCACTTCATGGCAAATGGATGGGGAAACAATGGAAACAGTGACAGACTTTATTTTGGGGGGCTCCAAAATCACTGCAGATGGTGACTGCAGCCACAAAATTAAAAGACACTTGCTCCTTGGAAGAAAAGCTATGACCAACCTAGATAGTATGTTACAAAGCAGAGATGTTACTTTGCCAACAAAGGTCCATCTCGTCAAAATCATGGTTTTTCCAGCAGTCATGTATGGATGTGAGAGCTGGACCATAAAGAAGTATGAGCACCAAAGAACTGATGCTTTGATCTGTGGTGCTGGAGAAGACTCTTGAGAGTCCCTTGGACTGCAAGGAGATCCAACCAGTCCATCCTAAAGGAAATCAGTCCTGAGTATTCATTGGAAGGACTGATGTTGAAGCTAAAACTCCAATACTTGGGCCACCTGATGCGAAGAAGTGACTCATTGGAAAATACCCTGATGCTGGGAAACATTGAAGGCAGGAGGAGAAAGGGACAACAGAGGATGAAATGGTTGGATGGCATCATCAACTCGATGGACATGAGTTAGAGCAAACTCCAGGAGTTGGTGATGGACAGGGAGGCCTGGCGTGCTGCAGTCCATGGGGTTGCAAAGAGTCGGATATGACTGAGCAACTGAACTGAACTATCCAAAAGACAACATCCCAAATGCACCTAACAACAGACCATTAAGACACTTGAATCAGAAATTGGCAGAAATGAAAGGAGAAGTTGCTCATCAAAACTAAAGGCTTCAACATTCTTCTCTCTGTTACTAATACAAAAATAGGCAGAAAATCAGTAAGAGCAAAGAGTTTGTGAAATGACCTAATTGAAATCTACAGAATATTGTATTTAACAATGGCAGAATATAAATTTTTTACAAGTGCACAAGGACCTTTCATGAAGAAAGGCCATATTCTGGGCATAAACTAAATCTTAATAAATTAAAAACACTGGAAAATTGTACCAGAAAAACAGTCTCTGACCGTAAGAGAATTAAACTAGGAGTAACAGAAAAATATCTTTAAATATTTAGAAATTAAGCTATGTATTTCTAAATTGCCCAGGGCTCCAAGAGACATTCTCAAGGGAAACTAACATGACTTTAATAAAATAGAAATAAAAATAAGCCATATCAAAATGTATGGGATACAGTTAAGGCAGTAAAGGAAAATGTATAGCACCAATTGCTTTTATTATAAAAGGGGGACATTTTCAAATTGGTTATCAATTTCCTTCTTTAAGAAACTAATAAAGACAGAGCAAGTTAAACCCAAACCAAGACAATGTCAAGAAATAATAAAAGTAGAAATTAGTGAAATTTGAACCTGAAAAACAACAGTAGAGTGCTACCCCTCTTTATTTATTTTTTTGGTACTTATTGGATTCTATTATCCTAACATACTTTGAAGAATTCAAAGCTATCATTTCCTTGAGAGTGGCTAGTAGGTTCCTATTAGCCTGATCTTCCCAGAAGTCAGCCAGGAAAGAAGAGTGTGGAGGTCACTGTCTGGGTTTGACACTGCCCTCTGTTAGCCAGCTGTGCAGGACAGCTGCAGAGGACTGCTGTGATGCTGAATGGACACTTGCATAAAAACATACACACACCGGTAAGCAAAGACTTTATACATCACCACTAAAATTCAGTACAAAAGATACCCTCAAACCCTGAAAAATGTTTCTAGACACTATAAATGTAACAAACAGCTCCTAAGACACTGAGTTCAGGTGCCTGTATGGGGCATAGTTATATTTAGACTGAAGTCTTGCTAAAAGCATTCTGCAGAAATCAAATAGTCAGGATTTTTAATAACCCCATGAAAGTAGAAATTCTGTAAGAGTGTGTGTGTGTCTGGAAAGTCTTCCCTGGAAAAGCTTCCCCAAGCAGATGGTGTGTGTGCATGCATGCACGCGTGACTGCATGTGTGCTCAGCAGTGTCCCATTCTTTGTCCAACCCCCTGGACTATAGCCTGCCAAGCTCCTCTGTTCATAGAATTTTCCCGGCAAGATTACTGGAGTGGGTCGACGTTTCCTCCTCCCGGAGATCTTCTCGATGCAGGGATTGAAGCTGCGTCTCTTGGGTCTCCTCCGTTGGCATGTGGATTCCCTACTGCTGAACCAACGGGGAACCCCCCAGGCAGATGGTTTCCTACCGGTTAAAATGAGGGGCAGTGATGGGAGGTGACACTTAAGGAGACCACAAACCCATCTGGGGCTGGAACAGGCATTTGTTGTGTCTCAGGAAAAGCCAAGAACTGAAACTGTGCGAGGCAAGGAGCTCATGGAAGGGAGAGAAGAGTGAGAGCTGAATGAAGGTTGGAGCCCGGCTCTAGTTCCCAAAAGGAGTTTAAATGCCTTCTGGAAATGTCACCTACTCCATATCCACTAAACCAACATATTTTAGAAGCTTAGATTTTTGTCTTAAATAAGCTCTCTTAGCTTTGCCTCTGGTGAGAACCTGGCCCTTTTTCTGAGGCCTCTCAGGGGCCCAGCCTAGCCCCAGACTTGCTTGCCTAGAGAGACAAAATAGAGAACTCAAACAAGTAGTCTAATCTGAGGGGTGACCATGGGGGTGTGTTTCCTGAGGAGTCTAGAGCACTGTTTCAATTCTCAGCTCTGTCTGTAAAGCACCATCTCCCAATCTGGTTATATTCTTTCCAACGGTAGGGACCAGACACCTTATTTTTTTGTTTTAAACTTCCATGATTTTGCTCTGCAGTTCCATGAGAACCATTGTATTAGATGGGAATTTCTCCAAGGGCAAAGACTGCATTTTTCTCTATTTATTCAAACAACATTTGTTGAACATCTACAATGGGCCAGGAACTGTAGGGGCTGGCCACAGGATAATGGGCAGGAGGGGCCGTGTCCCTGATCTCATGGGACTTTCACTGGGGGAGTGAGACACTAAACAAATAATTATAGTTACTTAAATATTTACAACTGATTTAAGAACTACAAAAGAATGACAAATTTCTAGATCCCAGGCACTTGGCCTACCTAGCGCAGTACCTAAGCATAACAAATATTTGTCGAATGTCTGCCTCTGTGGTTATCTGCATGGACATTAAATGCCCAAGTATATTCTGGTAAGAGCTACTAGGCAAGAAAAACTCTCAGAGATTTTGGGAAGCCTGTTATAGACAAAGTCAAACAGGTTTCCTTCATGCAGGATTTCCTCCAGACTTTAGCCTGCTGATGTGTACTGGGACTCTGAAGGAGCCCCCGGTGTGCACGGGGCATCACAGGCGCTTGGACTCTGCAGTGACTCAAAAAGCCTAATCATCACGGGACTCTCTCTTGGAAACACTTTGAACGTTTTCAGGAGGAACATCAGTGCTCCCTGCATGGCCAGCAGTTGAGCCTTGGAGAGTCTGGTGAAGATCTGGGTTTTTTTCTGGTAAAATAATCCTGCCCCTTGTTCAGAGAACACACTCTGTGGCACCCAGATACCAGGGAAATATTGCTCCCACTTAGGGTTGCTTGGGACACACTTATACTAAAACATTTTATTTGTGTTTATCTAAAATTCAGGGCTTCCCAGGTGGTGCAGTGGTGAAGAATCCACCTGCCAATGCAGGAGATACAAGAGACACAGGTTCGATCCCTGGCTCAGGAAGATTCCCTGCATCCTGCTCCAGCATTTTTGCCTGGAAAGATCCCATGGATAGAGGAGTCTGGGGGACTACAGTCCACGGGGTCACAAAGAGTCAGACAAAACTGAGAGACCAAGCATATCTGAACTGCAAATTTAGGTGGGCATCCTATATTTTTAATTTGCTAAATCTGCCGGCCCTACTTTTGCGCCAGCCTGATCTGCTGGCTGCCACAAAGTCTGCTCGTGGAGAGCTAGGCTTTGAATCCAAGGGGCTGAGGCGGCCACCCTGCAGGTGCCATCCCAGCCAAGCCCGCAGAAGCCAAGTCAGCTGTTGTGCAGATGTGCAGGACAAACCTTGCCGGGAGGCAGTCCCGCCGCCGCCCTCCTTGGCCAGGGTCCACTGCTAGGGAGCAGGTCAATTTCACACTTCTCATTTCAAAACCAGGAAAAAGATGAGTTCTGTCATCAAATTTCTGTGGTGCAGAATAGACTGAAGTGGTAATTCTTAACCAGGGGCAATTTGGCAAAGTTTGAACATAGTTTGGTTATCACAACTGGGAGTAGGGGGCAGTGTTACCGGCATCTAATGGACCAGGCCAGGATAAACATCCTACAATGCACAGAGAAGCCCTTGCATCCAAGTATGACCCCATCCAGGATGCAAACAGTGCCGAGGCTCAGAAACCCTGCGCAAGAGAAAGCATGACCACGTTTCAGAAGCAAGGCCAACCCTAAGCAAATTTGTGAAGAGGAGAAAGTTTTAGTTCTCTATCCCTGACCTTTGTCCAACAATCCCCACTCTGCAGAGAGTCCCCATGTTGCTTTTGCTTCGAGAAAAACAACATCTGTGTACTGCACCCCAATTTTTATGATGGTATCAATGACACAAAGTGCTACTTTTTTTTTTTTTTTTTACTTTATTTTACTTTATATTACTGTATTGGTTTTGCCATACATTGACATGAATCCGTCTCGGGTGTAAATGAGTTCCCAGTCCTGAACCCCCCCTCCACCTCCCACCCCATATCAACTCTCTGGATCATCCCCGTGCACCAGTCCCAAGCATCCTGTATCCTGTATCAGACATGTTCCTGTTCAAAAGATGGTGTGGCAGACCTTGCTCATTCCTTACTTTGGAGCCAATTTTCTCTTTTTTTCTTACTAGGAGGACATTCAGCTTTGTCCAAGGAAGCAAGGTACTTGGTTGAAAATATGGACCTCCTCAAACTTCAGCTTGGCTAGAGGTGGATATGAGATAGGACAGGAAGTCTGCTGGGTGAGGTTTCAGGAGGAGACTGTCACTAAATGTGGTCAGACTTAACTGGCACCTGGACTGAGGGTGTGATTTGAGACAGAAAAGTAGCTTCCACATTGTAAGTGTGAAGAAAAGAGCCACGCCTAGAAGGTGCTTCAGCAAGAGGCTAGAAGAGAGCTTGAGTCCTGTGTGTGTTGGGGTGGGGTGAGGGGGCTGCAGTTTCCCTCAGCTGGGGGTCCATCCTGCACTAGATAGCTCAAGTCTCCTCTTTACAAAAGAAAGACAATTTGGTTCCAACATTCAAGATGGGTTTCTGGTCCATGCGACTCAACTCAGTTTTAGTGGAGACACAGGCCTGGAGAGGAAAATGCTTAACGCAAGCCTGGAACCCAGTGGTAAGATCCTGGGAGCTGTGGAGCTCCTCAGAAATGAAGTTCTTAGGGACGGGGACCCTCCCATCTCTTCATCAATCACACAACGTGAGCTCTTCTGCACATAGGTGGCTATCCCAGGTCTGATCCAAGGAACAGATTAGATAGCACTTGACTATTAATGGTGCTGGTCATTGCTACTAAGAGTGGTGACAACTGCAAGGAGATAAATGATTATAGGAAAGGTGTACACACACACACACACACACACACACACACACACACACACACGGGAGTTCCTCAGGGGGCCCAGTACAAATAATAATTGACTGGCCTTCATTAGGACCCTATCCTGTGAGGACTCACAGGACCAGGAAGATGCTTTGGATGACACTGACTTTTGAGAGAACAAGGTCAGCATGGATCCAAAAAGAGAGGGTCTTTCCACTCTCTTTTCATATCCACTTTAGGTGTGTAGGAGGGTGGGGTGGATTATGATAAAGAAAAGGCCATCCTTGGAACTTCCCTGGTGGTGCACTGATTAAGACTCTGTGCTTCCACTGCAGAGGGCACAGGTTCAGTTCCTGGCTGGGGAACTAAGATCCTGCACGCTACTCGGCCTGGCCAAAAAAAAAAAGCCATTCTCAATATTAAAGGCCTGTTTGCAGAGATCAGCAGCCCCCCTTCCCTTAGCGGAATTCACCCAGGTATCTAGCCTCGTGGAAACAGAGCCTGTGATGAGCTATCACATCGTTCTGATATTATGGACCTAATCAGAGGAAGGGCCCCTTACCCCCAGTTCACACCCCTTTTCGTCCCCCACTCCCTCCAGACCCTCATCTGTGTGTCCAAAACAGGGCTAGGCTGGGCCAAGAAGAACAACGGCTAGGTGGGAAGCTGCTTCTTATCAGGATGTGGCCTCGGGGTCGGCTTCCTCATCTGCATGAATGGTGTCAATCACAGCACCTCCTAGGGTCCTTGTGAGGAGTAACAGGAGTAATTCTAAAAAGGGCTGGACAGACACATGACTGTGAACGCTGAGTTGCCTTATTTTATGATCCGATTGCTTTAATCGGTGATCTGAGAAAACGCACAGTGGTCTAGCCCAGTTCTCAGAGAGGAAGAAAGTCACCCAGTGGGCACCGAGGCAGTTACTTCTTTGGAGGGTGGGGA
Source organism: Aepyceros melampus (assembly GCA_006408695.1). Classification (NCBI taxonomy): domain Eukaryota; kingdom Metazoa; phylum Chordata; class Mammalia; order Artiodactyla; family Bovidae; genus Aepyceros; species Aepyceros melampus. The sequence continues at coordinate 637,587 of SJXQ01006632.1, forward strand.
GGTGCTGCTCGGCCCCTCAGGCCCGAGGTGCCCACTGCCCCACCTCTCAGGCCTCGTGATGCTGGCTGGACACAAGCCCCGAGGGTGTGGAGTCACAGGGGAAGCCAGCAGCGGTTCCAGGGGGAGGGAGCAGACGCTAGATGCCTGAGGAGAGCCGCGGGGAGGGCGAGGGAGGCTCTGCACCCCCAAGTCTTAGGCGTGCAGAGCCTCCCTGACGTGAGGTGAGCCTGCATAGGTGGTCACAGAGTCCCCAGGTCGCTCCTGCCAAACACGAAGTATATGTTTAAACTGGAAGACAGAGCGTGTAAACCATTAACAGGCCGCCCGACAAAGCGAACAATGGTACAATATGCCCTTGTTGGGAGGCCTACCTGAATTCTGCCTTTGTGTAATAAAATCTGTGCAAACGGCCTCTGGGCTGGGAGCCACTGTAAGCAGGGTTTTTATCTAAAAGCCTTACCTAAGAACCACAATAGCCCAAGTTCACCTGACACGATTTCTTTTCAAGGGGTGTGTGTGTGTGTGTGTGTATGTGTTTTCTGAGGGGGAGGGGAAGCAGGTAGATGAACCACACTGGAACTCGCATGTCAACTTCTCACTTGTAAAATCTGTAGGGGAAGCAAGAGAGGGCATAAAATGCGATGGTTGAAATCCCATGTGGAGGGGGATTCGACCAGAGGCAGCCACCCGGTCGCAGGCCGTGTGACCCACTGCTGCACGCTCTGTTAAACAGTCAATAGGTTCTGGGATTTTTATTCTTCCCAGAGAAGAGGCTGCTCCTCACCTGGGCAGACCATACCCCTTTCTCTAGGGATCCTCAAGCAGTCTGTCAACATGGCCTCATTGTTAAAGCAAGCTCCCCGCCCCCTGACGTGGTCAAGAGAGCCTGGAAGAGCCAACAAGGTCTCTGTCCTACTTCCTCATCAGGGAGTGACCTTGAGTCCCCTCACAAGTCTGAACAGGATCTTGCTGAAATATTTCAGCTGGACTTCAGTGCCTCTGTCACTAAGAAAGATTCACCAGGTCCACAGTAACGAGGTCCCTGATTTAGGTTCCTTTGTTTATTTCTAGCCCCAGCAGAATCCCACATGCATGCACAGTTGCTGCAGATGTGTCTGATTCTTGGCGACCCCATGGACTGTGGCCTGCCAGGCTCCTCTGTTCCTGGACTTTTCCAAGCAAGAATACTGGAGTGGGTAGTCATTTCCTTCTCCAGGGAGTCTTCCTGACCCAGGGATCAAACCCAAGTCTCCTGCACTGGCAGGCGGATTCTTTATCAACTGAGCCACCAGAGAAGCCGTAAATCCACTCACAAGTATCTTTAATAACAGACAGAAAGGGAGAAGGCAAGTGAAGATGGAGGCACATGCTGGAGTGATGCAGCCACAGCCAAGGACCGTCTGCAGTCACCAAGAGCTGGGAGACGCAAGGAACGGATTCTCCCCTAGAGCCTCTGGCGGGCGCACATCCCTGCGGCTACCTTGATCTTGGATATCAGCCCTCCAGAACCATGGAGAGTATATTTCTGTTGTTTCTAGTCACCCAGTTTGTGGGAATTTGTTACAATAGTCCTAGGAAACTAATATAATCTCTAAGATTTAAGACTAGAAAACCAAAAACAGGAAACCAGCTGAAAGAATACATACAGTAGATAGTGTATCGTATGTGCTACTCTTGGTATTTTTATGAAATATGTTTTTAAGAACACATTTGCATATGCATAGCATATGACTCAAGGATATAAAAGATCCTGGCAACAGGGCTACCTCTGGAGAGAAAGCCACTTGTGTCGTGTTCTAAACAGCATGCCCTGGAGAGGGCAGCACTCTGACCTGCAGAGTAACGGCCCCCTACAATGACATCCGCATGTTAACCTCCAGAACCTATGACCAGGTTACTATGTTTGATGGCAAGAGGGAATTAAGATTGCAGATGGGCCTAAGGTTGCTAAAGATCTGACCATAAGATAGGACGATTATCCTAGACTGCCCAGGTGCGCCTAGGAGGCACAAGAGTCTTTACCAGTAGAAAAGGGAGATGTTGGACTATTGGCAGCGGTTAGTTGTTAAGTTGTGTCCGACTCTTTCGATCTCATGGACTGTAGCCCACCAGTCCATGGGATTCTCCAGGCAAGAATACGGGAGTGGGTTGCCATTTCCTTATCCAGGGGATCTTCCTGATCTAGGAATCAAACCTGGATCTCCTGCATTGCAAGTGGACAAGGGAAACCTGATTAGAATGTTACTTGATTAATAAAAAGAAAGGAAATACTCATACACACAACACAGATGAATTGCAAAAGCATCATGGGAGGTGAAAGAGGCCAGTCACCAGGGACGACATACGGTTCCACTCACAGGAAAGATCCAGAATAGGCAAATGCATAGAAGTCAGAAAATAGACTAGTGGTTGCCAGGGACTGGGGAGGAAGGAGCCATTACAGAGGAGGTGATAAGTACACGGTTTCTTTTGGGTGTGCTGAATGTGTTCTAAAATTGATAGTGGTCATGGACATACAACTTTGTGATTATACACAGAGCCATTTAAGCGAGTCAGTTGTATGATATGTAAATTATTTCTCAATAAAGTTGACTTAAAAGAAGTAGAAAGCAAAGACAGAAAGGGATCAGAGTAGGAGAAGTAACCTATCACTGATGACCTTGAGTATGGCTGGGGCCTACAAACCAAGGAATGCAGGCAACCTCTAGAAGTTAGAAAAGGCAAGCAAGCCTCCGGAAGGGATGAGACACCTTAAGCTTAGCCCAGTGTGACTCATTTCAGACTTCTGACTTGCAGAACTCTAAAAGAATAAATCTGTGTTGGTAAGGCATTCATTTTCTGATAATTTGTTACAGCAGCAATAGAATACAATTATAAGTACTTCTTATACCCTTTTGAATTTTGTGCTGTGTTCGTATATTACCTCTTCAAAATTCAAATCAAAACAAGGCAAAACACCTATTCAGAACAGTGATTTGATGTCATTTGGGAAATTTTCAAATATTTGTAACACTCCTCTTCAATAGAAATACAATGCAGCCACAGATGTCAGCCATATGTGTAATTTTAAATTTTCTCATAGCACATTTGAAAAAAGAAAAAGAACCAGGTGTAGTTAATTTTAGTAATACAATCTGTTTAACCTATTATATCTAACATATACCATTTCTATATATAACATAAAATTATTAGAGATATTTACGTTTCCTTCCACATACTAAGTCCTTGAAATCTGGCCTGTATTTTACAGCACATTTTCATTCAGACACATCACACACTGCAGGCACTCAACAGTGCCTGTGTCTAATGAACAACATGAATATATCAATTCGACATCAATTTGGGGTACAGGGTAGGCTTTTCACCTTTTGAGCATGCTACATCATGCTTAGAATGTGACTATGAAAATATTTATTGCAGCATTGATCAAAGGATAAAAATCTGAAAATAAAAACAGTCTCCAATGCAATACAGACACACTTTGGCTATAATGTAGACATTAAAAAGAATTAGCTAAGGCTACATGAATTGACCATAAAATATTGACCATGACCCTGGATATTACTAAATGAGAACAACCAGGTACGCAGTGTTTTGGGATATTTTTTTGGTTAAGAAAACCAACCAACATACAAATACGGTATTATTCACACCAAACCATTAATGCTGGTTACTCTACCAAACAGTACAAATACTGTATTTTTATTATACTATCATTATAAATGATATTACAAAGGTGTTATGAATACTATCCTTAATATTCCCCTTGTACACATTTTGTTGTGTATTGCTTTGTAATTTAATAATTGATGGATAGAGAGAAATATTGATAAATAGATAGACTCAAGAGTAAATTGCTAATCAAATCCTTAGGTGCACCCCCAGTGATCACACCATTGCCAAAGCATAAGCAACTCCATCAAAGACTCTCTCCTTACCATAACCCTATATGGAACCGACTCCTTCTTTTACCAGGTACTTTTTCCTAATGAGAGAAAGGATCTCAAAATATGCTCTGTGTAACAATACTTCTAAATACGCACACAAAGTTACTATGCCTGTAGAATCTACCAGTCTGCAATAGAACGAAGGTCTATTCTGCCATCTGAGAAACAGTTTGCATCTTTCCAAACTCACACTTCACCAAACCCATCCACCCAATACCCAGATAACAATGAGATTTTTAAAAACTTGAATGTGCGGAGGGGGGCGGGGGGTGGGGTTGGAACATGAGGGAGGGAGCCACCATGGGTGCCTAGCAAATAGAAAGCAAGAGATTCCATGAATGGATTAAAAGAAACTCCCAAAAGGTTTCTAACGTTGCAGACCTTGGAGTCTCTTCCATTGTGCAGCACTGATCAGTATTATTTGTTACATGGTGCCTTCAGTCCAGGGCAAGGTCTGTCGTCCTGTGTCAGCACTATGCAACAGGGAACTCAGGCCCTACAGTATGGCTGTCCAGCCCGCAATGTCCAGGGAATGAGACTCTAACCTGGGTAATCCGGACACGAGTTAATCCTACAGCACTGTGCCCCTGTAAAGTGAGCCACCAGCTGCTAGCCTGATAGTCTGTCACTCAAACAGCCCAATTCAGGAAGCACCATACCTGTGTTCCTTGGACTGACCTGTGTGACTGTGTATCTGAGTATTCCTTCCAGGCAAAGAATGACCTGTCGAAGAGTTTGGCCAAGACCCCAAGGTCGTCATAGTATTTTTGCTTTTTGTCCTTTTTTCCCCATGGCAAGTAACATTCAACGCTTTGAATGTTACTTGGTTTTGTATTCTTCCCCTTCCTGCATTTTAAATATTTGGGAAGGACGGGCTGGGGGTGGGGAACCCTCTGATGGGCTCAGAAGCGGGTGCTGGCACTTACTGACCTTCTCTTTGCTCTCCACGCTAATTACAAAGCGGCAGAGAGAATCCAGGAGACAGCAAGTCAAACTTCAACAAATATTTCTTGGGGGCTTAGTATGTCTCCTGGACATGAGACCTATTCTTTTGATTAGTTCAGTCGCACAAGGCTCTAGACCGAGAAAGGCCCGGTGCTTGGTTTAGAGCTCTGCTGTCATTGTAGAATTCTTAAGAATTCTTTGGTATATCTCCTATGCTCACACAAATAGACACACCAACTGTGATTCGACAGCAGCCCTGTAGCACAGTGAGCAGTGTGCCCAGCAGTTGTCCAAGTCATCCTGCATGCAGGAGCAGCCTCGGGCACTGGGGTACCATGGACCCACAAGGGCTGGCTGGGCCATGACCTCGACCCAGGGGTATGGCAGTGGCCACAGCAGCAGAAATAGCTGGGTCCCAGGCCCAGGGAAAAGGAGACCCATGGTGGGAGGCCAGCTTGCCCATCGGTCCCTAGAGCCTGACCTTGCCATGCCCGCACAAATATTAGCTCTCCCACCTGAGCACTAGAACAGGAACTACAGGCACTTGGGCAGTAAACTTCGAAAGTAAATTATTATAAAACAGAAGCATAAACGAGGACATCAAAATAGAGCTTCTTATGGAGTTAATTAGAATGCAAAGAGTTTAGAATCACAAGTTTGGAAACTGCTGCCAAACACTGAAGAGAGAATGTCTACAAACTTAGAAAGGGGAATTAATAAAAACATGAGCACACTAAGTAGAAAAACCTTACACTATTTTCATTCGAAGCTTTAGATGAACCGATGATTAACAAAGAAAACAATTTTAAAATTTAAATTTTCTGCTTAACTGAAGGTAAGGCAAAGCATGCATGAATATGTTTTAATCTATATAAAAATTATGAAGTCACTTGTTTCTTGTACAGCCTCTACAAGCTGACAGAAACTATCAGAGGAAACACTAAAAGGCCTTTGAATAAATTTACATATGAAATTAAATTCAGGCTAACATCAACTGCTTTGTAGAGAGTTAAATCTTTTTAGAAAAACTGTTCTACAAGAATTAGTTCTAGATGTGTGAAAATTTTATACAATTTGAAATTATCAGAAATGTAGCCTAATGTCACAGTCTATAACATATTCCTAACTCTAGTAACTCTCTTGGAGAAGGCAGTGGCACCCCACTCCAGTACTCTTGCCTGGAAAATCCCATGGATGGAGGAACCTGGTGGGCTGCAGTCCGTGGGGTCGCTAACAGTCGGACATGACTGAGCGAGTTCACTTTCACTTTTCACTTTCATGCATTGGAGAAGGAAATGGCAACCTACTCCAGTGCTCTTGCCTGGAGAATCCCAGGGACAGAGGAGCCTGGTGGGCTGCCGTCTATGGGGTCGCACAGAGTCGGACACGATTGAAGTGACTTAGCAGCAGTAACTCTAGCTGCATCAGATTTCTCAAAATTAAAAATTTTCAGAAATTATTTTCTTTCTATCTTGAATTTGTTAAGAATGACTGACAAATGGATGGAGGAACCTGGTGGGCTGCAGTCCGTGGGGTCGCTAAGAGTCGGACATGACTGAGCGAGTTCACTTTCACTTTTCACTTTCATGCATTGGAGAAGGAAATGGCAACCTACTCCAGTGCTCTTGCCTGGAGAATCCCAGGGACAGAGGAGCCTGGTGGGCTGCCGTCTATGGGGTCGCACAGAGTCGGACACGATTGAAGTGACTTAGCAGCAGTAACTCTAGCTGCATCAGATTTCTCAAAATTAAAAATTTTCAGAAATTATTTTCTTTCTATCTTGAATTTGTTAAGAATGACTGACATCACTTTCAAAATTAAAGTATAAACATATCAATATCATTAAAAATATAAATTTGATGACCTGAATTTGCAGAAAACTGAGCCAGTAAATAATCTTGTGAGCAATCAAGATACTGAATTAATGCATTGCATGTATGTATTCTATGAAATTATGTCATGAAAAATATTTTTGTAAACTTTAAGTATGGGTTATTTCTCATGCATTGACATTACTCTTACTATGTTTCATAATAAAATATTTTTAAGGAAAAACCTTTATGTTTTTGTACCTTAAATGGCACTTTTTCCTGCCTTTTGAACATAGACTTGACGTTTTCATTTTGCACAGAGATCTGCAAACTTTATATAGCTGACCCTGGATACAACATTGCATTCAAGTCAACAAATGTATATTGATTGAATGTACATTGTATGATTAATCAAGATGAAAATGTGGGAGATGTATCTTCGAGGAACTTACATTCTATTGTTTCAGGTCAAATAATTTTAATATATGGTAGAATTTAAGTTATCATGTAATGAACAATGAAAGTATTATGAGAATATAGAGGGAGATTAGTCATTTAATTTATGACCTCTTAGAATCTTCAAGTAGCTTTAAGGGACAACTCAAATGTTTCTAAATTTCTTTCTGACTTCCTCAGAAGGCTTAGGCCTGTGTCCCAAGTTTCAGTTTACCAGTATTCCTAGTCAGCTGGCAATTACATGGTTGGTAGTATCAGAAGGAATAATGCCTTTCTTCATTAAAGCCCTTCTTCATTACCAGCAGCATGAAGATGAATTGTGGACTGAGTCCACATACGGCCTAGTCCACGCTGCTATGCCTAAGTGTAGTATATACTGTTCGATACTCTTCCATTCAATGTCCTCAGAATTTTGGAAGGTAAATGACCTCACCTAATTCATGCATCATTCCAGATCTGTCCACTTGCCTTGATTTTGACCTTGAGAGGAGTAATACCTTGTGCTTAAGGAGCCAGATCCCTGCTGCCTTGGCCAGCATCACAAGCCACTTCAGTGACTACTTACCTAGACCCTGGAATCGCTCCTAGGTGCAACCTAACAGCAGCTGGCCACAGCCCATACCTCTAGATTCTTGCCTCCTGACTTAGGAGTTTTCTGTTGCTGTTGAGACATGAGTTATCTTACGGCCCACTTGGCATCCATGTATGCACAATGCAGAAAATACATGCGAGTTAATATCCCTTAGGACAGACTTTGACCAATGGGTGTGAACACTAGCAGATAAATTCTTCTCCTTTTGTTCTGATGAATGGACTGTTCCGTGATGTAGTTTCATATGACTTCTCTGGAGACATCCTCTGAGGCCAAGCAATAGTTCCTGAAAGCTATGGGCAGCTCAGAAGAACATATCTTTGCTTTTGCTTTTTCCTTCTGTGCTAACTTCCTCTCTTTTCTCATCATGCCTCTTCCCCAGGATTTCACATCTAAGTAAATTATTAGCATGTAAGAATTTGACTTGGGTTTAATTTTCTAGGACATATGGGCTGGGATATTAATATGCTATAGGTGTATTTCTGACATGAACAGTTAGGCAGCAGTATAATCTGGTTAAAAGCATAGATTCAAGCTGGGCCACCTGGGTTCCAACCCCAGCTCCTGCATTTAGCACTGGTATGACACTGGGTAAGTCCTTCAGTCTGCATTTTCATTGCCATTAGCAAAAATGCATATTGTAGCTACCTCAAAATTTTATGCGAGATTTATAAGGCACATAGTGAGAGTTATATGTGTTAAATAATTAAAGGAGAAAAAGAGACGATCATTGAATTTCTTTGCTAAAGAAAACTCCCAATCAAAACACAGGTCCTATCAGCAGACTTCACCTTTTGACCAAATTAAATTCACGGAACTAAAGATAGAGGAGCCTTGGGGGATAAAACTTGGAATGACAAGAACTGAAGCTGAGTCTCACCTACTATGCACGGTGATGTGGGAGAGAGCTGACTGTTAAATATTCAGGAATGTTGTGAGTGGCTGTTCAACTGTCGTTAGCTTGAAATTGGCCATGATAGCATTTACACTGTGGAAACTGGGAAATGCCACAAATCAGGGCTTCACATTTCTTCTGAGTCTCAAAAATGCCACGAAGAGTAAGTGAAAATATTTGTTAAGCTATGAAGTGTTACTACAAAAATTAGCATTAATATTTGCTTGTCACACTACTAGATAAGGGCTTGGATCTCTGTATTATTTGGCTTCATTCAAATCAAGAGCACTTGATGCTTCTGGTGACTCCTCATTCCTGCCTCAAGAAAAGAAAGATGCCTAAAAGACAACACAGGGCTTAGTAAGAGGTGTTATCCGTGATCTCAGTTTTAATCACTTCACATAACATAAATTGTAAATTTCCTCAATTTGTGTCACAGATTTTTCAAAGCATTTAAAGTATTATTTTTATCTCACATTTGTGTATAATGGAGAGCTTGAACTACAATCAGTTCCTTGCTCTCCATTCCTAACTTCACTCTTTTCACTCACATTGTCCATGTCTCTTCTTCAGCAGCATTCTCTCCTCCAACATTCTTGTTTCACCCTTCCCCAGTCTCCGACATTGCCAAATTCATTTTTATTTAATGGATTTCTGTTCCCTTATCAATTGGGAACGCTCTTCTAATTTTCAGAATTAAGGGTATTCAGAATACCCTTAATTAAGGTATTCAGAATACCTTTCTACCTATTTTCATTGAAGCCTCCACACACTTCATCTTATCTATTATTTCTGTGTAAGAAAACTCAGCTCATTTCCTGGTCTCCCTTACAAGGCTGTGCATTTCTTTTTTATTATGTATCTCCATATTTAGTGCAGTTATTGGCTCATAGTAGATTTCAAACACTGATAAATTTCTATATGGCCTTAAAAAAAATTTTTCCCCTAATTCCTACGTGAATACTTATATATCCATAGAAGACCAATTTTGCTATAGAACAGCATACTTGAGTAGAAAATTTGTAAGTGTATCAAGTATAGTTCAGGAATCTATAAGCTAATGTCTAACAGATGTCAGATGCATGGATATATTCTAGCATAAATCACTCATTCTGGATTTTCAAACCAAAAAGTGTACATTTCCTTATAGAAACCGAAGGGAAAAGGAGTCTGAGAGTAAAGGAATCATTTCTGAAGTCTCTGATAATATGGAAGGAAACAAGGATCCTCAGATGTCCCCATAACCCTGGATTTATTCCTGGGTAGACTTGCTTTTGTTAGATAGCAAACTGTGATCCTCTGTCCTAGTATATTTCAAGGAATATTTTAATTAAAATGTGTTCAGCATGTATGAGTTAGCATACTGGAAATGTCATTTTAACAGAAAAACTTTCATATACTTTGTGGCTGTGAACCAAGGAGTCAGTCACAAATGGAAACTACAACCAAAAAGCTATTTTTAGATTGGAAACTTAGAGGTACTCTATTTTGCACTAAGAATTTCTCTTCCTCATTGGCTTTTATCTTTGCATTTCTTTAAGAACTTCTCATTTATTTCAAAATAATCCCCCTTTTTTAGTATCTCCCCTTAACAAAGCAGCACCCTTCTGCCCTTGGAATCTTGTCAATTACATTTTGGATAGAATTAGGATATGTTCTTCTTTATTACCCATTTTCCACCAAAACAGAGAAAATCACGCACTTCCCTGGATAAAGTAGAAAATCATTAAAATTGATCCAAGACCATACTACAAAGCTACAATAATCAAACAAGCATGGTATTGACACACACACAAAAAAACCAGACATGCATCAATGGAATAGAATAGAGAGCTTGGAAACAAACGCACACATCTACAGCCAATTAATCGTCAATAAAGGAGGCAAGAATACACAATGGGAAGATGACAGTCTCTTCAGCAAGTGGTGTGGAGGAAGCTGGACAGCCACATGCAAATCAGTGAAGTTAGAACACTCCCTCACACCACACCCAGAAATAAACTTAAAATGGCTTAAAGACTGAGATATGAGAAGTGACACCATAAAGTTCTCAGAAGAGAACATAGGCAAAACATTCTCTGACATAAATTGTACCAATGTTTCCTAGATCAGTCTCATAAGGTAACAGAAATAAAAGTAAAAACAAATGGGACCTAATTAAACTTAAAAGCCTTTGCACAGCAAAGAAAAACATGAAACAAAAAGACAACCTACAGATTGGGAGAAAATATTTGCAAGCAATGCAACTGACAAGAGCTTAATTTCCAAAATATACGAACAGCTCATACATACAACTCAACAGCAACAATAACAAAAAATTGAAAAATGGGCAAAAAACCTTTTAGTTCTTTAAGTCATTTCTCCATGATAAGAACCATGCATAAGAGAAAAATCTTTATCTCTCTTATTCATATCCCTAGAGGCAAAAAAAACAGATAGGAGCACAATAAATATAAAGGGATGGCTCAGTCAAGGGACTGTAGCCGAATGATCACCTGTCTTTACACAGAGGCAGAAGCAAATGCTGCAGCGTCTCAGGTGGACTCACTCCAGCAAAGGGCACCTCTGTGTACTTGCAGGAAGCTACTGTGTTCTAAAATGCCTGCCATGCATCCAGAGATTAAGAACAACTGTAGAAGCGAGCAGATCAGAGGCTCACAGGCACAGAAAACTCCCAACAATATACCAGGTAGAGCTCTTGCTTTGGGTTTGCAAACTATTCTTGGAAACCTTACATGGAGTCAAGATTGAGAATATTCACAAATTCCACTCAATTTCATAAATGTGCTATACTTTTGGACATGCCTTTGATTGAGATGGAGAAGTTTATCCAAGAAGCAATCCTTCTTTAAAAAGTGAGTAATTCACATTTCTTGGGAGATACGGTAACTAAAAGATTCAGAAGGAGGAAGGTTTGACAGTGACATCTAAAATACCTTTTTCATATTACCTAACACATTCTGTCTGATTAGCATCATGACTCCCAATTTCAGAAAACTGAGACGAAGAGCCATGTAGAGTTAGATTTAAAACTCTGTTTCTCAGCTGGGATGGGATGGTCTTCAACTCTGTCTCCAAAGCCCTTTCTTCTGCATCATGAAACCCCTCAGGAGGCTCTTTAATAGCAGCAATAAAGGGATCAAGAGTAGGACACTACAAATTGTATCACTGGTCCCTTGGCTTTTGACTCAGTCGCAATATACACTATGCAATAAATGGTCCAAGGGCCCCATCACTCTTAATTTATGCCACTCTTTAATGGGCTTTTGGCCAAAACTTGTCACCTCAGTGTTTCAAAAGTACTATGAAGACAAATTCAATGTTTATACTGGTGTATTCTTTATCATAAGAATCCTAAATTTGGCCTCCTATTCTAATTTATATTACTTCAATTTTTTTTTAAGTTTTTACGTTTGTTACCATATCACTGTGTTCATTTTTGCTATAAGCCACCTCAAAGCCATTGTGAAATAAAGTATAAAGAAATAAATTATACTTACTGTGGTAGATGACAAAAACAGTCATAAATTTTCATGCTTCCTTATATCCATGGCTTTTGCCTAGAACATAACTCCTTCCAGAAAGAGAATCTATTTCCCTACTCCTTAAATCTAGACCGACTTTGTGATTTGCTTTAGACAATAGAATATGACAGAAATGATAGCGTGCCAGTTCTGAGCCTAGGCCTCCACCTCTTGCATGCTTTTTTCCCTCTTGGGTCCTTGAGGCAACCATGGTGAACAAACCCATATTAAGACGAGAGACCACTTGGGACCACTGATTCCATCTTCCTAGTGAAAAACCAGCCATACTCCTGAAGCAGAGACACCTGGGCGCTCTGTCACGAACTCCAGATGCATAAAGGAGCCCAGCTAAAACTAGCAGAACTAGACAGCTAATTCCAGCCTAAGTAAGCAAAATAAATAGCTGTTTTCTTAACTAAGGAAGCAATAGCTACTTGATACACCTATATTTATAATTGCCGTGCATATGCGCTCATACCGTAAGAGGTGACTTACTTACATAATCTCAGCCATTTTGAGCTGGGCACTGTCCTTGTTTTATAGCCGATCCTTATACAGGTTTAGCGACTGGCCTTTCCTCTTCCATAGTGTAAAGTAGGTCAACCTATTGGATTGTCATAATAGGAAATGTTAGTTAGAACTCTTTAGCCATGCACTATTTCACTTGTATACTTTCCCATTTGGCCTCCAATTAAACAGACTGAAAAATGAAGCTTGAAAATCATTAGCAAATTTTGCACATTTTTGCTTAAAAGTTAAACCTTAGATCATTGAAAAGGATGAAGTCAAATTATATGGAAGAACCATCTTATCAGAAAGATTTTTCCCAAGTCTGAGAGGCTTTAAGAAAATTCTGAGAAAGCCAGGTACTTTCTGAAGGATCCAGCCCATCCCCAAGTTGCCTGACATCCCTGAAGGTTACTCTGTAGAGCACTCCTCAGGGGGCCTTTGAGACTACAAATTACTCATTTGGAAGTTTATGAGCTGACACATCTTGAGAATGTCTTTGAAGGAACACAAATGAACGTTCTATTTTCCTGACTACAAAACTCAGTACCAGACATGAGCCAAATTCTGTTCATTCTATTGGTCTTTGTCCACCAAGCATCCCTTCCCAATGCATGGACAGAAATCAGCCCCCAGTGTCAGAATGTAACAATTTCAGGAGATTGAAAAAAAGAAACCCAACGTCCTTTCAGGCTGCCTCTGCAATCTGTAACCTTTGAGAGTCAAGATCTCTTCCAGTAAAAGAGATAGCACAGGCATTCCAGCGGTTGGTTGAACGTTGTATTATGTAAGGATGAAATAAAGAACAGAAGGCTGCTCAGTTATCCCAGCTGTGCTCAGATGGGCAAATACAAATTTATAAACTAAAATTAGAGCACTTTAAAAAATTTTTTCTACTTGATACCTTAAAAAAACAAGATGCACTGAATTCTCACTTTCATCTTGCTTCTAGCTTTGTATTTCATTTTGTTGTTCTTCAGTATTTTATACACTCTATCAATCCCTTTCTTGCCCAAGGACTGTATGTGTCTGAGTGGACACACATAGGGGCAATGAGCTTTGGGGACAATCGAGGCAAGGGTGGATGTACCCAGATCATGAGAAGGGGACAAATCCATAAAGTCAAGGAGAACTAAAGACTGTTCAATAATAAAAACTATATACATTTGCAACTGAGCAAAAATCAAAAGTATAATGGGTCACATTAAATTTGACAGTCACAAATTTTCCAGAGAGCCCTCAGTTCCTACAATGACAGTTCTAACTCAATTCATTAACTCAAAGCCCTACAGGATTGGCCCTCTGCCAACCAACACCACTTATCATATTTGCTTTCTGGTGTTGAATTCTTGCACCTTGTCTATGAGACTAACCCTTAGACATTTCACTAGTAGTTATTAGGCTGAGTCAATCAATCTCCTCTGCAGAAACTTTAACTTTGAAATGAGGCTCATGCTGGTTGGATGGGGCTTTTGAATGCCTGGGTCAGGAAGGCAGATGGGTCTGAAAGTTCAGGTGGGAGATGGTATTCAAATATTGACAAAGGGAGACATGAAAAATTAGCCTCCTGGTTCGCATCTTGCAGACTTCTTGTGTTGTCTCTTAAAAGATAACCATTCTCAGGATTTTTAATGTTGAGAAATGCTCAATCATTTTACTGAAACAGTTATGAAAAAAGACAAGCACTGAACATATGTAGATACCTTTAGAACTACACTGAAATCCAAAGAAATGTGAAGTTACAAAACTTTATCAATTTAAAATCAGTGAAAATAATTTAAAGGGTGATTTTGTTTTTGCTAAAATGAAATAATCTAGATTGTTTTTAAGGATAGAAAGATGCATTTATGTGCTTAATGCCTCTTTCTTTTTTCACTTGATTCTTCTGCTTTTGATAAGCTATTGCTTGACTCATTATTCTTACTTTGTTAAAAAATATTTAGTCATCAGTATATTAGATTGACCAGTCATCTAAAACTGTGTGCCACAGGTAATACTCTGTAATGACCTATATGGAAAAATAATCCAAAGAAGAGTGAATATATGTGCATGCATGACTGATTTACTTTGTTGTACAGCAAAAAGTAACAGCATTATAAATAAACTATATTCAAATAAAACTCAAAAAAACCTGTGCCAAAATGAAATACAGTAGGAAAAAATTAAATTCCATGAAATAAGTTTTCCAAGGGTTTTTATAACTTCCCATATGTCTACTTATGACCCCCTCCATGTTCATGAACAAAAAGATGGGTGCCACCATCACGCTGGCCAGCAGCACAATCACGGTGTTGACTGTTAAGATCGAGATCTTTTTGAGCTGGGCTTTCCTAGGTTGCTATTTCTTGAGTGTTACTTTTTGGAAACAAATGCAAATTCATATATGGAAACTGAGTAAACCGCTCAGGTACAAGATCAATGTCCAGAATTGCTTACAGTAACTTGTATGACAACACAAAACTAAATTTATCACAGAAAACCTATACCTTGCAGAACACATTCAATGCTTGTAAAACATCTTCCTAGTACACTGTTTTGCCTGGGACAACCTGGCCTTGCTAATAGATTACTTATCAAAGCATCATGAATAACTTTGGGACTTAGAAAGGTGGTGCCGCAAACTTACTCATACAGTGGGACTTGAGAAGGACTAGATATATACAGACATCCGATAATTGAAGGTAAGAAGTTTTAAGAACAGCTCCTAATTTTTAATTTATTTTTCTGCCTTAGAAAACACAAACTAAAAAGTTTAAAATGTTATTATTTTTTAAGGACATTGGCATTTTTATTTAATATATCTGAAAACTAACCTTCAAAGGCTAGAGTTTGTTTCTGGTTTATTTGTCTGATCAAGTCAGAGGCTGTTCCCTCATGTCATTTTAGTATCTCTTGTTGGGGGGGAGGTGCGGGGGGAAAGTCAAATCCTTTCTTTTACACAGAAATGAGCAAAGAACAAAATTAAGGAAGAACACTGTATGTCGCCTTTTAAAAGTTAACCTAAAACCCAAAGATTATTGAGTTCTATTAGATAGAGATCATCATCCAAGGGAAAGACTTGTCCACAAGGGTGTTAATTGTTCTTTATGAAGTACATTATTTCACCTGTGGCTTCATGAATCCCCCCACATAAAGATGTCCCACCTGTGCAATTACCCCACGCACATATACATCTTCCCCACACCTTGCAGTAATTTAAGTACCAGTCTCCTCCAATGTCCTGTTTCTTCCATAACAGAATATGCAGACTTGGTAGCCCTGGAACTTTGTTTTTCTACCACTAGGTTGAAATAATTCTGGCAACTGGGACCCCAGAGATTTCACCATCTGACTGCCTTAAGATCACCGGCCAACTTAATGGGTTCAGAGGATTATTGCAATCTTGGGGAAAACATTTTAGAACAAGTCATTATTACTTACAGAAATAGCTTTAAAACTTTCCCAATATATAACTCTACTTAAAATATTACATAGTGACCTATATAATTTGTTTGTATGCTTATTTAAATGCCTAACAATTTATATTCAAGGAGTAAATCATCTGGATTGCTTTTTAGAAACATATATTCTTCATTCTGCAAAGAGCCGCCCCCCCACCCCTCCAGTCTATTTTTCGACTTTTTGAGGCAGAAGCAGCTCCTTTTCCTCGACTATCCTTTCTCCTTAATAATATGACGGGTAGCAGGCACACGACTGTCCTGATAAAGATGTTTCCCAGCCTCCCTTGAAGCCAAGCGTGGTCCGTGATTAAGCTCTGGTTAATGTGGCACTCCACTCCAGTACTCTTGCCTAGAAAATCCCATGGACGGAGGAGCTTGGTAGGCTGCAGTCCATGGGGTCGCTAAGAGTCGGACTCGACTGAGCGACTTCACTTTCAGTTTTCACTTTTCACTTTCATGCATTGGAGAAGGAAATGGCAACCCACGCCATTGTTCTTGCCTGGAGAGTCCCGGGGACGGGGGAGCCTGGTGGGCTGCCATCTATGGGGTCGCACAGGGTCGGACACGACTGAAGCGACTTAGCAGCAGCAGCAATGGAAAGTAAGCGAAAGTGTCAGAGAGCAGCTTCTGGGAAAGTTACATGAGATTTGGGTGACATATGGCCTCTGCCTCTCTTTCATTACTTCACCCCTCCTGATGCCTAGAAGTAAATAGCACTTTGACCATGAACATGAGGTCATACCATACAGGAAACAGCCCAGAGAACTGTTTAAGGACTTCAGGAGCCCAGTCACCCCACCAGCTCTGCAATGCTTTTGTCTACACTCACCTGAGAGATATCTCCTATTTCTTGACCTCTTTTGTTAAGTTTTTTAATTTCGGATTTTACTGTAACATGCACATAAACCCAAAGTCACAGAATGCAGTTGGGTATGAATCAAATTGCTAAGTCGCCAGCTTATACCACTAATATGGCACAAAGATATGTAAAAGTACAAGAGACACGAGATCTACCCGTGAATAATATAGAATTCCTAAGGCTTGCACGTTAAGTCTAGGTTGATCATTTCTATCACTAACAGGGAGAAGAATCATGTTCTGAATCCACACAGGATGGAGTGAGGAAAGGTCATCAGCTTGCATAAATGCCTGAAGGTCAAATGTCAAGAGTTGTTTGAACAGCTTGGTGGGCTAAAATGAGTAATCCAGACCCACAGACTCTTGGGAATAAGCTGAGTGGTTGAAAGAGAAGCCCAGACAGAAGGGACTTTGAGAAGGTACATGGGCCAGTGCGACACCAGCCCAGCTCCCTTTCTCTGGGGCTGACGCAACCTGCCCTACTCCGCCCTAACCTCTGACCTTCTGTACAGCCCCACACAGAGGAAAGCCCTGGGCAACTGCACTCTTGTTCCTTTACCAGCCTGGCTGCAAAAATAACCCTCAGCTGCTCCAAGAGTGCCAGAGGGCATGGGGCTGAGCCCGACCCCACACTTGGAGTTTGGAGAGGGAAGGGCAGCCCACTCAAGCAAGCATCAGATGCCTGAAGCTCCCTCTTCCTCGCCCGAGTGTGGCAGCTGCCACAAGAAAGGAAGGGACCCTGAGAATGCTCAGTCACACGTGCTCGGTAAGCACGCAGGAATGGCAGCAGAGGTGGCAGCCATTCCTGGGCGCCTGGGCTCCATTCGACAGGCAGTGAAAAGGCCAGGGGCACAGAGCTAAAAAAGCCCATGGAAAGCCCCCACCCCTGGCAAGTCTGGGTGACACTGAACAGCTCCGGTCTCTCCCAGCATCAACATCAGGAAGGGACAGCTGGTGTGACCTGGGCATGATAACAAGAAACCAGGCTGAAACCAAAGCAGCAGGAAGTGGAGCCCAGCTGTGTCAAGTAGGCAAGGAAGCCACGTGGTCCCTGGGGAGAATAGGGTGGGGCAGGAAGGACTAAGCCAGGGTCCAGATAAACCGGGAAAGACAGAGGTTTTTAAAGCTCTGTGCTATTTCAAGGTAAGGGGAGTTTATTTAGAGTGGTTGAGCCAAGCCTCTGCTTCATCACATTCTTAATGGGACTCAGACATTGTCTCTGAAGGGATGACACACTTGGATGCTCTGGGGCCCCTTTTTAACATGGCAGACTTCCTCCATTTCATTCCCCTAGATTCTCATGCTAAGGCAAAGACTTCTGATGCAGACAACCCTTTTCAATCAGCCTGACAGTCCTCCACTCATCATCTGTACACAGGCTCTATGCAAGTGAACAGAGGGTCTCTGCCCAGGAGGCAGAATAGTATCCTAGAGCACGGAGATGGAAATGTAAGGCCTCCAGCAAAGGACTGGCAGCCTGCCCAACCGGGGTGGCCTGCGTCAGCTTGATAATTCCTCCAAAGCACCACGCTATCATGGTAGAGCAAGGACTGGGGTGGTGGTGCTGATGATGCAAAATGCTGTTAAGCTTGACTCACCCAGTTTTTTGATGAATTGAGGATCTAGAGACTTCCCTTCTTTCTCTCTCCCCTCTCCATTCCCTTCTGTCAGCTCATAACTTTTAAGCACCATACCACTTGAAAGCATTCTCTTAGATTCTCTCCAACAAATATATTCAAGGAATCCTTTATTCAACGCTACTGAGTATTAGTTCCTATCCTATCATCGGACTTGTCTCTGCCTACTCCTTACCCCAAGCTAACTTCTCAGATTTTCTGAAATTAAATCAAGTATGTGTTGAGTTCATATCAAAAGTATCATGAGTATAATGGGATGAACATATGTAAGGAGCTCAAATTCTGTATGGGGAAGGTACATATACACACAGGGGCTTCCCAGATGGCTCAGTGGTAAAGAATCCTCCTGCCAGTGCAGGAGATGGAAGTTTGAGCCCAGCGTTGGGAAGATCCCCTGAAGACAGACATGCAGAAAGAGAAATCAATGTGAAGAGACACGGGGAGAAAATGGCCATCTACCAGCCAGGAAGAGCAATCTGGAACAGACCCTTCTCTCTCAGTCATCAGATGGAAACAACCCTACTGACAACCTTGATTTTAGGCTTCAGAACTCTGAGACAAGTCTCTAGGTGGTTTTTTTTAAGCCACCTAATCTGAGGTACTTTTCTGAGGAAAAAAAATACAGCTTGGCATATGGGTAAAACCTGAGTAAGCACAGGACAATGAGGAAAGCCTTACATGTTAGTGAAACGGCACAAACAAAATAACCAATCGGAATGCCACACACAGTGTGAGAAAATCACTTTACCGAAGCAAAGCGTTCATGAGGAGAGTGGTGAAGCATATCTTGTAAGGTAAAGGGCCTTTGTGTCAGCTCGTAAGAGGCTGTGGTCTCCATTAAGGCACTTGAAATGTGTTCTACAGGCAGAGGTAAACTTCCACAGCATTTAATCAGGAGCCATGTGAAACAGAGATGGGGATGTGTTAGGAAGATGGTGAGCAAGATAGACTGGACAAAGGAGCCTGGAAGAAGTTTGCTCAGTTATGAGTGGTTCACAAACTTGATTGCAATTTAGAATCACCTGGTGTGATGGGTCGACTGATGACTTCCAAGGATCATCATTGCTTATGGAGAAAACCTGATATAGCCAAAGAGACTTTACCACCGTGCTTTAGGATCTTGAGATGAAGAGATGACCCTGGATTATGCAGATGGACCCTAAATGTAATCACCAGGATCCTTGTTGTAGAGGAAGCAGAAGGAAACTTGGCTTACAGCAGAGAAGGTGATGTGGCAACAGAAAGAGGGAGAGACAGGAACAGAGAGAAAGAAGGCCTCGTGATGGGCCAAGGCTCTCAGCAGATTGAATCACGCCAACCTGCATTGGAGGGCCACTTTCTTCATCAGTCTAGATTAGACTCCAATGCTAATTTCTTCCAGAAACGTCCTCACAGACACCCCTTAGAAATAACGTTTTCCCAGCTTTCTGGGGATCGCTTAGTCAAGGTGACACATAGAGTAGCCATCCTGAGGAGAAATCATCAGAGCGGCAGCAGGAGACTCCACCTCACAACGTGAAAACCTCGTGTGTTGGAGGCGGGGGAGGCACACCCCAAAGGGCGGGGGCGAGCACAGAGCCACAAAGCCACGGCAGATCAGAGGCCAGCCCTGACCTCTGAGAACAGTTTCGAGAGGTGGGGAGAGGTGAGGGTGGGTCACAAATCAGGTTACAGGAGGAAGTGGGTGGAGAGGATGTGGAAGCAGCGGTAGGGGCTCGCTTCGGGAGCTCCAGCAATGAAGTCAAGTAGAGGAAAGAAGTGCGAGCCTAGCAGCTAGACAGAGCTAACTTAGCAAAATGAACGTTGGCGGCGGACTGACCTGACCCACCCCTACCCCCACCACCTCCTAAAACTTGCATTAAACCAATTGTTTAATTTTGCACAAACTCAGTTGCCTTGTTTGGAAAATAGCTGTAAACAATACCAACACAAATAACACCAACACCAGAGAAGTGTGAGGATCAAATGAAAGAGAAGAGGTAAGTTGCCTACTTTAACCGGCTGGTATATAGTAAGTGCCTAGAATTCAAGGCAGAAACGTACAAGAGTTTTGGAATCCCACTTTCCGATCAACAGGGTTGACAGGCAAAATACAGGTTTCACAGTTGAATTTTAACTTCAAAACAGAAATAGTATTAGATATGTGTGTCCTAAATATCGCATGGCCATATTTATACTAAAAAACCTTACCTTTTTAAAATTAATTTTCCATTGCTGCTGTTAGCAGATTATCACAAACTAAGTGACACCAATTTATTATCTTACTGATATGGCTCTCACTGCGCTAAAATCAAGGTGTCAGGGAGGCTACATTCCTGCTGAAGGCTCTAGGGGACAACTTATTCTTTTACCTGTTTCAGCTCCTGAGGCCACCCGCACGCACACCCAGCCTTCTTCCACCATCTTGAAAGGCAGAGATGTTGCAGCCTTTGACTCACCTTCCTTAATCACATCTCCCTGATGGCAGCTGGTGAAGGTTCTCCCCTTTGAACGACACACTTGATTAGACTGAATCCAGCTCCAAAAGCCAGGAGACTCTCCCCTATTTCCAGGACCATTAGCTTAATCACATCTGAAAGTGATTTCGCCATATAAGGTAACACAGTCACAGGTTCCAGGGGCTAGGAGAGGAACATCTTTGGTGGGACATTACTCTGCCTACTCCACTGTTAATCTGGGGTTTCCCTGGTGGCTCAGCAGTCAAGAACCGCCCACCAGTACAGGAGAAGCAGGTTCGATCCCTGGGTTGGGAAGGTCCCCTAGAGTAGGAAATGGCAACCCACCCCAGTATTCTGGCTGGAAAATTTCATAGACAGAGGAGCCTGGCAGGCTACAGTCCATGGGGTCTCAAAGAGTCAGATACTACTGAGCATACACACACACCCACACACACACACTCATACACCACTGTTAATTTAAAGTTCTAATTTAACTAGGTGACCTCTCCTTGCTTGCAAAATCTGGTGATTGTGAACCCACTTATAAAACATGCTTTGATTAATTGGCAGGAAAAATGCTAGTTTCCCCTGCCCTGGAACCCCAGCTACACATTGTGTTACTTCCTCTTTCCATTTTACAATTCCCCCATATGTATCTCTCTCCAGGCTGTATGACACGAATGTGTTTGTGTTCAAAGTTTTATGAAAGAGATCTGTAACTGTTTGAAGAGAAGAAAAACTGTGCGGAGAGAAATTCTACTTTGTTGACTTCCATTATAAAATGAAATTTAAGCTTATGTCATACGAATTAGTAGGGAAAACAGAAACAATTTTAGGTATTTTGCGCAATAGAAGGAATTTAACACAAGGAACACAAGACTGTGATGCTGGTAGGGATTGGGGCAGGAGGAGAAGGGGATGACAGAGGATGAGATGGCTGAATGGCATCACTGACTCGATGGACATGAGTCTGAGTGAACTCCGGGAGTTGGTGATGGACAGGGAGGCCTGGCGTGCTGCGATTCACGGGGTCGCAAAGAGTCGGACATGACTGAGCGACTGAACTGAACTGAACGCAAGGAACTGGATGCTCACAAAGCTCCTGGAAGGTCTGGAGGAGGGCAGGTCAGGGAAAGCAACAGCTTTTAAGTTTGCTGCTAGCTTTAGAGACAGGAAGCTTCAGGGACTACAGGAAACGGCTGGCGATGATTTCCTCTGCTTCCAGCACTCACTGAGGTGGATGATTCAAAGGGAAATGTCTGGGATCTAATACAAACTCTGATATCTGTTGAATCCCACACATCTGCTCACTTCTGACAGAGGAGCAATAGCATAACTTCTACCTCTCCTCCCCCTTCCAAGTCCCGTGCAATTACCCTGGTTGTCAGCATCAGACTAAAATCTCTTTTGGCAAGGGATGCTGGGAAATGTAGTTCCCAGACTTCCAACCAAACAATTAGAAGGAATTGCATGACAGACAAGCTGGCCTATACAGCTAAAGAAACACTCCAAAGAATCAAAGAGGGAAAACTTTTGCCAAAGGAAAAGGGGAAATAATCACCAATGCTCAGGTTCCTGGTTATTGCAAAATACCAAAATCCCTGTGTTTTGTATCTATCTGTAACTTTCATTTTAAAATGATACTTTGGAAATTTGCTGTGGGCTAACCCTGGCCCCAGGCTTTGGTCTTAGGATTTGGCCCTAGGATTTCACTGTCTACAAACTCTTGGCCACCACAATTTTGCTTTCTTGTCTAAGATGGCAATATATGAAAAGAAGAGTCTTAGTAAATATGTTTGTTTCCAGGGCTAATTCGTGAACCATAAGATATGACAATTTTATCTATTGCTGTGGCACAAAGTACCCTCTAAAACTTAGTGCTTTAGAACAAAAATTCTCCTTTTTTCAGAATTATCTGCTGGGCTCTTCTGCCCCTGTGGTGTCAGTTGGGTCACTCATTTAGCTACATTCATTTGGCTAGGCTGGAAGATCTAAGAGAGCTTCTTGGTGCCCCTCAGGGGGCATAACTCAGGGTTCCCCATAACTCAGTCGCATATGGTCAGACTCTGACTGCCCAGAGGGAGGAAGTGGAAGTTTCCAGACTTCTAACAGCCTGGGCATGAAAGACCTAGAATGTTGCCTCC
Organism: Aepyceros melampus; assembly: GCA_006408695.1. Taxonomy (NCBI): domain Eukaryota; kingdom Metazoa; phylum Chordata; class Mammalia; order Artiodactyla; family Bovidae; genus Aepyceros; species Aepyceros melampus. The sequence goes on from SJXQ01006632.1 coordinate 660,781, forward strand.
ATTATTATATCCTATGGCTCAAGGAGAGGCACAGTGTTCTGATTCAAGTAGAGGAGAAATGGGCTCTACCTCTCAAAGGATAGAAAGCTTGTGCATACAGAGAGGGAAGGAATTAATCAGAGCCAATCCCTCATGGATACCTAGGGAAGACTGAATGCGTATAAGTAACTGCCTTTGAACAATACACAGGTTAGGGACAGGGACCTCTAACTGGGTTGCTGCTGCTGCTGCTGCTAAGTCGCTTCAGTCGTGTCTGACTCTATGCGACCCCACAGACGGCAGCCCACCAGGCTCCCCCGTCCCTGGGATTCTCCAGGCAAGAACACTGGAGTGGGTTGCCTTTTCCTAGTACAAGATATATGTATAACTTTATCCTGACCCAGATCAGGTAATACTGCAGTATTTAGTGAAGGAAATCCTTGTTTAAGTGCGCCTACACAGTTTAAACCCATGTTGTTCAAGGGTCAACTGTAAGTACACATTTTGTGTATATTACACATTATATAGTGGTATATGTATAGTATACAGGCTTCCCAGGTGGCTCAGTGGTAAAGAATCCACCTGCCAAATGCAGGAGACTCGGGTTTGAATGCTGCTGCTAAGTCGCTTCAGTTGTGTCTGACTCTATGCGACCCCACAGACGGCAGCCCACCAGGCTCCCCCGTCCCTGGGATTCTCCAGGCAAGAACACTGGAGTGGGTTGCCTTTTCCTAGTACAAGATATATGTATAACTTTATCCTGACCCAGATCAGGTAATACTGCAGTATTTAGTGAAGGAAATCCTTGTTTAAGTGCGCCTACACAGTTTAAACCCATGTTGTTCAAGGGTCAACTGTAAGTACACATTTTGTGTATATTACACATTATATAGTGGTATATGTATAGTATACAGGCTTCCCAGGTGGCTCAGTGGTAAAGAATCCACCTGCCAAATGCAGGAGACTCGGGTTTGATCCCTGGGTCAGGAAGATCCCCTGGAGATGGCAACCCACTCCAGTATTTTTGCCTGGGAAATACCATGGACAGAGGCCCCGGTGGGCTACAGTCCATGGGGTCAAAGTCTCACATGACTTAGCGACTAAACAACAAAACCATATAGTATACACATACACTGCTGCCAATCTATTTGTTAAATTTAATAAAGTTTAATGTATTTTTAAAACTTTAGTAAGTGTAACTTATGAACAGAAGATTGTGTATTATTTTTTTACACTCCGCTGTGAAAATCACGGATCTATCCTTCTGTCTTGGGTTTTCTCATTAAGTCCCTACCCTTGCAAGCCCCTTCTACTACCCTTGAGGTGACACAGATTTTGCTCCCTCTTTTTATCCTCTTCTTCTTGCCTAGATATATCAAATATCAGATAGAACTCAGCGTTGTTCCACACTTCACGGCAGATAGCTAAGAATATATGAACTTAAGCATTGTGAAATCTTAAGGCTTATAGTTGGGTAAAGCAGATTTGCTCTTCTTTTATAAATGTTGTTACATTTTTAGGCCCCCAATGTTTGTAAAAATATATATGGGTACTTGGGCACCCTCATCCTTCCGGAAAAAAAATTGGGGGATTAAGCATTGATTAAAATTATGCTCTCTCAATAGAGTAGAAGCCTGAGAATACCCTCAGCTTATAGGAGGCAGGTGGGTGCCTTATCATCTCTGTCTCCAGAGTTCTAGAACAGGGGCTAGCAAGCAGTAGGTGCTTAATAGATGTTATGCTAATGACTGACCCCTTACCTCTAGCCATCTTGTACATACTGCCTTTTTTCGTGTATAAATGGAAATGTACACTTTGGTTTGTAAGTAGTTACCAAGAAACTCTGAAACACACAAACAGATGCATTTCATAATACAAAAACCAAACTCTAATCATCACAGAAAATGTCAGATAGAAGGAAAAGAAGGGGAAAAAAAATTGGATATTGTAATTGTAAGTGTTCTATCCTTTTAGTTTTGAGTACAAATTAGTTTCCTTCTAATCTTTAGGGGAAAAAATGTGTGGAAACAGAAGAGACTTGAGACAGAAGCAAGGGTGGAGGATCTTAACCGATCCCTTGTGATCTGCAGTTCCTATCTCAGCCAGGATCGGCTCCAAACAGGCCTCAGTGGAAGAGAAGACGGAGTCGGAGGCCAGCTTCCTTGTTAATCAAACACGAGCTGCTGTGTGCGCAACCCTGATGTCCAGGCTGCTGAAGGCGCTGATAGCTGAGGCAGAAGCATGGGAGAGCCTGATAACCGGGCCTCTGGCGGGCCCTTCTCGTGCTTCTGGCTGCCAGAGGTCATGCCTGGCTCAGGGACCTGATTCACGGCCTGGAGGTGGAGGGAGCGGGGTGGGGCTTTCCCTTTCTCAGCTTGTCTATAATTTACCCTGGTTTTCCGTCTGGCTCCCCTCCGCTGCAGAAGGGAGACTGGAGGGCTTGCCTACACTACACGACAGAGTCCTAGGGAACTTTCTCAGTCGGGATTTCGAAATAAGCACTGGAGGCAGCCTGTCAGGCAAGTGCTGAGAAGCAAGAAATATGTGCAGGGGTGTGTGTGGGTGGGGGCTGGAAGGGAACCTGGGCTCTGACTAGATGCCTTTTGTTCCTTTCCTTCCAGGCTGCCGTTCCCATTGTTTTGACCAAGACGTTTTTCTCCCCCAAATGCAAAAGCTGGCGCTGTAGGAACAACCCACCCCTGGCCCTTTATACAAACAAACCCTGGGCTGCGAGCTGCAGCCGGAAGCAAGAGTCCTGCTCCAGCTGAAGGTGCTGACAGCTCACCTCAGGGCTCCCTTCCAGCAGACAGATGGAGAGCGAGGCTTCTGGGACTCCCGCCACTGGATATAGGGTAGTTACCCTTAGTGAGACCTGAAAATAAAATCAGGATACTGCTAGGCAGGCTTCAGACCTGCTGATCAGTCGGCTACAGAGAAGATCTTTCTATTAGGTTTTTCAAAGCCTGTGCTCCTTAAGCTGGGTCCTGCTCCCCATCCTCCTGAGATGAAAAGGTTGGGCCAGAGGGTGTTCAAACCCCCTTGCTGCTCCCACTGCCTCTGATCCCACGACCTTTAGCTGTCAGGACTATGAAGACCTGGAAAAGGACTGGAAAAGCCAAAAGACTGGAAAATCCCCAAAGACTGGAAAATCCCCAGATAGTTCTTCACCTTGCAATATCAGTACTTGATTTGGAACGCGCAGTGCAACCTCATGAAGTCACACAATAAAGATCTGACATAGAAGGCTTCCCAGGTTTCTCCACTCTGCCCCTTTAAATCCTGAAGAAGTCTGTTCACCTTTCCAAAGAGATTTAAATACCTGCTTAAGCCTTCCTTAGCTGCTTCCCTGCCCCCATCCGGACTAGTCTTTCCAGTTTCTCTATCTAGTTAGCACTTCCTCAGACTGGGAGAGGGGGTGATTTTTGGTTTAAAAATCCTCACTACAGGACAGGGCTGCAGTTCCTCTTTGCACCCCTCTTTAAAAAAAAAAAAGATTGCACACATATATTTAACAGTACAGTTTTACACAGAATGCTGAAAGCACTTTCTTCATATTTTGTAGAAGGCCTTGAAACATATGGACTTTCTATTAATATTCATACCATAGCACAGACAAATCTAACTCCTAAATAGATGCATTGCAAGTCATTTAGAGTTTGAAGGCTTAATGGCAAAAATGAAGGGAGAGAAAAGAGTAAGTGTATTTTTATAAGACTGAAGGAAAAATATATTTATGAAATAGTAAATAAAATTAAATATGGTCTTATGCTCCCCGAAGGAGATGACACCCAATTTGGAGCGGTGACTGCTATGTCCAAATAATCTTCATTTGGAATCTCTGAGATTGCAGAGATGAACTGCAGTTTAAGTTGCATCTTAAGCAGTTCACAGAGAGAAAGAGTTATTAACCAGGTTTTGAAACAACCAACATGATACATAAGAGATCACGCCATCTCTGACTGTGTTCCTCTTACAGTGCTACACGTATAGCCCCATTTTACAGATGGGAATACTGACTCTGAGATAACTAAGTTATTCAAAACTATCAAGGCTCTTTGAAAGGTCAAACGAAGAGTAGAAACCAAGCCTTCTGATTCATAACACTCCCCCCACTCCACAGCACTGTTTAAAATATTGATCATCTTTCTGGAGGAAATGACTTGGCTTTCCATGTTAAGCTATCCTTGGATTGAAAGAGTGGAAAAATGGAATAAGTGGGGAGAGTCTGTTCAGAGTTAAAACTCTTCTTAAAGGGATTTGACTCCTCTCTTGCTATGCTCAAAATGCTGCTGCTTCCAGGATTTTCCAGAAACCCATAATCACAAAACCTGTAGCTCTTTTTTGTCATGTGTAACTACTTAAAACTGTGTGGGCAGAGTCCAACCCAAGGGTCACCTTTCTGTTAGATGAGATGATAAAGCTACAGCGCTCACCGGGTGTTACAGAGGGCAGGACACCCTCCCCAGCAGTATCACTTCAGTGGTCATGTTCCTTGCTTTGACAGTGTCCTTTAGTAGACAGAGAAGTGTGCTACTGACCAGCGGGACTTTTTCCTGTTTAATGTGAAAGGGCAAGAAACTTAAACTAATTGGAATATGATTTTGGAAAAGATATTGATATGTTCATTTTTTTCTAATGCAATACTTAAGAAAAGATATAATTTCAGTTTTGACTCTGCACAATTCACTGGTGGTTTTATAAGGCAAAGCTCATTTTGATTTGTTTTAAAATTCAGTTAAAATTCAGTTAAAAACATTGCTGATGAGTGTTACTGGGGGTTCATGTCAAGGATTTTATATTTTCACGGTTCTGTTTTGTTGAGGTACTGAAAAGGTCTATGAATATTCAGAGTATGAATTTGATCCAAGAAAAAAGAAAGAAAAAGATAAAAAACCAAAACACACACACAAAAACAAAAAGCCTCAAGAATGCAAAAATTTTTTGAAAATCACTAAACAATAGGCTTCTGATGGCCATGATTTAAACAAGATGAACTGCAAAGTTTGTCAGTCCATTTTGGATTGAAAAATAGCAGATCCTTCTTTTTCTAAATTTCCTTAATCACCTCCTTTACAATGGTTTTCTATGACCAAAGCATACCATTTCATTCTCTCAAGACCTCTGTCCTGACTTGAACTTTGAACTGACTTGACAGAAGCAGTTTCTGGTTCTGTATTTTAGAGGGTTTGTTGGAGGAGGTTTTCAGGGAGGTCACGCTGAAAAGTCTGAAATGCCCAAGGATATGGAGGAATTTTTTCTGCAACACAGATGCACAGAACCCAAACAGCAGAACCAAGAGGGGAATGTGCAAACAGGAGGCTCTGTTCCAGGGACGTCCCTGCCTTTGGCTAACTCGCTCATCTTGCTAGCACATTTATCTGGTGATGTTGCTTTGGCAAAAACAGTATGGTGGTTTTGAGTTCTTTTAGTGTCACTGGTGGTTTTAAATGCCTTTTCCCCCAGTGAAGTAGTTTACACACATTTCTTAGCCACAAAAGAGTTCAACGAAATGCCTTAGAAAATGAACACTTCCTCTAGACTCTTGCCTTTCTTCATCACCACACACATACAAGTTTCCCTTGTGGGAAACTTCCCATTTCTTCTATTCTTCACCCCAGTGGAGCTGGTTGTTTGGATTTTTATCATCAACTTAATTGCTTCATTTTGGTTAAAGGTCATTTGGTCACTGAAGATGTCCACTCATCAGAGGCCTATTAAACTTGCAGCTTTTGTTTAACTTTTGTATTTATTTTTAAATTGAAATATTTATGGTACAATATTATGTTAGTTTCAGGTCTACTAAAAGTAACAACTTTTAAATCAGATTTCAAAGGCCTCAGTTTTCTCATCTAAAAAAATGAAGATGGCAACAGGACTTCACTCAAGGGGACTGAGAAAATTATACTCAGAAGATTCCAGTAGACCACTTGCTAGATTTTCTATACGTGTCTGATGCAATCATCCTAACTTCAGACAGGCCTCTTTCACTCTCTGGACTTGAGTCAGGCTGAGATGGGCATCTTCAGACACCCCTGAGAGGACGTGGGGGGAGATCTCGGTGACATAGTTTATGGTTAGCCATCCTTAGGGGGAAGCTTCCAGTCTCCCTCAACTTGTCTTAACTGCAGAAGTGTAAGTTTTCCCTTTCAGATCAAGGGATAAAAAGGCATCCCAAATCTCCACTTCTCTCTGCCAGTCCCAAGCTTCATACTGAACTGATCTGTGAGGGGAAAACATAAGCGTCTTCCTCCACATTAATTTCAATAGTTGCATTTCAAGTAGCAGACAACAAGCAGGCTTTTCTCTTTCCTTTATAAGGTGGCCAATCTAGGGGAAGGAGAAAGCCTCAGGATAAGACTGGCACCAAGGAACAGGGTAAGACCAACTGGTCTCTATTCATGGAAGTACCTGTGCCACCACTATCTCACCAGGTGCAGTGAGTCACAGGCTCCCCCCCTGCCCCTTGTCACTGCGGGAAGGAAAGAAGAGACAGTGGCAGCTCCTGGGATGCTGCACATGTTTGCAGCGTGGACAGGAATTTCTCATCCCTCCCTTGTTCTTGTCTGCATGCCTACTACTGCTAGGGCACCTCTGACACAGTCCACCTGCAACCTCTTCCAAGACCCTCTTCCATGTTGTCCCAGGAGCTGCTTGGTTTTATCTCTTAGGATCTGAAAATGTTCTAGCCAAAGGTGTTTTTTTTGGGGGTCATATTCATGTTCTCACGTTTTTGTCAATAGGGATATAAGGAGGTTAACTGCTCTCGCTCTTTCTCTCTGTCTCAGAAACTCAGCCAGTGCCACATCAACATAGAATTAGGAGTCCTGAGCTCAGAACTCATGCTTTGTCTCCAAGATTATCCAACCTGTAAGAAATACCAGAACTTTCCTGAGATCCCTATCAGCTGGACATTAATCAGTATCTCACCTGAAAGAGGTGGTTTCTACATTAGATTTCACAGAGTAATAGGTGAACTAAACATATCTCCCCTGCCTTGGACAAAATATATTAATTCTTACACTGAGTCACAAAGGTTAATGCTTAAGAGGCAGCTGGCTTGAGTGGCACTTCACCACCTGTTGGCTACATGACCTGGAGGTCAAGTCTTTACTTTCCAGCACCTCGGTTTCCTCATCTGTAAAACAGAGACAAGAATTATTTAACTGGCAGGGTTCATGGCAGGCAGACTGCCCAGCAATAGTAAAGGCTCTGATGATACAGGCTATCAATGACCCTGGCATGGAGAAGAAGGAGCTTCCAAATTCCAATTCAGCTCAATATTTAGGTTGGTATAAATAAGCTCAGCTTCCCGGGTGGCTCACTGGTAAAGAAGCCACCTGCTAATGCAGGAGACACAAGAGACACTTTGATCCCTGGGTCAGGAATATCCCCTGGAGTAGGAAATGACAACCTACTCCAATATCCTTGCCTGGGAAATCCCATAGGCAGGGGAGCCAAGATGGGCCACAGTTCTTGGAGTTTCAAAGTCAGACGCGGATGAGTGAGCATGCATGCACAAATAAGCACAACACATTCTTCACTGCACATCTTTGCCCAAGTTTCTCACATCCCTGGTTCTTTTCCCACTGACTTGATACTGGTTTTCTGCCTCTTTCCCTGTCCCCTCCCAGCTCCAGCTCCCCAGGTACTTCTGCCCAAAGAGATTGCTCCTGTTTCCTTGCTGTGGGCTTCCTTTGTGGCTCAGCTGGTAAACAATCTGCCTGCAATGGAGGGGACCTGGGTTCCATTCCTGGGTTGGAAAGATCCCCTGGAGAAGGGAAAGGCTACCCACTCCAGTCTTCTGGCCTGGAGAATTCTGGCCTGGGGTGGCAGAGAGTCGTTCAGGACTGAGTGACTTTCACTTCACTTTCACTTGCAACCCTCCTTCTTACTTTTCATTTTCTACCGATTCAGTGGACATGAATTTGAGCAGACACCAGGAGATAATGGAGGACAGAGGAGCCTGGCGTGCTGCAGTCCATGGAGTAACAGTAAGACAGGATTTACGGGCTGAACAACAACAACAACAACTTTTACATTCAAAGCAGAACTGTCAAAGGATTCCTTTTAAGCCACCCATAAAGGCAGGCCCATTGCTGGGCACATGCTGGAGACGCGCAGTTGGGAAAAGTGGAATGCCTGGGCTATGGAGACCTTTCTCAGAAACTTGCGACTTAAGCTCAAACCACTTTGTGATCTCCCAGATGGAACCTCGGGGTCCTGTGGGGCTGCGCAGAGATTTGCAAATCCTGAGCACAGGACTGTGAAGTCCGGGAAGGGAGCGTGCGCTGCGTGCGAGGCGACTATTCCAATAATAGCTGCAGCCCGAGAGGGTGGTGCAGTGACTCACGCCCCTGGCGCACGTCCCCAGGCAGCGGTGTGGGCGGGGACGCGCAGCAGGACCAGGGGGATCTACCTGGGGAGGCCGCCTGCAGACACTGACTCCGGAGGGAGCCGAGGGCACTAGGGCAGCGAGGCTGACTCACAAGGGAAAGCCAGAGGGCAATGACCAAATATGAAAGAGCAAATCGCCTCTGTCTGGGAAGCTCTTAGAGAAACAGGAAGTGATCAGCTGGTACCAAGCTCAGGAAGGGAAAATCACCTGTCGCCGTGCCTTTGTGTTGCTGAGGTTTATCAAGATGAGCGTCTGCTGAACGCAGCACTGTGTTTCTGAGACGTGAGATGCATCATTCCCGCTCCTTATGCTCCCCCGCCACCCTCTCCTGCCCCCCTCCTC
>SJXQ01006632.1:678147-689851 GCA_006408695.1 Aepyceros melampus
GGGGCTCCAAAATCACTGCAGATGGTGACTGCAGCCATGAAATTAAAAGACGCTTACTCCTTGGAAGGAAAGTTATGGCCAACCTACATAGCATATTGAAAAGCAGAGACATTACTGACTAAGGTCCGTCTAGTCAAGGCTATGGTTTTTCCTGTGGTCATGTATGGATGTGAGAGGTGGACTGTGAAAAAGGCTGAGCACCAAAGAATTGATGCTTTTGAACTGTGGTGTTGGAGAAGACTCTTGAGAGTCCCTTGGACTGCAAGGAGATCCAACCAGTCCATTCTGAAGGAGATCAGCCCTGGGATTTCTTTGGAGGGAATGATGCTAAAACTGAAACTCCAGTACTTTGGCCACCTCTGCGAAGAGTTGACTCATTGGAAAAGACCCTGATGCTGGGAGGGATTGGGGGCAGGAGGAGAAGGGGACGACAGAGGATGAGGTGGCTGGATGGCATCACTGACTCGATGGGCGTGAGTCTGAGTGAACTCCAGGAGTTGGTGATGGACAGGGAGGCCTGGCGTGCTGTGATTCATGGGGTCGTAGAGTTGGATACATCTGAGTGAACTGAATTGAATGAGTTTGAGCACCTGTGCACATCCTTGTTGGTTTTTGGAATTTTTTTTCTTAGTTGCTTGTTTATACCATTGTGTATGCCCATTTTTCTGTAAGGAATGATCTTTTTCTTGTTTAAAAAAATATATCTTAAAGATGTTAGGATTTGCAAATATTTTCTCCCATTCTGAAACCCAGTATATTTGCCCATTATGTCTTTCCTTGAACAAAATAAATTTTGGCATAATCAAACTGATATTTCTTCCTTTGTAATTTATTCCTTTGGGGTTTTCAGAAGTCTTTCTCTGCCCCTAGGTTATCAATTATTTTCCTCCATCAACTTTATAGTTGACCTTTCATGGTGATGTTTAATCCAGCTAGAGAAACACTGTCCAGTAAACTAAGGTAATAGTTTTCACATCTCTAATGTGTAATTCTCAGCCACTGGCCAGAAGCAGCAACTGAACGTGTGAAATGTGGGTAGTGCAACAGAGAGACTAAATATTTAATTTTATTTCAATTTAAAAGTAAATAAGCACATGTGAATAGCAGCTACTGCCCTGTACAGTACCGACCTCAGGTTCCCTTGTGTTGTATTTGGTAAGGAGTGAGTGTTTTTTTTTTCCATCAATTCAGTTCAGCCGCTCAGTCGTGTATGACTCTTTGCCACCCCAAGGATTGCAGCACGCCAGCCCTCCTTGTCCATCACCAACTCTCGGAGTTCACCCAAACTCTTGTCCATCGAGTAAGCGATGCCATCCAGCCATCTCATCCTCTGTCGTCCCCTTCTCCTCCTGCCCCCAATCCCTCCCAGCATCAGTCTTTTCCAGTGAGTCAACTCTTCGCATGAGGTGGCCAAAGTACTGGAGTTTCAGCTTTAGCATCAGTCCTTCCAAAGAACACCCAGGACTGATCTCCTTTAGAATGGACTGGTTGGATCTCCTTGCAGTCCAAGGGACTCTCAAGAGTCTTCTCCAACACCACAGTTCAAAAGCATCAATTCTTCGGTGCTCAGCCTTTTTCACAGTCCACCTCTCACATCCATACATGACCACAGGAAAAACCATAGCCTTGACTAGACAGACCTTTGTTGGCAAAGTAATGTCTCCGCTTTTCAATATGCTATCTGCTGCTGCTGCTGCTAAGTCACTTCAGTCGTGTCCGACTCTGTGCGACCCCATAGACAGCAGCCCACCAGGCTCCCCCGTCCCTGGGGTTCTCCAGGCAAGAACACTGGAATGGGTTGCCATTTCCTTCTCCAATACATGAAAGTGAAAAGTGAAAGTGAAGTCACTGAGTCGTGTCCAACTCTCAGTGACCGTATGGACTGCAGCCCACCAGGCTTCTCCGTCCATGGGATTTTCCAGGCAAGAGTACTGGAGTGGGGTGCCATTGCCTTCTCCGCAATATGCTATCTAGGTTGGTCATAACTTTTCTTCCAAGGAGTAAGCGTCTTTTAATTTCATGGCTGCAATCACCATCTGCAGTGATTTTGGAGCCCAACCAAAGAACACCCAGGACTGATCTCCTTTAGAATGGACTGGTTGGATCTCCTTGCAGTCCAAGGGACTCTCAAGAGTCTTCTCCAACACCACAGTTCAAAAGCATCAATTCTTCGGTGCTCAGCCTTTTTCACAGTCCACCTCTCACATCCATACATGACCACAGGAAAAACCATAGCCTTGACTAGACAGACCTTTGTTGGCAAAGTAATGTCTCCGCTTTTCAATATGCTATCTGCTGCTGCTGCTGCTAAGTCACTTCAGTCGTGTCCGACTCTGTGCGACCCCATAGACAGCAGCCCACCAGGCTCCCCCGTCCCTGGGGTTCTCCAGGCAAGAACACTGGAATGGGTTGCCATTTCCTTCTCCAATACATGAAAGTGAAAAGTGAAAGTGAAGTCACTGAGTCGTGTCCAACTCTCAGTGACCGTATGGACTGCAGCCCACCAGGCTTCTCCGTCCATGGGATTTTCCAGGCAAGAGTACTGGAGTGGGGTGCCATTGCCTTCTCCGCAATATGCTATCTAGGTTGGTCATAACTTTTCTTCCAAGGAGTAAGCGTCTTTTAATTTCATGGCTGCAATCACCATCTGCAGTGATTTTGGAGTCCAAAAAAATAAAGTCTGACAGTTTCCACTGTTTCCCCATCTATTTCCCATGAAGTGATAAGATGAACCAATTTCCTCAGCACTGTTACTAAACTATCTGTTGCCCCCGCTCCCCATCCGTTTGCTCTTGTGTACTCTTGGGTCTGCCTCTTGAGTTTTCTGGCGTGAAGCCTTGCGCACCTAATGAACAGCAAGATCTTGTGACAGAAGTTTCAGACGCACAGCCGCCCAGAATAAAGACTACATTTCCCAACACCCTTTGCTTCTGGGCGTGGCTGTGTGACTAACTCAGGCCAAAGAGGCCACGGGGAAATCTTTGGACCACGTCCTTAATTAAAGGGAAGGGGCGTGCCTCCTATTCACGTGGCAGGGGCCGCAATCCTAGGATGGAGGAGCCGCAAGGTGGAGGGAGGCTGGGACCCTGCTGACTGAGCAGGGCTGCGTCCCACGCTCCTTGGCCTTTTACCGAGAGCAACTATGGATCTGAGTGGTTCTCAAACTTAAGTGGGCATCCGCATCCCCTGGAAAGCTTGTTACAATACAGATTGCTGGCACCACCCAGTCTCTGATTCAGCCTAGCGTGGGGCCTAGCAATTTGCATTTCCAGCAAGTTCCCAGGGATGGTGCTGGTCCTGGAACCACACTTTGAAAGCCACCGGTCTGACTTGTTTCAATCACTCATTTTGGGTCGGTGAAAACACACCGCTGATCCACAGGTGAGTACATCCCTGACTCCCCTTCCTGGGCGTCTGCAGTTCAGACTGGCATCCAGAGCGCCCCCTGCTGCAGCGGAGGTAACGTTCACTCGGTGCCTGGTCAGTAACATGTAGTGAGGGAGTCCTCCAGGCCACGTGGCTGGGAGGGACGCGTCCGCTGCTGCTCTGCCCTACTTGCGCTTCTAAGAGCTCCCTTGTTCTGTAGAGGCTGCTGCTGCTAAGTTGCTTGAGTCGTGTCCGACTCTGTGCGACCCCATAGACGGCAGCCCACCAGGCTCCCCCTTCCCTGGGATTCTCCAGGCAAGAACACTGGAGTGGGTTGCCATTTCCTTCTCCAGTGCATGAAAGTGAAAAGTGAAAGTGAAGTCGCTCAGTCGTGTCCAACTGTTAGCAACCCCATGGACTACAGCCTACTACTCTGTCCATGGGATCTTCCAGGCAAGAGAACTGGAGTGGGGTGCCATTGCCTTCTCTGTAAAGGCAGGAAGCCTGAAAACTCGTAGAATTCCCTGCCAGGGGACATCAGTGAGGTCCTGTCGGTAGGAGGCACTGGAATGGGAGCAGAAGGCAGAAATGGGGAAAGCAATCCCATTCCAAACTGACTCCTTTGTTACTCCGCCTCCAGGAGGCGGCGGCCTCCCGCCTTTAAATGACTGCTGGCTGGGTCACTGGCTCAGCAGTAAAAAATCTGCCCGCAATGCAGGAGAGGCTGGGGAAGATCCCCTGGAGGAGGAAATGGCAACCTGCTTCAGTATTCTTGTATGGATAATACCATGGACAGAGGGGCCTGGCGGGCTACAGTCCATGGGGTCGCAAGGAGCGACACAATGGAGCAACTGACCACGGCACGGCTGGGTCCTCTGGCTCCTCCAGTCTTCCCAGTGCCTTGGTAACCAACCCTCTGGATTCAGCCCTGCCCCTCCCTGCTCCCAGACCCCACTGGAAACAACTGGAGAGGCTGACTGATACCCTGGGACCCCCATCTGCATGATACCTGGAGGGAGGTCTGGAGGAGGAGATGCCCTCACACCACCCAAGACCCTTCTTGATACAGTAGTGATGGTGACTGAAGGTGACAATAACAGTGGACTCTCCATGGAACCATGCAGAACTGCCCCCACCATGCAATGGACAGGCAAGTGATTCCCATCCTGAAACCTAGAGCTCTCTGGGTATCGCGTGAGCTCATCACACAGGACTGTGAGTTAGAGAGCCATCTTCTCTCCACTGGCCTTATCTGGCTCTTGGCTCATGGGCGTAGCAGCCTCCGCAAGGAGCCAGGAGCTATCCTTTTTCTATTTTCTGGAACAACTTGTATAAGGTGGGAATTACCTGATCCATCTGTCGGGTGGAATTCATTTGTAAAAGCACTCAAGTTTGAAGCCTGCGTGTGTGTGTGTTGTCCGGGGGTGGGTGTGGAGGGCGTATTTCAGTCTTTTCTTGTGCTGTTTCTCCCCACACCAATTTTGGCATATATATATATTTTCCCCCACAGAAAATGTATCCATTTCACCCAGGCCTCAAACACACTCATATACAGCAGTAGTTGGCTGTACTGCTGTTTTAAATCTCTATGTCTGTCTGTCTATCATGCATGTGTTCAGCCAGGCGGTCACAGAAACAGAGCCCTGATTCTTGCGGGACTCAGGGCCTGTGGAGAGGGGTGCTCAGGGGGCAGGTGCTGACAGCTGGGGGGAGACAGGACTAAGCTGGATTCTCTGGGTCTTCTCCACACTTTCTGACCACACACCAGCTTGAGGTCGCTGGTGACACTGATGCCTGGAGGTCTCTGGGTGGGGGGTTCCCTCTTTGCTCTCCCAGGTGCTGGAGAGGGCGTGTGCAAAGGCCACCCAGCCTGGGGCGGTCACTGCCCAGAATGCAAAAGCAGTGCTGTCACTTGTCAGCCAGCTATTCTCCTGAGACCCAGCCTCAGCCTGGAGGGAAGGACTCAGCCAATGGAGTGTTTCTGAGGCTAGGAGCCCTGGGTCCCCCCTTGTAGCCGATCCCTCCAAAGCCCATCTGCCTACTGACTAGTTTCTTAACGTCAGCTCCCAAGGATCAGCTCTTCTCCACTGAACGCACTCCACCCAACCTTTATGTTTCCAGCAAATCGCAGACCTTGCAAGCTGATCATGCTGGCATGTGGACTGGTAAACTGGCCGTCTTTCCAGGCCTGGATCATCGATCCGGTCCCGTGAGAAGGCACATCACTGGCTGCTGGGTTGGAACTCACCTCCCCACCCCCACCTCCTTGCCAGAGACATGGCCTTGGCTCTTAGTGGGGCTGGAATCCTGGGGTCAGCCAAGCCTCCCCCAAAGCCTAGAGACCCGCCCCATCAGCTCTCCCCACCAGCAGGCCTGGACCTGGGGTTGGGGGGAAGCTCCACACACTGCACACACACAAAACAAGAAAATGTTTTAATTGTAAAACTAACTTGAGGGAGGGGAGGGCGGGGCTGCGCTGAGGGGCCAGGAACCTGATTCTTCAAGCGGTGGTTCTGTCCCTGGAGCCACCCCGCGGGCCAAGGACCGTCTGTCCCCAGATGGGGGCTAGAGTGTTATAAAATGACAATATAAATAGACTTCTAGAAAAGAGGAGGCTGTCCACGTGCAGTAGTCATGTTCTGCAGAGGCTGGGGGTGGGTGGGAAGCCCTGCAGGCACATCACTGGCTGCTGGGTTGGAACTCACCTCCCCACCCCCACCTCCTTGCCAGAGACATGGCCTTGGCTCTTAGTGGGGCTGGAATCCTGGGGTCAGCCAAGCCTCCCCCAAAGCCTAGAGACCCGCCCCATCAGCTCTCCCCACCAGCAGGCCTGGACCTGGGGTTGGGGGGAAGCTCCACACACTGCACACACACAAAACAAGAAAATGTTTTAATTGTAAAACTAACTTGAGGGAGGGGAGGGCGGGGCTGCGCTGAGGGGCCAGGAACCTGATTCTTCAAGCGGTGGTTCTGTCCCTGGAGCCACCCCGCGGGCCAAGGACCGTCTGTCCCCAGATGGGGGCTAGAGTGTTATAAAATGACAATATAAATAGACTTCTAGAAAAGAGGAGGCTGTCCACGTGCAGTAGTCATGTTCTGCAGAGGCTGGGGGTGGGTGGGAAGCCCTGCCCCCTGGATCCCAGGTCCAGCCACACAGAGGGGTGCGGGGCAAGGGAAAAGGCCACTCTTCAGACATTCATGATCGACCCCTGCAATGGCTCGGGGGGAGGGCTGCATGTCAGGCAAGGTCTCAGACACCCCCACTTGCAGGCTGGAAGACACAGGAACTGGACCTTCCACATGCACATCCACACGCGTGTACACACACACACACAGACACACACACACACGCACACCTTTCATAGTGTTGTCTCTACCCCCGGCAGTCCCCACGGCAGATTTCCAGTGATGGGAGGCCGCCTGCCCTTCCTAGAGACAGGAAAACCCCGGGGACGGGCCTGTCCCAGAGGCTGGGGGGTCTTGGGAGCCTCACTTGCTCCCATGAGTCCCTGTGTTTCTTTCAAAGTCACAAAATCAAAACCGGAGCTCAGTAGTAGGGTCCCGCTCACCCCCTGGCAAGGAGGGCAGCGCCACACGGAGTGTCTCCGGGGCCGGGAGGAGCAGGGCCGGCCCCCCGCTGGCCTCTGGCCCGGCAGGGGTGACCCGGGGGGCTCTTTGGTTCGGGGGCAGGGGCGGCACCGGGCCTCATCGGGTGCGGTTCTGACGCATGAGGGGCACGATGCTGGCGGGCGGGCCCGCTTTGGCCAGGAACGGGTGTTTGAGCAGCTCGGCCGCTGTGGCCCGCTGGGCCGGGTCACGCACCAGCAGGCGGTCCAGGAAGCCCTTCAGGGATGGTGACACCTGCCGGGCAGGGCGACAGGGTCGGTGAGCAATTCCACCGCTCACTTGCCGAGAGGCCCCCTGTTTCCTCCCGCCTGACGGGCCAATGGCATTTCCTGCCCAGGGAGGGGCAGAGAGGCCCTCAGCACCGACAGCTTGGCCCCAGGGGCTCACCGCCTCCCCACTTTCATGATTGGGCAGGAGCTGGCAACAGCTGGGCCCTGGAGGCACCCCTTTCTCAGCAGGCAATTTCCCCACCAGGAAGGTCCCTCTGCTGGACCTCGCCAGCCAGCCTGAGCGCAAGCTCTGAGCGGCTGAGGGTGCAGACTCCACACGGATGCTCGAGGCCTGAGGGCAGCTTAGAGCCATCAGCACCTGAGCCCCGCCCACACCCAGTGCCCTCCTAGGGTCGGAGCTGGGCGGTGCCCTCCCCCAACCCACGTGTGGTCTCCCCTACACCCACCGCCTGCGGGAGGGGCCCACCTTGTGCAGGTTCTTCAGTCGGGGTGGCAGGTTGTCCCGGATCATCTTCATGGCTTTGAGGGGTGGCTCATTGAAGTAAGGGGGCTCCCCATCCACCATCTCGATCACCATCACCCCCAGAGACCAGATGTCCACCTGTGGTGGGGGCAGGGCAGCAGGGCTGAGCTGTGTGGATATGGCCGGCGCTCGGGGGACGCCCACAGACAGGTGGCCTGCTTCCATCTCTGCCTCTTTGCTCTGGAGTTTTTGGGCCCTGAACACTGATACCCAGCCTGCCAGACCCTATGCACTCCTCACCCAGGGAACCCTCTGAAGGGTTCTGCCCACTCTGCATCCATCCCCTTCTTTTTGCTACCCCCTCCTCCTGCCCCTGGATTCCTCTGGAGAACCCCCTCCTCGCTACTTCAGTCCATGGTGCATGCCCAAGCTGTCTTAATCAGCAGAGTGCAGAAACAGTAATTGGTTCAGGAATGGACATGTGACCCAAGCTGAGCCAATCACAGTCGACCCTGAGACTTTAAACAAGATAGTCAGGAAAACAGTCATTTGTGCTCTGATGGGGGCAGCACCTGCCTGAGTGAGGGCTGCCCGGGGAAAATCAGAGCCGGGAGGGACACTGCATACAACTGGGCATGAAGCCTGCGCCCCCACCAAACTTTACAGTCCTAAGGACCACAGTTTTCCACTTTGCTAAATCCTTCTTGAGAAGGTTTTGTCACAGGCAGTCCTGGTGGAGATGGTCCCTCAGAATCTCCTACCAGCCTCCCCTCCCAATGTGACCCCACTCCTGCCTGTGGTTCCCCAAGCTATGCTTCCACGGGCACCCTGGCCAGGCACCGGGTCAAGTCATATTGACTGACTGTCCTCAGAGCCACAGGCCATAGCTAGAAGACCTCGGGCCAGGCCGGGAATGGCAGGGAGTGAAGCAGGTCAGTGTAGGCAACACAGAGGGTGGGGGCTGTGACCAAGACCAGGGTTCCCCTGCTCCTCAGCACCTGACTGTTGCCATGAGGGAATGCGGCCTCCTTGTGCCCAGATCACTTGGCTTTCCACCAGGGGATCAAATTCAGACTCACGTGAGAGCTCTTTTTAAAAAAATGCTTGCAAGAGCATCTTCAGAGCGCATCTGCCAGTTTGAAGCCTCTGCCCCAGGCTGGCAGACAGGCCCAGGGCTGCTTCTGCCCAGCCTCCTGTTCCCGTTGCCAAACACTGGCTCTGAACTAGCACTCAGCCAGCGAGGAGTGCATGCAGGCAAGCCTACTTCTCCCCCTGAACTGTCCCTGGCGACCAAGCCCCCTCACCCCAACACTCCGTCTGTTCTGGATTGCAACAGCGTAAACCAGTGCTTATAGCAAGGTGACTGGCTCCCTCTGGCTCACCTCTGGCCCATAGGGCAGGCGGGAGATGAGCTCTGGGGCCATCCAGTAGGGTGTGCCGACTAGGGACTTCCTCCGAGGCACCTCCTTGCTCACCTGGGCACAGAACCCAAAGTCTGACAGCTTCACCTGGAGCAGGGCGCAGAAGTAGGGGTCAGAGGTGCTGGCGAGGCAGAGTGAGCAGAGGCAGTCGCCTGTTTAATTCCTCAGCCTCTGACACGCTGGGTTTCTACATGCTGCCCAGAGGTTAGAGCCTGACCTCGGTGGAGCTCTGCCATCTCCTGGCCAGGGCCCTCAGTGGTGTCAGCTGCCCGAGATCACACATCTGCCTCCTTGACAGGGCCTGTGCTGGGGCTCCTGTGGGAGGCAGCCCAAGTCCCAT
The DNA here is from genome assembly GCA_006408695.1 of Aepyceros melampus. Classification (NCBI taxonomy): domain Eukaryota; kingdom Metazoa; phylum Chordata; class Mammalia; order Artiodactyla; family Bovidae; genus Aepyceros; species Aepyceros melampus. Next base: position 687,595 of record SJXQ01006632.1, read on the forward strand.
GAGTACCAGAGGCTGGGCAGGGATTTGGACTGGGCTGGCTCCCAATGCCATGCCCTGGGCCCTGGCTTCCCGGCAGGAGGCATGTCTTTAGTTGGTAGGGGGTGAGATGGATGCTGCCTGTCCCTCTGCAACAACCACCTCCTCAGAAGCAAGGATTTACACCTTCTTGGGAACTATGGGCCCTATTCAGACTCCCGAGGATGTCAATGGACCTCCAGAGAGCACGTTCACACACTGCACATACAGTTCTGTGCTCACCCGTGTGCCCCAAACCCGTCTATAGAATCTTCAGGTGTTCATGACCCCAACCGAGACTCCCTGGGAAGCAAAGCCTTCCCCCAAAACCCCGCCTCTGTGAACTGGCTTAACTTTCCTGGGGGAGGGCAGGCAGATCACCAACCAGAATCTGGTGAAAGTCAAGGGCCCCCTCCCCCTGAAAAATCACATCTACTCTTGGAGTACGAATGCAGGTTCTGGGACCAGGAGGCTTATCCATGGACTGCAAGCTCGGAGCTTTGGTCCAGAAGACAAGACCGAGAGTCCACGGCCCAGTCCTGGACGCCAGGCCAGGAGCAGGTTGTCGCATGGCTGAGAGCTGTGGCTGATGATGGCAGAGCCCCCCACTCACCTGGACCCCTGACTCTGGACTGATGCACGAGGAAGAATACACGTACTGCTCCTCAAGGGACTGAACTGGGGGCTGGGCCCACCCCACCCGCAGTGGGGAGAGCTGGGCAGAGGCCGAGAGAGGCCAAGCCACCCCACCACTGCTCACCCTGCCGTCGTGGGTCAGCAGGATGGAGTCGCTCTTGATGTCCCGGTGGATGACTCCCTGGGCATGGAGCACAGACAGGGCCTGCAGCACGGCCAGGCACACGGCGGCGATCTGCTCCTCGTTCATCCTGGGAGGGCAGGGCAGGTGGGGGCCGGGGAGTGAGTGGGGAAGACAAGGGCCCCACCCTGGGGTCTGATGGGGACACGGCCCCACCCTGGGGTCTGATGGGGACAGTGTGTTGGTTCTGAGATGTGGCCCCACCCCAAGGGGTCTAGAGGGGAGCAGTCCTGTGTGGGCGAGGTCGGGGGCACTCTGGGGACCCAACAGCAGCCAGCTGCCTGGCTGTACCTGGTGTGTGTGACAATGTCGGTGAGGGCGCCTCCCTCCAGGAACTCCATCACCACCCAGAGCTCGTCCCCGACCAGGTGGCTGCTGTACATCTCCACCACGTTCTCATGCTGTAGTCCCTCATGATCACCACCTGCACGCGGGAGGCGGGGTCGGCACGGCGTGGGGAGGACCAGCAGTCCCTGCCACCAGAGCCCGCCCTCTTGGCCCGGGGGGTGCCCTGCCAAACTGCAGGTCCAGTTCCACCTGCCACTCCTGCTCATCGAGGTCCAGTCCAGGGACTGTCCTCCCACGGCTGAAGCCAAGAGACCCAGAAGGCAGCGAGGGGCCTGACATCTGTATTCTGTTCCGGGGCGCTCCCACCCCACGCACACCTCACACTGCTGATGCTGATCCCTGACCAGCCCTGAGTGGGTCTGCGAGCAGCCCTGATGGCCAGGCTGGCACTGGGAGAGGGCGCTGGGACGAGAGCACTAAGCACAGGGCTGAGACCAGAAGGACAAGCAGGCAGCTCAGACACAGGCGGGGCTGGGGGTTAGATTCCAGGGGCAGGAAGGCCTAGCAAGGCAAAGCCTGGAGGTGGGGGACATGACGCTCACTGTGTGCAGCTCCGCAGGCCACGTTAAACGTGAGCCGCTGAGTGCTGCATTGGGGGAAGGGCGACAGGCTCAGGCCTGAGGGGCTGGAGTGGGAACGGGGAGGTTCAGGACCCTGGCCTGGGGACAGGGGTGGTGGGGCCTCTCTGAGATGGGGAACCAGGAGAGGCAGGTGTGGGGTCAACAGTGTGGGGCCAGTATTGGACTTGGTGGTGCGGGGTCTGGAAGGCACAGAGTGGGTCAGTGGGGCTCAGGGTCTGGAGCTGGGGCTCGGGCCCTGGTCAGGACAAGACGGCATGGCAGTGGGTATCGTGGGGACAGAGGACACAACCTGGGGAGGCGTGAGGAGCGAGGACAGGAGCTGGGCTCAGAACTCACGCCTGGCAAACCCCAGCCCCATAGGGCCTCTCCCGGTTCTCAGCCCTGCATGCCCTCTAAACCGTGGGGTAGGGGAGCCCCGGGAGTAGTGGGACAGCTGTGAGGGGCAGGTGGGGTGGTGGGGAGCCCCGGGAGGAATGGAGGCAGGTGCGGGAGCCCT
>SJXQ01006633.1:0-43072 GCA_006408695.1 Aepyceros melampus
TCTCTTGCCTGCAGCACAAGTTAGCTGCTGGGCTGGGTGGTGGTGGTGCAAAAAAAGTGACTGGAAAGAAGCATGGATACCACTCTGCAGAGGCTTTACCTTGCAGAGGGAAAGGCTGGTTCTCACCACTTGAAATTCAGTGCCATGTTTTAATGTAAGAAAATGCTAAAATGTTTGGCATGACCTCACTGCCCATAGAGAAAGAAGAATGCACTTTGATTTTCTTGGTCCCATAAAACACCAGTTGAAACCAAATGGGGGGCGGGGAGGAAAGCCCAGTGCAATTTTGACAGGAATGACAAAGTTCCTTAAATATTAGTGTGACTTTTATGAATGATTCTATGAATATAATTTCTAGGACACTTCTATGACATGTATATAATTTGTGCCCTACTTGAGTGGTGTGGATGACTCACTTAAATAACTGATACTATTCATGCCCTGTCTATAGTGGTATTGATAACCACCAATTTTAAGATAAAACTTACAATAGTATCTTTAGCATCTTTTGTTAAAAGCAGTGGTGAAACTCATGTGTTGCCACATAAGGAGTAAAATGGGCTAATTGGAATATGAGATAAAATGGACTGCTAAATAAGAGAAATGAAGGTACTAAATAGGAATTCACAAGATAATTTAGTAAATCCTCTGTTTATCCCTTGTGCTACCTTGTTAGGCCATCCTAGTGCCTTGCGTCTTTCCTCCTGGCATTCTCATAGACCCACGATCCTCTTCTCTAGTGAGGGACACAGTGCCTGGGGCCCTGAGTAGAGATGAGGAGACCTGGGTTCCAGGCCCTAATCTGTCGTCAAACCTTGGTGATGCCCTATTCCTCAGTTTCTGCTCTCTTTCTTCCCTAATTCTGGCTTTTGATTTATTTTTTCTCCTTCTGTTGGAGGTATCTGCAGGCCTAAAAGGACACCGTGAAGAACAGACATGAACACACAGTTTTCCTTGATCGGGATTCTCTTGCTTTGCTCTTTGCTGTGGGAAACACAGTGGGAAAACCAGAAAGAAACAGATACAGGAAAATAGCAGAAGGGAAATGGAAAATGATGAGATACTAGCCTTTTTCACAGTCGTCAGAGGTATTATGCTCATGGGATATGACATGTTTCAGTAAGTTGGCTTTTTGTATTTTAAGGAAAAGTGAAATATTTTTAATTCAAGATTGGGATAGAGTTAAAAGTAACTGAATATATCTCAGAAAAGAATCTACTGCTATTGTTATTATTATGCAGTCTCAAGAGTGAATGATAACATTGTTGTACTGTGTGCAGGGGAATTACCTCAGAGAAATATTTTTTTTATTCAGGATTGGGATAGAATTAAGAGTCCCCGAATATATTTCAGAAGACTACTGCCACTGTTATTATTATTATTCAGTCCCAAGACTATTTTGTGGAGCTGTGTGCAGGGAAGTCACCTCAGAGAAATAGCTGTCCAGGAAAGCCAGGTTCAGGCCGGTGTCCCCATAGTCCCGCTGGATGCCCACCGCCGAGCTCCTCCTCCCCGCAGTGCCCGCTGCTCCTCCTGCTGCCAGGCCAGTGGCCGCCCCCAGACCGGTATTGAGTTCCACTCCCGAGATACCCCCTTCAACCGTTCCTCCGCCTGCGTAGGTGTTAGTGTAGATTTCTGAAAGGAGATGGGGTTCAACGCTGCTGGAGTTGTCTGCATTGTTTACCCGCATAGACACTGTCAGCAACACCACCACCCCTTTCCCCCAGCAAAGGGAAGGCTCTGGAACACTAGTTTATATAGGAGCAATTCCAACTATATCTATAATCTTCAGGCTTGCTGATAAAAATAAAACTAAATAAACAGTACAAAGGGAGCCGGGTAGCAGATGTGGCTTTGTCACCTTTTGGGAACCTCCATCCTAAAGACTTGAAGGTGCAGAAGAGGCCAAAAGGACCAGGGCCTCCGTTTTGCCCATACCAGTTCCTTCTCTGGCTGCCTCTGGCAAGCTCCCCAGGCCTGGCTGAGAAGACTTGCACTCACTCATGAGGCCTCCAGAGCAACGCCAGCCACACATTTGCAGAAATGAAACTCACGGTCCTCATTCACCGTGGTGCTGGATGGGGAATGGGCTTCCATAGGAGTGTTCAGTCACCTTAGGCTCTTTGCAGCCAGAGTCTGGCTTGGGACACTCAGAAACCATCACTGAGAAATCACAAGCCTGCTTTAGAACTGGGCAGCCTCTCTACTTTGTTCAGTTATTGCCCAATGCTGGGTATTTTTCCAGTATTTTAGGGTATTTCTGGGACTTGGTAAATTAGGAGCGGATAAGAGTGGTGAGGCAAATGCATGTATGAATTTAAGAAAAGTTCCTCATTTCAGCTCAGTCACTCAGTCGTGTCCAACTCTTTGCGACCCCATGGACTGCAGCACGCCAGGCTTCCCTGTCCATCACCAACGCCCAGAGCTTGTGCAAACTCATGTCCATTGAGTCCATGATGCCTCCAACCGCTCATCCTCTGTTGTCCCCTTCAGTGTATTCTTAGGAGAACGTATTTGCTGCTTTGTTTTTTCTGTCTGTCTTTTTTTTTGAACTGCTTGTTTTATAAATAATGGTAGCACTTACCATTATTGTGCAAGGTACTATTCTAATGTATATGTTGTGATATACATATATACATACAGCACATATATCATACATACATTTGTATACGATATATGTAACATATATGATCCATATTATATATCACATACATATATAATATGGGGCTTCCCTGGTGGCTCAGAGGGTAAAGCATCTGCCTGCAATGCAGGAAACCCAGGTTCGATTCCTGGGTCGGGAAGATCCCCTGGAGAAGGAAACAGCAACCCACTCCAGTACCCTTGCCTGGAAAATCCCATGGATGGAGAAGCTGGTAGGCTACAGTCCATGGGGTCGCAAAGAGTCGGACACGACTGAGCGACTTCACTCACTCACTCACATATATAATATACATACTATACATATAATATATACTATGCATACTATACCTATAATATATAATATGTAGACTATGCATATAATATATAATATGTATATATATGTATGATCATTTACTCCTCATAGCACACTTTGAAGTAGGTACTATCATAAATTCAGTTTCAAATAAGAAAATTGAGGCTCAGAGAGGTGAAGTGTCTTACTCAAGAACTTAATTACTAGTAAGTGGCAGAGCTGGGAATCAAACTTAAGCATTCTGGTTCCAGACTTTGCCCTTTGAATTGCTACATCATTCTTCACTGCCAGTAGATTAAGACAGAAAAATAAAGTCACCACTTCAAATATGTAACTTTCTCTCTACTTACACTGTCCTCCAAAGAAAATGATAGATGTGCTGATTTTTGGTAAGGTACTATACATGAGATTTGTCTGGCTGAACAACTTGCAAATTTTAAAAAGGAAAACAGATTTTGACATCCACTGACCAGAGGAATCCATACGGTCCTGGGTATTAGAGGCTGTCATTGGTACACATATGTTGGACACATCCTGAAAAGAAAAAAAAAAAAAGATTTTAAATAAATGTTTTATGTTAAACATTTTGAAATATATATTTAATCACTTATTTTGGCTGCACTGGTCTTAGTTGTAGCACCTGAGACCTTTAGTTGTGTCATGCGGGATCTAGATCTCTGGCCAGGGATCGAACCTGGACCCCCTGCATTGGGAGCACAGGGTTTTAGCCACTGGACCAGGGAAGTGCCTATGTTAAACATTTCAAAAGTGATGTATTTTCAACTTTGTGCAGTTTATAATTATGAGGACATGTTGAATCCCATTGAAACACCGAGCTTCTGTGGAACCTGACGAATCCACTCACCCTGTCCTCAGGATGGGCCCCTTCTATTCTCCAGGATTGCACCACTCCTTCTCCCCCCTCAGGCACAGGAGCAAAACTTGTCCCCAGCCCTTCTGGCTGTTTTCGTTTGCAGCAGCAGCACAGGAGCAGCAAGAGCGGTGCCACTGCCCAAGAAAGTGGAAAGGAAGAGTTTTAACACATATTGCTCAATTTAGGAAGTCATCAAATGCATCACTTTTGGGAAAATGTGGCATGATATTCAGAACTAGAGGGAAAAATACAAATGTAATGATTAATTTCCCCTGAAGGATTGTGTGGGGCTTCCCTGGTGGCTCAGATGGTAAAGAATATGCCTGCAGTATAGGAGACCCAAGTTTGATCCCCGGGTCGAGAAGATCCCCGGGAGAAGGAAATGGCAACTCACACCAGTATTCTTGCCTGAGAAATCCCATGGACAGAGGAGCCTGGTAGGCTACAGTCCATGGGGTTGCAAAGAGTCAGACATGACTGATCGAGTAACAGTAAGGATTGAGGATATGTATCCGTGTTTATAAATACAAATCCACTAATCACTTAAGATCAGGTAAACTTTAATGACAGAGTAGGCAAATAAGGTTCTTTCTTCCTGCTAATCTAAGACTCCAAACTGGTTGTTGGCAGATCTAGGATTCAAATCCAGTTTTATGTTTCCTAGTCCCCTATGCACATGTGTGCACATTTATACATGTGTGTTTATGTCTGTGCTTTTATGTCCTAGACTGCTTTTCTTGATTTCCCCACACACCATGCTCCTTCTAAGAAGATCTTCAGCTCAAAGTCACTTTCTCCATCAGGACTTCCTCAACTTTCCTATTTAGACTTAATTACTTCTGCCTTTCTGCTCTTAAAGGACTCTGCTGAAATTGTCATGATGGGATTACTTTATGCTCTGCTATGTTACTGGACACGACTGAGCGACTGACCAACAGCAAAAATACTGTACTTAGGGACTTGCATGTTTCCCATCTTTTTGACCCTCACTAACCCTGGACTCTGTTGTTGTTGTTGTTCAGTCACTCAGTCATGTCCGACTCTTTGCAACCCCATGGACTGCAGCACACGAGGCTTCCCTGTCCTTCACTATCTCTCGGAGTTTGCTCAAACTCATGTCCATTGAGTTGGTGATGCCATCCAACCATCTCATCCTCTGTCACCCCCTTCTCCTCCTACCCTCAGTCTTTCCCAGTATCAGGGTCTTTTCCAATGAGTTGGCTCTTCACATCAGGTGGCCAGAGTATTGGAGTTTCAGCTTCAGCATTTGTCCTTCCAGTGAAATTCTTACTTTACCATTATTGAACAAGTAACATGCCCATATCAGTCCCATTGCTTATTTCCAGATTTCCACAAACATTGCCATAAGTACCAAAAAGAAATGGCCATTCCAGTAAATCTGATTACATTCTTATTTTGAAGAATTGCTGAAAAGAGGGGTTTAATCCAATACTTACAAAGCACCAGTAAGATGCCCGTAGTGATCATGCCAATCCCTGTTGATCCCATACCAACATTTGAAGCCTCAGTTTGGTCATCAGTGACAGACACACTGGTGACAGAGCTACCATCCCCGGTGCTGACGCCTGTGGTACCCGAGTACAAGCACGTGTGGTTGATGTCACAGTCACAGGCCCTTAACTCTATGATCTGCGGCAATTCGCATGCTCTGTTAAAACTGTCCTTTACTAGGACTGGGATTTCGTAGTATCCGGAATATAAAGTCTGCTCAGCTTTCAGGATTGCAGAGGTAGCTGAAAAGCAAGAGAGAAAATAAATTAAAGATGGGGTACATATATACAATGGAATATTACATAGTCATAGAAAAGAATGAAGTCATATTGCAGCAACATGAACAGACCTAGAGATTATAATACTAAGTGAAGTCAGACAGAGAAAGAAAAATATCATATGATATAGCTTATATGTGAAATCTAAAAAGATGATACAGATGAATTTATTCACAAAACAGAAATAGACTCACAAACATAGAAAACAAACTTTTGATTACCAAAGGGGAAATGGGGGAGGGATTAATTAGGAATTGGGGATTAACAGATACCACAATATATAAAATAGATAAAAAATAAGGTTCTACTGTATAGTAGAGGGAACTCAATACTCTGTAAAAATCCATATGGAAAAAGAATTTGGAAAAGAATGGGTATATTTGTATGTATAACTGAATCACTTTGTTGTATACCTGAAGGTAACACACAAATTGTCAAGTAACTGTACTTGAATATACAGGAAAAATTAAAAAAAATTTTTGGGAGTAACTCTTCCTAATACCCATGATTAACTTGGATCTGACTTTTTTTTCATACTCCTTTAGTCATAGAATACATTGTCAGTTTTTAAAAATGAATACTTATGATGCTTATTTCCAGAGCAACAATACTTGGCATATAATATGCACTCAGTGGATATTTGTCCAATGAATGAAGAATACTGAGCTGAAAGGAAATATTAGAAATTTTCTATTTGGGATGACAGCTTCCAAATACCCTTGTGAAGAAGACTGTTGTCCATCTCTTATTCAAAATCACTGTCTTAACATTTAAAATTATTCCGAAAACTATTATTTTACTAATTCTTTGTGCTGTGATTATCTATTGATTTTTATAAACCATTGCTTAAAACATAGGTTGAAATTTATCAACCTGAGGAGGCCTTAGAAATGATTTACACCTAAATCATGAATAGTAATTGATGAATCCTTAACAATTATTATTATTGTTAATTATTATTATTATGGGTTATTGCTTTCAGTTCAGTTCAGTTCAGTCACTCAGTCATGTCCGACTCTTTGCAACCCCATGAATTGCAGCACGCCAGGCCTCCCTGTCCATCACCAACTCCCGGNAATAGAGGAAAACAACAGAATGGGAAAGACTAGAGATCTCTTCAAGAAAATTAGAGATACCAAGGGAATATTTCATGCTTTCAGTTAGCTATGTAATAACCTGGCTATGTCTGCCAAAATGTAACCTGAGCTCAAAATAAGAGTCAAATAAGGCATGGCCCCAAACTGTTAAGTGGGATTTTTTCTTTTCTTCAAGACCAGCATGTAAATAGGACCCTAAGAATATTCTTTCCAATAAGACTATATTTTTTACTGGCAAATCTGTGATAGAAATATCTCATGCTGAATATTTTTTCTTGTTTTTCCTCATAAAATCTAGGATATGAATGAGGAAAAGTAGTTAGCAATTATTTAAGGATAACACATTGAATTTTGTAGGGAACAATGAATTCAGAGTTATCTTGATTTTAATGCAGTTGCTTAGCTTTTAAAAATATTAAGGTGGTTTTGTGTGAAAGGGCTAAAAGGTTTTATGGTGAAAACAGGTTACCTAATTTCCTCCAAGTCTTTAATGGTGGCATTTTTTTTTTTCTAGCATCATTTTAGGATGAATGGAAAAGCTTGGTGGCCTCAGAAAGGTGGATTTTTCCTCTTACCTTGAACTCTGATCGCCATCTTACCACCCTACCCACAACTTCTCTGTTTCTCCAAATGAATGTCTGATGAGGGAGCTATTGTGGCCAGAATGGGGGCTTCCCAAGTGGCAATTTACCAGGTGGTAAAGAACCCGTCGGCCAATGCAGGAGAAGTAAGAGATGCGGGTTTGATCCCTGGGTTGGGAAGATCCCCTGGAGGAGGAAATGGCAACCCCCTCTAGTATTCTTGTCTGGAGAATCCCATGGAAAGAGGAGCCTGGCGGGCTACAGTCTCTATAGTCCATAAGGTAGCAAAGAGTTGGACGCAACTGAAGTGACTTAGTATGCACATGTCCAGAATGAAATTCTTTCAAAATTCTTTCATTTTCTATTATACATCTAACATCTCAGGAAAAAGAACCCAAGGTACGTAAATTGTTAAGATGCTGAAATGATATCTCAGTTTTTACCAACGGGAGGCCTTTATTTTAAAGTAGCAACAGTTACCATAAACACGCATACTATTATGGACTCTTTACACATAGAGTTGGAAAGTATTATTATGTGACTTGACTAATTATTTGGTAATTGTTTTTGCTTTTGGCCTTAGAGTATAAGAAAATTTGCATTCTACTTACCATTTATTGATCTGATATCCCAAATGTCCGCTGTCCCTGGGGGTTCATTAACAACACAGAAGGTAAAGGGAGACCCATAAGAGTGACTGTTAACGCCTACAGCAGAGATAAGGATGGAGGGAGAGGCAATGCAGATGGTTTCGCTCTCAGCAACAATGACTGGGCAGTAATCACTGACATCAGGAACTTCGATACAGATGGTTCCCGTGGCCGTTTTTAAAGAGCCATCTGAAACATCAAGACGTATAGGGTGTTGGGGTAAATGGTGTTGGGGAGAAAATTCTTTCTTATCTCCCATGATGATGCCACAGCATAGAGGAATAGCATGACTTGACTCCTGAGCTGGGGCATGATAGGATCCTGCCTGCTTAAATCTCCTGAAGCCACTCTTGCCTTTGCTCAGCACCTTCCGGGCACAGTGGCTTCTTTTTAGTTCTTTGAACTCGTCCTTTCCTAAACCAAACACTTGCGCCTTCTAGTCACTCTTCCTAAAATGTTTTTCATCCCTGTTTCATTCAGCTACATATCTCTGAATGCAAAATTCAGTGTCCTTTCTCAGAGGTTTACTGCTTTCTAGTCCACCTTATCTCCCCAAATGAGACCCCTGTAGTCCAGTTTAGAGCCTTTCATTCTGGGTACTTTTTGAGTCCGGTGTTTGTGGAAATAACTGCAATTGAAGTTAAATAATTGTTTGAGTATTTTTTTTTTCTGTTTCATTGTTTAAATCCATCCATTAGATAGACGCTGTTTCTCTCTGAAATGGTACTTCTGAAAACAAATATATTTGCTTTTTTCCTAACCCATTTGAAATAAATTTTGAGTTAGTATATTTTAGAAGGTACAGAAGATCAAGAAATAGGAGTATGGACTTTTAGTCTACTTTTATACTTTATATTGAATAAAGAATTCTTTTGTTTTTTACTTGCAGAGAATCTTACGATCTTCATTTGTAAGTCAGAACCTTATCATCTCTAGGCATTTTGCTAGGTCACTCTTTGTGAGGTTAATAAATGTCTTTTAAAGATGTCTTCTGTATGCCTAAATGGTAGAATCATTTAGTTACTCGAATGATAACAAACCAGGAGCCTATTCGTACTGTATATGGTTTTGTACAGTGTTCTTATACCCGATTTGGGAGTTGACTTTCTATTCTAGACTTAGATTCGTTAGAGGGAGACTAGATTGTCGTGCAGATTAGATTATGTGCTGTGTTGTTCTCTCATCCTCTTGAACTTTCTTATGGCCTTGGGCTGGGGGCTTCCCTGGTGGCTCAGCTGGTAAAGACTCCGCCTGCAATGCGGGATACCTGGGTTCGATCCCTGGGTTAGGATGATCCGCTGGAGAGGGGAAAGGCTATCCACTCCAGTATTCTGACCAGGAGAATTCCATGGACTGTATAGTCCATGGGGTCGTAAAGAGTCAGACACGGCTGAGCAACTTTCACTTTCTGTGGCAAACCACAGCTAAAGCCACTGTCGCCAGCATCTGCTCCTTGCTGTGTCTGCTATAGGCAGAGCTCTGCTTCTTTACCTAGTTGCCGAGCATCCTTGAGCCAACTTATTCCAACTATCTGGAAGGCTTGGGCCAGTGCAGATACTCGGCTTATGGGAATAAACAATGGCCCTCGTTTTTAGGTTTCTGTGGGTACATTTTCATATAGTTTTCTTTTTATTTACTTGACTAATTTTTTATTCTAGTTTTTGAACTAGAATTGGATTTTCTCTTATGACCCATTGGTTGTGATCAACCTGGCTGGAATTCATTTTCAGAATACTGATAATAAATGACTGATAATAAATATTTATATAACTCATGTAGATGCTGAAAGTGACACTCATAGGATGAAGACTAGATGTATAGACTGTAATTGTTTAGGTATTACCATGGTTTCTCTTTCAGTCCTGTACTGACTGTTTATCTTTCTCTTTGGCGACTGTAAATCTCAGGAATAAACTTAATGCAATGCTGCCATATCTATCTTCTATTAAGAATGCACTTGACACATCTATCTTCTCCCTTCTTTCCTGGTTACTGACCTTCCTCTGTTGTTTCGTTTCACAGTGGCTGGTTTCCTAGTTACTGCTAGGAAATAGCAGTAGTTGCCTTTGCTCTAGAGAATCATTAACTGTTGCTAAACAAATTCCTGTTGCTACTCACCAAGAGGAACGCTTAATAGATTTTCCCATGTGAGGAACTGCTCAATTACAAGTTACTTCAGTGCATTTGCACTTACGAATGTAATCTTATATCTGTGATAACCTTGTGCTTTCTTGGTCTTCCAACATTTTTCTTTGGACAACAATACTCACACAGGCCTCTTATTGTAGCTCAGTTTTAGTGGTTCTGAAATAACTATACACTTCGGGGCGCTGCCTTACCTGCAGGTGAATTTTGAGCACACTTTGTAGCACTTACTTAAGTAAACATTTCTGACACTCTACAAGCTGATAATTCTCTCAAGAGATGAGGTCGAAAGCAGAAACTGAACTTTATTTATATATTTTAACTTTTATGCTTCACACTGTAAATCACATACAATTCTTTTTTGGAAATAAGTGAAATAAATTATGACTTCAATGTAAATTATGATTATAAGGATACTGAACTCAGTCCTTGATCTAAGGTATTTAGAACTCTCTATAAGTCTTATAGACACCAATAAACTGTATGTTGGATTTGAGTCAATCTAGTATTAATATTAGAATATGAGTTGTATTGAATGCAATAGTAATAATTTTATTAAGAATTGACAATAAATTTTCTTACCATCTATAGCCAGGATCTCTGCTGTGTATATCCCATTGGTAATATATTTTGACTTCTTATCAAATTCCCTAGAAAATTGTATCTCTCCAGTCCTTGAATCTATTTTTAACAGTTGCCTGCGTCATGTCCTATGACATACCTGTTTTTAGATAAATACATTCATCATTTGCTTATATAAAAGATAATCATTTTAAGCCGCACAATGTGTTAATCTTATATATGGTATTTCCATGCTTTATAGTGACAGTTGAGTCAGTTTATAAAATGTATAGAGAATAAAATTCCAGCATTGAACATATTTATGTACAGATTTACAATAGAATTTTATAATCTCATAATTCTTACTCTTCTAGCTCTTAATATAATTGTTAATAGAATGTATGAAATTATTTCAGGGCTGTTTATAAAATCAGAATAGTGTTTATTGAAAGAATGTGAGAATGTACTTTATTCATTTTCACATGTGATATATTTTTTCTTAGATTTTAATACATATTGGTTTCAGAGCCCCTCATTGTTGGCCTGTTAGGGGTTGTGGTATCATCTAGTCTGCTTGTGTATGTGGATATTTTTTTTTAACATATAATGGATTCAAAGCTTTTGATCTTATTGGTAGAACATCTGTTTTCTGTACCAGGCGTAAATTCAAATGTCCAAGACACTTATCTGGCACATTGTTTCTTCTGATAGACTTCACAATTTTTGTTGTCTACCTATTTATTAGCTGATTAAGTAATCAAAAAATTTTATGTCAAAAGTAATTTATAGGTCATTAGACTTTGTTCATTCCAAAAATATTCGAAGGAAAAGATAAAGAGAATACTTGTATATTTCGTTATAGTTATTTTCCAGGATGTCTTACATAATCTAACTCATATATAATCTATGTATCTAATGACCCTAATACCTACCTTTCTATTTTTTTCAGCTCTGATTCTCTTAAGATTCATAAATTTCTGAAACATCTACATTTCAGCCTCTTCTTTTTTTTTTTACTTTTTCGTTTTAGGTCAAGTAGATTGAAATTAGCCGCAAAGTCATTAGATAGCACAGATTTTAAGGGAAAAAAATGACTCCTCTTTTATGTTGTCTTATTGTTTATAATATAGCTTAATCATCCTGGGGCCAGGGAGTACAGCCGGGCACAAAAGGTCAGAGAGACTCATAGAGTGTCTGTAGGTGGCTCTTTGATCTTACAATTGCTCGCTGGACGCAATTACTCCTTTAACCTGTTGGAGCCCTTACTGCCTCTAAAGCACTATTAAAATTCTGAAATAAAGTTAATACTGCAATCATCTTCTAAAACGAAGACAAAAAGCAAAGCACAACTTCAAAAATAGCACCTTCTAGTGAATTAATATAGGAAGAGCTGAGCTTTATCTCTTTAACATGAGCAAAATATCTGCAGTACCTGACGTTTGTTGCAGGACTTCCTGTATCCAAATCTATAGCTGTGTATGTGCCAAGCACAAAATTCAGTAAGGAATTTCCTTTTAGTCCTTCTCGCACACTGAATGTCATAGAATTTGGATGAAATGCGGGTCCTTCTCTCACATTAACAACCTGAATTCTCACAGGGGTTGAGTGCATTCGGAACTGAGAGGCAACCGAGTGGTGAAACTCAGCTTGGTTTTTAACTCCAATGCTAAGCTGAATATTAGGCACTTGTTCATAATCCAGCATCTGAAATGATAGAAAGTTAAAAAAAAAAAAAACTCTGAAAGAGCAAAAAGACTTTCTTGATAGAATTAGAAGTCAAAATTTAAAAAGCAGTACACTAAAATAAAGGCCAGGAGCTATGCAATTCTGCTCTTGAACCGATCAAATTTTGTTTGTTACCGCATTATGTATATCATGGGTTTCCTTGGTGTCTCAGATGGTAAAGAATGTGCCTGCAGTGCAGGAGACCCTGGTTTGATCCCCGGGTGGGGAAGGTCCCCTGGAGAAGGGCATGGCAACGCATTCCAGTATTATTGCCTGGAGAATTCCATGGACAGAGGACCTGGTGGGCTACAGTTCATGGGGTCACAAAGATTGATTGACTAACACTTTCAGTTTCACTTACATATATCAGACATGTTATTTCCTTTATCTTTTGGCATAATCAGGTACATGGTACATGGATCATTCAGGCCTGTGACTTTAAGTTGGACCTAGTCTCAGAGTTTTGAACTTCCTACATAAAACCCTAAAATGAAAGATGACCCTTCTTTCCAAATGAGGTGCTTATGAAAAATAAAAAGTAAAACTTACTAGAATGAGATAAAAAAAATTCACAGTTATTAAATTAATAAATAGTAGCCAATAGGTCTCTTTTGTAGAATGCCTATCTGAGAATATCTTGGAAGTATAATCAGAGAACCTAGAAGCCAATATATATGATGTAATTGAACCTGTAATTTTGAAAAATGATGCAAACAACTTCTAAAGAAGAATTCGTGACTATTATAGTCTATAGCTATTATAGACTATTAGAGCCCTCAACTATAATTTAATTGTGCTGAGTCTGGTGAACAAGAAGACTCCTTCATAGGGCACATTCAAATGAGAAAAGTCACCTTTGAGATGGGTTCTTTGGATAAAAGATGAATAGAATCTTTTGATCCAGAATGACTGATGTGGTGACATGAAAAGTCAGCAACAATGATTCAGCACAGAGCTGAAATGAACTGTGGGCTCAAAAATGAATTTTCAATTGGAAGAGATCCATTTTTTCCATTTGTAAAAAAACAGTTGTAGAAAAGGGAGTACTGGGTGCTGTTAGTAGTGCCCTGGGAGCTAAGATAAACATCAGTTGCAACACATTTACCAATAACAAAAGTTAAGACATGAGTAACATCAGCAAGAATCTTAGACAAATCTCTGCTTCTCAGGGAAATTCCATACCCTTATGAATGTTCTTCTAGATTAGACAAATCTCTGCTTCTCAGGGAAATTCCATAACCTTATGAATGTTCTTCTAGATTTTGGTTAAATTCTTCACAGGAAGTAATAAGATAGAAATATTCACAGGAATTTACTGGGGTTTTTGTTTGGGACTGGCTCAACATCCCTCACTTAAAATTCAGCTAAAACCTTTGAGATTTGAGATTTCAATTGCTGAAATTCCCAGCAATTGACATTTTTCTGGTACAGATGTGTCTGGAAGAGACCAGCAGGGCACACACAATCAGGAAGATCTTACAGAAATCGACAGAGGGAAAAATCTTCAGATGCTAGTTCTTTCCTAAAACTTGGTTTACTGGCCCCGGATTACACTGTAGGGCACAGAGGTGGCAGTTAAGTATGAGTTTGGAATCAGAGACATCTGGTTGGAACTTGTCTTTGTCATTTGCTGCCTAAGTGAACTTAGACAAATTAGTTTTCCTCTTTGATTTTGTTTCACTTTCTATAAAAAAAGGAATCATAATATGTTCTTCCCTTAGTTGTGATGATTGAGATAATATGCATAGAGCCTTTATAAACATAATACAACCCAATAACTAGTGTCCAGAAAGTGCGTGCGTGCGTGCTCAGTCGTGTCTGATTCTTTGGGACCCCATGGGCTATAGCTCAGCAGGCTCCATGGAATTTTCCAGACAAGAATACTGAAGCGGGTGGCCATTTCTTCTTCCAGGGAATCTTCCCGACCCAGGGATCAAACCCACGTCTCTTGCCTTTTTTGCATTGGCAGGTGGATTCTTTACCAGTGTGCCATGTAGGAACAGGGTCAGCAAGTGTGTAATAAATCTTGATTAGAGTTTTTATAAAAATACACAACCAGTATTTCTTTGTTAGAATTCCAACTGGATAGTATTTTGCTTTTCTTCTTGATGTTGAAGCGAATGTGTGCATACTCCCCCATCTATTTATATTGTTATCCATACGTATGTGTTCATAAATACCCCCCAAAATTATTTCTGACAAAGAGATTTTTCACTTTCTTTCAAGAGAAAGAGGTCTCTCTCTTGTTAAGCTACACCACAGGGGCCAATCCTAAGGAGGGTAGGCCTGCCAGGATTCCATACCCAAGAAATGGGGTTAATTAATTATGGGCAATATTAAGAGCTGATGGGGAAAAGGAGAAAAAGGTTTGCTAAACTAAGGATACCACAGCCCTGAAAGGAGCAAGGTTTCTAGAACAAAGGGAAGACCACAAGGATGAATCTGTTAGGATTTTCTGCTCAGAAAATCCTTATAAGTGATTTATAAGTGGGAGGCTATAAAGTGGGATAGTTCCTGGAGAACTGAGACTATGTCTGATTTATATCCCTGGCACCCTTCATTTCTCAAATTTGGGTTGAACTGAATTATTTATAATGTCCTCAGACTAAGAAAAAGATTCTAGAAATCTTAGTCAAAAGCTTGTGACTTAGAGGTCAGTTCCTACGAGGTTAAGTGATAGCTTGAGTGAATATGGAGAGAGTCCTAGAGGACATTAGTGACCTCGTTCCAAATGCCAAATCTTGGAAAATCACACATATATCCTCCACATACATAGCTCTTTTGGCTGTGTTCTAGCATACATATTCAGTTCAGTTCAGCTGCTCAATTGTGTCCGACTCTTTGTGACCCCATGGACTGCAGCACACCAGGCTTCCCTGTCTATCACCAACTCCCGGAGCTTACTCAAATTCATGCCCATTGAGTTGGTGATGCCATTCAACCATCTCATCCTCTGTCATCCCCTTCTCCTCCTGTCTTCAATCTTTCGCCAGCATCGGGGCACACATATTAAGATTTTAAACTTCATTAGCCCTTCCACATTATTTTTATGTTTTAAAGCATATTGTTTTCTGCTCTTTGTAAGAAATTTGGGAAGTTATCGTTCTGAAAAGATATACATACTTTGTTTACACCATGTCTAATACTACCTTGACCAATTTTTCATGAAATTGAAATTTCCAGTAGTTTTTTTTCTTTTCTGCAATAATGTAAGTAGATCTTTTAAAAAAGTTTTAGCTCTCACAGAAGACATTATGTATATCGTAGATAGTGCACTGCCTGAGTGATGAACGTGTTTTCTTTTTCATTTTTCTAATTTTGTAGAAATGAGGAATTCTGCATTCAAGCTCAGTGACTCCTATTTTGGTGAGAGCAGCAGTTTCAGTAAGTGGCATCATCATTACTCTCAAAGTTTGGTGAGCTCCTGCTATTTTCTGGACACGGGACCAGGTGCAAGGGATGGAAAGATATTTAGGTCAGGTTGTTTATGCTCAAAGATTTTTTGTTTTGCTCTTTTTTAGTAGTTTAGGAGGCAGGTTAAAAGCCAAAAAATAGTTATATATTGCAAGATAATATATGAAGACAGTGATAAAGAAGATAGGTAAGAATTTCATGACATGTCTAGATCTTGATTTTTAACTAAGATGTAAGGTAGAACAAATTCTGATCCCTGGAAAGAAATGTGACTAAATATTCAGAGTTTGATGAGGTGACAGGCAACCTCCTGTCTCTCTCTTTCTATTCGTGTCACATGTGGCAGTTGCTCCTATTTGTTTCTTAATTGGTATTTTGACCCCATTCGCTTTAGATCATGTTCCTAACTTCAAGACTTGTTCAATATAATAATTATTTTCTTTCATCCTTCTGGAGTTGAGCTCATAATGTTATGGCTATTTAAAAATATACCTCAAAGCTTTTCTTGGTGTATAAATAGAGCTGGTGAATTTTTTTGGTTAAGGGCAGATAGTAAATATTTTAGGGTTTGAAGGTCAGATAGTTTCCGTCTTGAGCATTCAGTTCAGCCAATGGAGTGTGGAAACAGCCATAGGAAATATATGAATGAATGTATGTGGCTGTGTTCCAGTAAAACTTTATTTGCAAAAATGTGGCAGGTCAGATTTGGCCTGAGAGTCATAGTTTGCTGATCTTTGGCCCAAAGCCATATTTCTCAAACAGGAAGTTCATTACATATTCTTGGAGTCCTTGTGTTCTCTTAAGGAATTCAAATCAAATATTGATTTGAATGGCAATTTAAAAAGCACATACAGATGTTTTCCATGTTTTTGATGACTGCCTCATAAATTAATACACTGCATGATTTCTGTGCTAGTGGTTGTATTTTGTGGTAAAGTAGTAATACTGTAATTTCTCCAAACAGTTGCAAAAAGGACAGAAAAAATTCAATATATAAACAATGTTTGCATCAGATGAGGGCTAAATGGCTTCCTAATTTACTGTCTGGAAAAAAGTAGCACAGTAACTAGAGTAGAGAAAAGTAGTAACAACTGAATAATCACAGTTCACACTGCGTGCTCAATAAATATGTACATAGGTCTACTAGTATATGTTTTCATAGCTATAAGTTCTGTTTCTGTTGTTAGTAGTAATATTGGTTGTGAAAAATTAATTTTCCTTATTGCATTAATGCTAATTTGAATCATTGGTTTGTAGTTTTATTTGTATCTTTAGATTTTATTGTTGTCCATGAAGCATAAAGTAGTTCAAGAAAAATTAATCTATAAGAAAAAAGTCAAACCCTGTAGTCCAGTACTCAAGGTTCTTAACATGTGTTCTTGCATCTCATCACTTTTCTCCATGAGTACTCTGCAACAGCCCCACAGAACTGCTCATCCTGCCTGAACGTGCTTTATGCTGTCTCACCTGTGTGTTTGTGGATTTTGTTACCCACATTAACAATCTGTTATAAAGTCTTAAACCTGATTCCATGACTGAAACCCTTTCAGCCACCTCTTGCTCAGAAAGATCTAATCTGTTAGAACTTATTTCATATTTCACCCACCTGGCTATTAATTGGGGCTTTCCAAGTGGTGCTAGTGGTAAAGAACTCACCTGCCAATGCAGGAAATGTAAGAGACATGAGTCTGATCCCTGGGCTGGGAAGATCCTCTGGAGGAGGGCATGGCAGCCCACTCCAGTTTACACCTAATACCATAACATCTACTATGTATTTTGTTTTTAACTCATATTATTACCTAGTTTGGAGGTACCTGCCTTATTTTCTCTACTAGGTGTTGGGCATTGTGAGAATAAAACAGACTTCTTATTTCTCTTGGTAATAAACACTGCGTTGCTGAACAGACCACTAACCCAGGTCACTTGTCCACACAAGAAGTATGCAAGGTTATGGTGCACTTGTTGCAGACAGATTCTCTCTCTGAGTATTCTAGCCCTTCTTGGAAAGCAAATATTGCAGATCCCATACCGTACCTTGACGACTTTCAAAATGCCTTCATTGGTTTGTGGGTCTGTTTGAATATCAAACCAATTCCCATCATTTCCAGAGAGAATTAAATATTTTGCCAACCAGTTGTCAGTGCCTCTTCGTCGAGATCAATTGCTTGAAATCGGATCAGTTCTGAACTTAAACAGTTCTCTTCGATACTCGCTGAGTACTGAAATGGCATAGATCAATTTTATAATCAATGAATTTTCAAAAGCAAAGAGATTGACTTATCATAATTATTATTTGAAATACTAACAACAGATTATGCCAATGATTTTTGCGTCAGCCATCTGTCCTATCAGAAATATAAGAATAAAGTGATTACAAGATAATAAAACTGGTTTTCTTGTGCTGCAGGGGCAATCAAGGTCAAATGGGCACTTTGTTTTATTTTTCTTGCTTACTTTAAATTTTCCTTATATTAGTTCTTCCTTTTACGTAAAGGGCAGGATGGTAATTATATTAGACTTTGTGGACCAGAGAGTTTGTGTCGGTCACTTATCTCTGCTGTTGTTAAGATCAAAGCAGCCACAGACAACACAGGACAGTTGTGGCCCAATAAAACTTTTTAATTTTAACCAAAACAGGCAGTGAGCCAGGTTTAGTCCTACTGCTTTCAATTGTGTGGCTCTTTATGAATATGGAAGTTGGAATGTTTGGGACTTTTCTGGAATTGATTCAGCAAATCATCAGGCATAGAAAAATACATCAACGTTGTTCCATGATTTCCAGAGTTATGTTCATAAATTTCTGCATTTCTGTGAGTAGAGAGTATGGAGGAGATAGTCCATTGCTGCCAAAGAAGAGATTTACACAGAATAGTGAAACAAAGGTAAACGTACTATTCAGTGAGAGTGAAAGTCGCTCAGCCGTGTATATAGTATATAGTCCATGGAATTCTCCAGGCCAGAACACTGGAGTGAGTAGCCATTGCCTTCTCCAGGGGATCTTCCCAAACCAAGGATCAAACCCAGGTCTGTCACACTGCAGGTGGATTCTTTACCAGCTGAGTCACCAGGGAAACCCCCAAGAATACTGGAATGGGTAGCCTATTCCTTCTCCAGTGGATTTTGTATATGATTATATGTAAGAAGTTCCAAAGTTTATACAGTGAGAAGTTGAGTATCTATACATGTCATAACCCCATGGACAGAGGAGCCTGGTGAGCTACAGTCCATGGGGTTGCCAAGAGTTAGACATGACTTAGCACAGCACAGCAGCATACATGTCATAGAAACAGGTTAACAAACCAGCAGGAAAGTAGATCTATTATCAACACTTATGGGGAAAAAAGGAGTAGAAGAGTAACTTACGGAAGTTTTCTCCAAAGTGGGGAAATTATCATTGACGTCTAAAACCTTGATTCTGCAGTCACACTCCGAAGACAGTCCATCCGTAGCTCCATCCCGATCTGAGCCCCTCACGAGGAGGTTATACATGCTGTGTTGCTTAAGATGAAAGAGAATTTTAAGACTTTGACCTTGTTTGGAATACAATCCAACACATTCTGATTATTCCATTTTTCTTTTATAATTTTCTGTCATCTTTTTAATACAGTATTTTTTTCTTTTCATCATTTTCATTGAAAAGTAATGGCTGGACTATTTTTACTCTTCCCCTTTACACGAAAAAGGCATGGGCACACATGAATCATTTCATCTTTGTCTCTTCAAAACTGATTTCCTTGTTTTTTAAAATTCATTCACAGCAGGCTTTACCTCTCTGTCGAGGAGGCTGGACGTCGTGCGCACTTCTCCAGTGTGCCTGTTCATGATGAACATCGGTGAGCCCGCCGGCTCCTGAGACACGATCTTATAGGCAATTTTAGAATTCAGGTGATTGTCTTCATCTGCGTCTGTGGCACTTAACTTTACCACCAGGGTGTCTAGAAATGAAGACGGAGGCGAAGAAGGCTTGGGAGTCTGTTAGAATCAATTCTGCAAATCATCAGGCATAGGAAGAAAGAGTAGTCTGCCTTCTCCTGAATTCTCTTGTTCTAATTTTCCATGAGAATATAGTACCATGACTTTCTGCTTCACTGCTGATTACAAAAATAATGGTGGTTTGCTTCTATAAAATCCTTTACCACTTATAAAGTACTTATACTCTTTAAATGATTAGATGGCAAATTAGCAAAGTTAACAATCTTTTTAAAAAATCAATCATCGTTGTTTTAAAATGTACTTATTAATTTATTTAAAGTGACAACAAGAAACTCATTCTGTTTACATAAGTCACATCTTTTTTATAAAAAATGAGCTATATCACAATGGAATTTAGTGACATGGTTGACATTGTCTCATGTTTCTGCAAATGTATTTTTAAAAAACTTAGAAAATTAATACAATTTTAAAAAATTACTTTCCATTTTCAAATACAAATCTGGCATTTTCTGATATTGAAATTCCCTGTATTTCAGTCTACTAAAGCTTTTGACCAAGACAAATAGATGGTGTAACGCAGTGAAGGCGTGCCACTCTACTTACTTGCGTCACTGTTTTCTTCAATGCTGGCTGTGTACACATTTTGTGTAAAGACTGGGGGGTTATCATTTATGTCCATAACTTTGACTCGAAGCTCAAGAGGCCTTTCTAAGTCTTCACCCCTTGAATTCAGAGCCCGGCAATAAATCTGTGGAAAGTTGGGGGGAAAAAACCACTGTTTTCATCAAAGGAATTTAAGCAAGAACCTGAAAATATATCAAGTAATGTGCAAAGCAACAATTTTCCCAGTAAATTCAGACTGTATTACTATCTAGTACTTTAAATATTATCAAGATATTTGATTACATACATAATGTAACACATGAGAGAATCCTGAACTATAAATTTATATTTTCATGCTCTTTTCATGTATTTAAGTCATTTATTTGATTTTGGTCTACTGTGTTTTATCAAAAGTTAGCATTAGTCCTGAGATGATATGTTTTAAAGAAAAAAAAATATGCATAACTCAGAGCACACTGCTGTGACTTACCAAGAAAAGTGGTGTTATCTCTCGGTCCACCACTGAAGTGATGTTAATTTCCCCTGTCCGAGGGTTAATGGTGAACACTCCATAGGGCGGTCGATCGATTCCTGCCCCAGAGATGCGGTATGTAATCTTCTGATTCACTTCACAGTCTGATCGAATCTATGAAGAAAATGGCCAGAAGTGTGGTTAATTTAGAGCAGGTCATATCTGCTGAGTGTGGTGGACTGAGAAGGGAATGGGCTTTGTAGTCAGGTGGGCTTTGAACCAAAACCTGGAACCATGATTTATGCCTGTGTAACTCTGGAAAATTCACTTAGCTTTGCCAAGCACCAGCCGATAATGAGATATTAATAATACCACCTATACCCTAGGTTTGCTGTGGTGATTGTATGACGTGTCATATACACCTCACCTCACTTCACCCCAATTCCTGGCATATGGCACATATGTGCTTGATTCTACACTTGTTATTATGAAAATATTCTTCAATTCTCTGGTTGCTCCTGGAGAAAGAATTTGAGAGAAGAAAACACCATCTTTAGTATTTTTTTCAAAAGGTGTTTCACTGTCTAGACTTTAATTAGAGATTTAATCAAAATTATCAATAAATTAGGAAAGCCAGAAGAGAAATACAGTGTTAGAGATATTGGCAATAATTTTATCAATTGAAACCTACTGTATCACTCATTTGCCAAACAGATTTTGTGACAAATATTTTTGCCATAGAGGTTTTGAGTAGTTTTGTATATGCTGTTCATAAATTTAAACAATGATATTTCAATTTTGAAATCTCACCTGTATATTGAAGATGAGAACACCTAGTGAGATACTAAGATTTGTTGCCTAAATATCCACACTTAAACAATGACAGCTGGAAATACAACTTGGATTAGCTCCCCTTAATCTAAAGATCTTATTTATATAAATGAAAATCCAGGGAATCCCCCAAATGTGAATAAAAAGAGAAGAAAAGGAAATGGCAACCCAGTCCAGTATTCTTGCCTGGGAAATCTCATGGACAGAGGAGCCTGGGTGACTAAGTCCATGGGGTTACAAAGAGTCGGACACGACTGAGCGACTGGCACACAAGATGCCATACAAATGGGATAACAGAAAGCTGTAACTGTGAGTTGAATGGAAATGGTAACAATTTAAACCTTTCCAAAAACTTCCAAGAGTTTGAAAACTTCTGAGAGAAAATAATCTCTTTCTTGAGGTGAGGTTACAGCTTTCGTATCAGTGGGATGCTTATTATATATGTACAGCTTTCTATATACATTTAAGCTATGCATATATGTAATACTTTAAAGAGAGAATTCTGGTAGATCACTGTACTGTTGATTTCACCATGAGGGCAGGACCAAGATGTCCAGAAAGAGCTAGTGAGGCTGTTAATGCGGGTCCCTTCCTTCATGAATCAATTTATTATATATTCTTTTGTTCACTCTCCTTCCTTACTGATTGCCAGTATTTAGAGTACTTTTTAAGACTCTTCTAATTTCTGGATGTAGGATTCTAGTGGAAATTTTTGACCCTGTCCTGACTGTCTTGGAAGGGATTAATCAATACTGTTAACTTTCCCAGGTGGTGCTAGCAGTAAAGAACCCGCCTGCCAGTGCAGGAGACTCAAGAGATAGGGGTTCAATCCCTGGGTCAGGAAGATCCTCTGGAGAAGGAAACGGCAACCCACTCCAGTATTCTTGGCTGGGAAATCCCATGGACAGAGGAGCCTGGCAGGCTACAGCACATAGGGTCGCAGAGTCAGACACGACAGAAGCGACTTCACACAGGAATCTAATGGAAACTTTTGACACTATCCTGACTCTCTTGCAGGGAATTAATCAATACTGTAAACCTTTGATTTTGTAATATAAGACTATTGCGTACATCATGCATACCCTTCCTATAATGTAGACATGTGAGTACACAGAATGTAAACCAACAGATCAAGCTCAGTTGTGCAGGAGATCCAGATCTCCCCGGATCACTCAAGGACCCTCTGCTCTGTATTATCAGCTCCCAGAATGTGATATTCAAAACAGTATCTCTCAACAATGCGAACAAATTACTCCACATCACCCATCTTCATAAGGCACTATGGTGTCCTGGAGGCTGCAAGTTCTCAACATGTCTGGGGTCTTTCCTGCCCTGCAGAGCCCTTGTTATCAGCAAAGCCTCCTTCTGCTTGTTTCATCACTTACTCTGGCAATCGGATTCCTCTTGGAGTTATCTCTCCTTCTCGACAGGCCGCAGCAAACTTGATCCACTCCCGCTTCTGTCTTCTGACCGTTTGCCATTTTGCAGTGCCATTTTCCGCGTCCAATTCCTTCACCTTAAGCAAAAAACGTTCCCATTTTGCACAGTGTTAGAGCAGTTTTACCCAGTAAGGACATTTATTCAACACCGTAAGGTGCCCCAGAGGAAGCAACGGTATCGAATTTGAGAAACAAAGAAAGTGTTTATTATTTCACAACTCTGGATGGACATAGCCTGGTCACCTTGATTTAGCAACTTCCCTTGGAATTCTAACTATAGGATTCTAGTGAAACAAATTTTCTTAGCTGTGTATGGAGCTCATAGTATGTTCTAATGGGTAACAGGTGTGGCTTTTCTTTCCTCAATCTGTCCTCGCCATGAGGAGTCCTGCCCACTTCGCCCTTCACTCTGCTGTGACTAGGTTTCCTGCTCTCCAGAGTGTAAAAACTGCAGTGTTCCATGGGAGTATATCCCCTGTGAAAAGAGCTTTGTGCTGGTGAATGTGCTCAGCTGAGAGTGGGAAGGGACTTTTTTCTCCTCTCTTGATAAGGACACTGCCCTGCTAAACATCCAAATAGATTAGCGCAGGATTAGAGGGGATATTTTAGCTGAGTTGATGGTGCCTGCAGTAATCCCATGGACGTCTAGATGGCTTCTCAGAGTTGTCTGTTTGTATCTCTGCTTACTATATGTTTTTCTCTTTGTAGTATTATGTTGCTATTGTTGGAGGATATTTAAGAATTTTATAGTTAAAGAATTTACATGGGAGGTGAGAGGCAGGCTCAAAAGGGAAGGGACATATGTATAGTACCTGTGGCTGATTCATGTGATGTATGGCAGAAACGAACACAATATCAAAAAACAATTATCCTTCAATTAAAAATAAATAAAGAAGGAAAGAATTTAGAAATATTACTACCTGCGTATTTGTATACATGTGTACTTATGTGTAGAGATTTTTAGCAGTAACTCCTAAAATATTTATAAAGGTGTGGATAGTGTGTTTGCTTTAATCAAGGCTTTATTTAATTCCCACTTTGGGGAAAGAATTCAGTAAATGGAATTTATCCTTTCAAGAATCAAAGAATTTTTCATTTCCCCCCATTTTGATGCAACTTCCATTTGATACAAATGTTCCTCTATTTGCAACAGAGATTTGAAAACTAATTTTGTTTTTTTCAAAGGTTTGAGATCATCATAATGGAAATTTAACTACTGAAATAAAGTCCTGCTGGAGATAGAGGACAGTAGCTTTATATCCTGAGTCCTGCTCTAAGACTCTGCACCCAGATTCTCTGTTGTTTTATTTAGTTGTGATTACCTATTTTTAACTTTTGTATCTTCTACTCATCGATTTACTGTCAGTTGTCTTCTTGGTGATGTAACTGTCGAAAAATCCTCTTCCCACTCTAATAAGTAGTTTTGCTTCTTTTTCTTTGCTTTAGGTTGGAAAATGTATAGATAAGCTGATGGCATAGTTTGATAAGTAGGAGTTACTACACTGAGCTGTCACAAACCATGGCTAAAGGCATGGCTATTGGGGAATATAGGTTTTACCATTGCTATTTCAATTTGGAAGAAGTTCTTTCTCTTATCTTTTATCTCAACTATTATGGTTTCTGATTTTTGATATATGATGCATTACAAAGTTCAGTTTTCTTGTGTTTTTAAATTGAAAAATAGTTTTTTTATACATTACCTCGACAACAAATTCACTGTTTACTTCCAGCACCACCTGTTACGGAAGGTAAAATATAAGCGTAAATTTTCATAATTTAAGGGAAGCAGTACCAGAAAAGCATTGACAGTGTTTTTATCAATTCATTTGTTACATACTATTTTGTTAATAATATGGAATAAACATGGGTGATGCAAAATACAGGCTTTTTGCCCTCTAAAGGCTTAACTTTTAGGGAAGACAAAATTTTAACTTAAAGCAAGGCAGGTTAGGATACATACTTCAACACAGATACTGATGGGCTCAGTGAAAGGACAGAGTGGACCACTCAAGTTATCAAGGGACTCCTGGGAAGGACTCACAGGAGAGGAGGCCATTGAAAGGGTCTGTAGGATGAACCTGCTTTTATAAGAGGAATTGATGGGGAAGAAAATTTTCGCAAGAGGAAAACACAAGTACAGTTGTAAAGGCACTGTTTTAGAGGATGTTCTGGAAATGGTAAATAATATTCAGTCAGTTCAGTTCAGTAGCTCAGTCATGTCTGACTCTTCGCGACCCCATGAACCGCAGCATGCCTGGCCTGCCTGTCCATCACCAACTGCCGGAGTCTACCCAAACCCATGTCCATTGAGTTGGTGATGCCATCCAGCCATCGCATCCTCTCTTGTCCCCTTCTCCTCCTGCCCCCAATCCCTTCCAGCATCAGGGTCTTTTCCAATGAGACAGCTCTTCACATCAGGTGGCCACAGTACTGGAGTTTCAGCTTCAACATCAGTCCTTCCAGTGAATACCCAGGACTGATCTCCTTTAGGATGGACCGGTTGGATCTAATTGCAGTCCAAGGGACTCGAGGAATTAGAGGAAATGATGAGGAGGGATGGGCGACAAGGCTTAGATGTGAGCTTGGAGCTGGATCATGAAGTTTTATACGCCAGACTCAAGAGTCTAGACTTTATTGGGTAAGAGATTGGGAGTAATGAGAACATGATTTTTAAAACATGTCATTGATACAAAGAGGAGATTACAAGGAGAAAACACTTGAAGTTGACATCCTTAGATAGCAGTTGCTTAGGTAAGACATAGAACATGAACATCGGTGCTAAGGTGGCACTGGGAAGGGAAGAGGATGGATGCTTGTGGGCTGTGGGGCAGGAGAGAGGAAGAGTCATGTGATTCTGGTGATGTGAGTGAGGCTCTCTTGGAGAACTGAGGTACTGTTATAGAAACAGAAAATTCAGCAGGAGTATCACTACAGGAAAATGGTGACCTAAGTTTGTTTTATTTGTTTGCAATGGGTTTCTGAAATTTTGAATAGATATAAAAGCTATATATGTGTATGTGCTCAGTTGCATCCAACTCTTTGCACCCCATGGACTGTAACCCACCAAATTCCTCTGTCCATCAGATTCTCCAGACAAGAGTACTGGAATGGGTAGCTGTTCCCTTCTCCAGGGAATCTTCCCAGCCCAGGGACTGAACCCACATCTCTTGAATCTCCTGAACTGGCAGGCAGATTCTTTACCAAGTATGCCACCTATACAAGTACAATTTATCCAACAAGACTGCCATTTAAAGTTGAAGGAAATGAGGCTATGACTTGAAACAGTTTAAGATAAAAGAAGTAGGCAGGGATCAGTTTAAGATAAAAGAAGCAGGCAGGGAACTGCTTGTGCAGAGGTCAGGAGGAACAAGTCTGAAAACAGAGGGCACCCAGAGACTAACAGAAAAGAGAGGTCAAGGGATCAGGGCTGTGGGTGTACAGCAGATTCTGTTAGTGTGAGAATGCTAAGAAGGGGTAGGGGTTATGGTCCTTGCAGTGGAGAGTTGGAGAGGATGTGTAGTTCAGAAAGGAAAAGAAGTTGGGTAAGTAGGTTAAGGAGAAGTAGCTAAAGAGCAGGCAGAGTGAGTGGACTGGAGTAACAAGTTAGACAAAGAGGGAATCTTTAGTGGTTTATGTGCCATAACAAGGACAAGGAGAATGGGGATGAGGACATCAGGGGATCTAAAGTAGTCAGTCTTTGCTAACTTTTCCCAGGGGCATAAATCAAATTACAGGAGTAAAGAAATAAGTTATTGAAAAAAATGGAAATAGCAATTATAAATTACATTTTCAAGTTCAGAGATTTTTAAAGTGTGAGGTGCAGTGAGGATTTAACTAGATCAAGGTATATGTTGGGACACCATGATCAAATATGTAGTCTACAGGGAGAGGAAATGGGATTGTGGAGAAAGAGTGATAGGAAGAGAAAGAAAATGGAGGGGGAGAAAGGAGAAGAAATCAGAGTAGTTACGACTGTGACTGAGAAAATTTTGTTGTTCTTTAGTCCCTCAGTTGTGTCCAACTGTTTGAGATACCACGGACGGTAGCCCTCCAGGCTCCTCTGTTATGGGATTTCCAAGGCAAGAATACAGGAGTGAGTTGCCATTCTCTTCTCCATGGGATCTTTCCAACCCAGGGATAGAACTCATGTCTCCCGCTTTGGCAGTTGGACTGTTTACCCCTGAGCCACCAGGGAAGCCCTGGTTGAGAGAATAGGAATGGCTGAATGAGGACTGTGGGTGAGAGAGACCCAGATACGAGGAAGACTGTTTCTTCTTTTGAAACAGGAGATCAAAAGAGTATAATGAAGAGAGAAAATCATTTGGAGGTATAACTGGGGGAAAATTACACACATACCTACTCCATAGTTCTGAACAGTTGGAGTGAGCAGGCGTGGGGAGGGCTACACGAGACTGTCAAAGACCTCTGAAATCTGCCAGAGGGGAGGTGACAGGAAGCCAGCCCGACAGCCCAAGTCAGTGAGGAGCCGTAGGCCCACCTAGCATTCTTGAAATGATCATTGTACATTTGTTCTGTGCCTTTACTAGCAGTACTTGACAGTCTGGGGGAGGGTGGACAAAGAATACAAGGGCTGTCCTGGCTTTGGGGGTTGTTGTCAAGAACAGAGCAGAGATGCAGGGAGGGGATCAGACACGACTGTGAACTCCAGAGAGTCGGTGAACGGAGACCAGAGAGCCTGGGACTGGTGGAGGCGGGCAGAGTAGATTTTGCAGGTGTGAAATGGGGGTGTAAGAGGGAGTGTAGGGTGAGGATTTGGAATGACAGCTGAGTCCAGAGAGGGTAAAATTCGGATTAAAAATTTGGCAGTAGGGCCCAGTATTTCCTTTTAACTTACTTTCTCACTCATGTGTACTTTTATTAGACATAGTAAAATATCTAGACCTGGGAAGAAAGTTTATTATTGAACAGAAGATGGTTTTAATTGGTTGCATAAGATCTCATATTTCATAGTTAATATTGCCTTTTGGGGACTTCCCTGGTGGTCCAGTGGTTAAGAATCCACCTTCCATTGCAAAGGATGCAGGTTCGATCCCTGGTCAGGGAACTGAGATCCCACATGCTGTGGGCAACTAAGCCACTGAGCCACAATGAAGATCCAAAGTATTGCAACTCATACTCATACTCAACATAGCCAAATAAATAAATAGTTTTTTTTTTAATATTGCCTTTTGGAAGTCAGGTATTCTTTTTGTTAGAAAGATGATTCTGGAAGGTCTAAGAAAGTAAAAAAAATCACACAGTATACCACTACTTGGAAATCACCATGGTTGATATTTGGAGAAATTCTTCCAGGATTTTTTTTTTAACACATATACTAGTTGTAATTTTTTTAACCAAAAATAAATCATATTATAACATGCCATTTGATAATTTGTTTTTTTTGCACTGATTATTGGGGTAAAATTCCATGTCAGTGAATATGTAGAGACATTGTATATTTTGAAGGTTGCCTTATGTATCACTTTAATAGATGTCTTCCATTCAGGGCATCAGGATACTAGAGAACTGACAGATTCTGTGATTTAGATTCCCTCTTGTCTCTCTTCTCTCTCTCCTCTGCTTCTCCTCCTTCTTTCTCTCTCCTTTGATATTCTCTTCCACCTATTCCTCTCATCCTACCCGATGTTGTCTTAGGTTTGACTGAGAATCAGGCTAGCCTCAGTATCCTGCTTCCTCTCTGAGCTATAATCAACCCAGTAACCTAATTTTAACCGGAAGATAGTGAGAGTGAGTCCTAGCGGGGTTCTGCTCATAACTCAGTCAGTGATGTGGCACTAATTTTTCACTGTATCCACCCTAGTTTCTGCCTACTTAAAAGTCTGCTAGGTTAATATTGGATGTGTGTGGTATGAAAACACCCTTTGGAGGATGGACCCAAATTACTGACTCTTTTTGTTAATTAATTAAGCAGGAGGCTATTAAACTGGGGTGGCTCTGATGCTTTGGTGTTGAGGCAAGCAAACCAAAATTTAAGCCTGTTAATGCCTCAAGGATAGCTGTGCACAGATAGTCCACTAGGCTTTAGGCTGTGCAGTTGCTTCAGTTGTGTCCAACTCTTTGCAACTCCGTGGAGTGTAGCCCCCCAGGCCCTTTGTCCATGGGATTCTCCAGGCAAGACTACTGGAGTGGGTTGCCATGCCCTCCACCAGGGGGTCTTCCCAGGGATCGAATCTGTGCCTCTTGTATCTCCTGCATTGCATGTCTTTACTCAGTGAGCCACCTGGGAAATCCCAGGCTTTAGACTACAGCACCAATAATTTCCTAACTCTGCTTTTGCTTTTTCTCTATAAAAGCTTTCCCTCAGCCTCTGTGTGCAGAGTGTTTCTAACTGCTTACAGTTTGGTTATACCTGGTTTGAATCAGTTTTTGTTCAAATAAATTCTAAAATTTTAATGTTTCAGTTTATCTTTTAACAGTTCATTTAATGCCTAAAACTTCTCTTGAATCACCTGATATTATTATGCCAAATTGCCCTGGTTTTGCTTAAACCTTGCTGTCACATGATTATTCTTCTGACTGGGAGAATATTGATGTTTGTGTTGAACTATTCCTAATACTGTCTTATAGAAATCTTCAGAAATTTTTGCTTATGTGGCCCTAATGTTTTTTGAAAAATGATGTGCTTCTTCAAAATTTTCTAAAAAATTTAACCTATTTTTTGGTTTTAATTTATTAAATAAATAATTTAATTATTAATTAATTAAGTTAATGAAAAGAATCAGTGCTTTGGGTCCAGTGGGTATTTTCATACCACACACATCCACTATTAACCTTGCAGAATTTTAAGTAGGCAGAAACTAGGGTGGATACAGTGGAAAACAACCTAAGACATCTAAAAAATTTCATCATGAGTTTAAATAGCTGTAAAGGATGGAATTTAAGAATATTGTAAATGTTGATATTTGGAAATAAAACTGTTACACATCCTTTAAAATATAGCCAGTAGAATCCAAAAGTTGCAGTCATTGGATGCCAAAGAACCCATCAGCAAAATGAAAAAACAAGTACAAAATGGGAGAAAACATTTGTAAACGATATGACCAATGAGTCAATATCCAAAATATGTAAATAGCTCATACAAGGCAACATCAAAACCAAAACCCAATGGAAAATGCAGAAGACCTGAATAGTCACTTATCCAAAGGACATTCATATGGCCAACAGGTACTTGAAAAGATGTGCAGTATCATTAATCATGATGAAGTGAGAAATGCAAATTAAAAACCATAATGAAATATCAAGTAACACCTGTCAGAATGACTATCATCAAAAAGACCACAAATAGCAAATGTTGGTGAGGATATGAAGGAAAGGGTACCTTAGTACGCTGTTGATAGAAGTGTAAATAGGTTCAGCCACAGTGGAACATAATGTGGAAGTTTCTCAGAAAACCAAAAATAGAACTATCATATGACCCAGAAATGCCACTCCCAGTCTCTGTGCCCTAGTTGATGAGTTTCCTGTCTTCCTTTTTTTTTCTCTGGAGGTCTTTACAATAAATGGTATTAACTTTAGTAACCTGAATAGGACCTTTTCTAGCAATGTAAAAGTGCCAAGGAAACTAAAATGTATGTGCCTATGCTAATCTCCAAGAATATGGTGAACACGCAGATGGCGTAAAGAGCTCACAGGTTAAAAGAGGGAGGAAAACAGATGAGAAAAGATACTGGAATATCATACCCATTGTAAAAGAAGTTTACAACATTGGCTCATTTTGGGAAAGGGGTCCATTTTGGAACTGTAGATTGAGTTTGGGACATGTGACATTGGGTTCAAATTCCACTGTACCCCTTATGGTACATTTATGAATTATTTATGCCCCCCAATTTTATTTATAAAATGAGGTTATCTCTATTTATCTTTCAGGGTTTTTGTTTTATGTGTGAAATAACTCTGTTACCTGTAAGATGTTTTGCTAGTGGAAGGTAGTGAAATGGGATGGCAGTGACAGAGCAAATACCAGAGACCAACCCCTTGGTTGTCTCAATTTTTTTAACCCTCAAACTCACTTTGAAACTCACAGCCCCATTGAAGTTGCCTGTTGCATATAGTGGGAAATACGGTAAAGTGATTTGGTAAGAAAGATAAATTAGAAACTAAACCCATGCATTCATTCACAAATTTTTATAGACAAATATTATGTGACAAGCATTATCTTTTGTGTACAGGTTCCAACCTTTTATGATGTGTATGTATATTCCAGGGAGAATAATAGGATATATAATATTCTCTAGCCATCTAATTTTTGGCAAGTTGCTGAAGTTTTTTCTGGGTCTAGTTTTCTTTTAAAATACTTTCTTCTAGAGGGAATATGATGATTTTATATATGATATGGAGAATCTAAGTCATTACATGTGCTGATTGCAGTGTTGAAATACATATTACTCTGTTTCATACTGAGTGTATTTCAAGTAGTAGCCACAGAACAAGGCTATTTTTCACCTGCATAACTTATCTTTTTGAAGTCAGTTTTCGAAGTCATTTGCACACCTAGGACCAATTTATTAATAAGCAGTTCTCCCCTGAATAAGACTTGTAAAAATAATTGAGGAAAGCAATTGCTGTTCTCAGAGGGAGATGCCAAGTTCAAGCCTAATTATACCACTTTTGTTTGTAATTGAAGGCATATTAAGTAGTGGCATTTTCGTTTGGAAGCCATATAATTTTCTGTGTAGAAAGGCAGACCAAACATTTCTCAGGCAGGTAATATCTGAAGGTTTCACTCCAGTCCCTCCTCTGACAACCCTGTCATCAGAGCTGCTTTCTGTGAGTGAAGAATTCCAACCTCGATCCCAAGTGGGAAAGAAAAGGAAACATCACTGCAGCTCAAACAACAGATTCATTCCTTTCGATCCCAAGTGGGAAAGAAAAGGAAACATCACTGCAGCTCAAACAACAGGTTCATTCCTTTACAAGGATTCTTCTCTGGATGCTTAAGTATAGACAAGAATCATCCAGAAGTTCTCTAAAAAAGAGAAATGTCTTTGAAAGAGGGAGAACATCATAGAGTCTCAATAGCCATGAAATATTTTGAGAGCAGGACTTTTATGCTACAATTGTACAGGGAGATATTATTTAGAAGGCTATTAAAATTGTAGGTCATGCTAGGGTAATAGAGATATATCTTGTTGTTGTTTAGTCAGTCAGTCATGTCGACTCTTTGCGACCCTGTGGACTGTAGTCTGCTAGTCTCCTCTGTTCATGAGATTTCCCAGGCAAGAATGCTGGAGTGGGTTACCATTCCCTTCCATAGGGAATCTTCCCAACCCAGGGGTAGAATCCCCGTCTCCTGCATTGCAGGCGGATTCTTTACCACTGAACCAGTAGGGAAGCTCTGATAGATCATAGAATGGAACATTTATTTTTTTAGTTCCTCATGAAGTCTGCAGGTATTTGAAGGCAAAAATACATTTTTTTCCCACTGTGGGGGTTATAATGTATAATTTCTTAGCCATTTATATTAACAAAAAATAATAAAGATGAGGTTTGCTTCTATGTAACCTTTGGTGTGATGAAGACATTTTTTAATGCTCTATAACAAGCAGTACTAATACAAGTCATTTAAGGCTGTCTAGGGTATTCTGTTTAATACAAGTAAAAAAAACAAATCAGATAAGGGTATTTTTTTTCCCTTCTAGCCTATACTTCTGGAAATTTTCCTGTCAATTATATAAATAAAAACAAAATTCTGTTCCACATATCAGAATAGCATTGTTTTAAGTGAGAGATCGATAAGTTAGTTCTAAATATGTTTTAAAATCTTGATGCTTGTTTTCAGCTTATAGTATATATATGCTTTGTATCTATATATGCTTTGTATCTATATAGTATCTATATGCTTTGCAACCAACTTTATTTACTTTCCAAGAACCAGAATATTTTATTGTAATGTTTACATTTTATATATAGCACAAATGATCACCATCAGTTCAGTTCAGTTCAGTTGCTCAGACGTGTCTGACTCTTTGCGACCCCATGAATCGCAGCACGCCAGGCCTCCCTGTCCATCACCAACTCCCGGAGTTCACTCAGACTCACGTCCATCGAGTCAGTGATGCCATCCAGCCATCTCATCCTCAGTCGTCCCCTTCTCCTCCTGCCCTCAATCCCTCCCAGCATCAGAGTCTTTTCCAATGAGTCAACTCTTCACCATAGGTATATGAAAATTCTTATCTGTTTTAATGATTTTATCAACTTGATAAAATATATCCTCTCACAGCTAATAACTGCCCTGCCTTAAGGTGATTCCTTCCTAATAAAACCTATAGTAGTAGTGTTACTCTCTCAGTTGTGTCTGACTCTTTTTGACCCGAGGGACTGTAACCCACCAGGCTCTTCTGTCCATGGAATTCTCCAGGCAAGAATACTGGAGTGGGTTGCCATTCCCTTCTCCAGAGGATCTTCCTGACCCAGGGATTGAACCTGGGCCTCCTGCATTGCAGGCAGATTCTTTACCATCTGAGCTACAGAGAAGTCCAATAAAACATATAATTCAAAGTAAAAAAACATGTAATTCATAGCATGACTTCCAGCTTTAGATTCTACAACCAAAGTTATGAAAATAATATTCAGGAACCAGTTACGATTTGCAGAGTTTCTACACTGGAAGAAACTTGGTGACATGATGTCTGTGTCCGGATGTGGGGCACAGTGAGGCCTTGCGAGGCTGGGTGCCTTGGCCAAAGGTACGCAGCCCCTTTGAGGGGAAGCTGTGACTCAACCCTGGGGCTTCTGAGTCTCAGTTCAATGTTGACTGCACCTTCCCACCCTGGTTTGTTTTACAGAAGTACATGATAAGCAGCATCCCTAGAAAGAAGATGTCAAAGGACTCCTGTGGTATAATGAAACACCCTCTTGTATTGTAGAGTTTGGGGGTACCTTTTATAGGTTAAGTCAGTCAAAATCTTGCTTAAAGTACTTTTTGTGGTTGAGAGATAGATGACACAGAGGACCGTCTCTGAGAGGCTGCCACACCCTCGTTAGTGTAAGCTGCAGTGATGCTCCAGAGAGCCTTTGATTTAGTTCATGAAAAAAGGTCAGAGTTCAGATTCAGGAAATGAAAGATAATTTGTCATTGTTTAGTCACTAAGTCATGTCCGATTCTTTGTGACCCCATGGACTGTAACCCGCCAGGCTCCTCTGTCCATGGGATTTCCCAGGCAAGAATACTGGAATGGGGTACCGTTTCCTCCTCCAAGAATCTTCCTGACCCAGGGATCAAACCCAAGTCTCTTGCATTGCAAGTGTATTCTTTACCATTGGGGCTTCCCTGGTGGTTCAGATGGCAAAGAATCTGAATACAATTCATGGGGAAATGAATGAGTGACTAACACTTTCATTTTGCTTGCTCAGTGGCCACTGGGAAGGCTGAAAGACAAGTAGGCATGCCTGTTTTCCACAGCATTTATAATATTGTACTGATTGTCCTTAAATATTTCTTGTATTTATTCCAATGTTTAAACATGCTAGAAGTTTCTACTTCCCAGTTCCAAAAGTTATTAATTGATACATTAAGGGATCTATTAGAAATGCAAGTCTTTAAGTCTATCACCATTATTAAGAAGTGCAAAACACAAATACTTTAGTGGGGAGTAGGGAGAAATTTGAGTGTCCCTCGTGGCTCAACAGTAAAGAATCCACCTGTAGTTCAGGAGCCACAGAAGATGCGAGTTTGATCCCTGGGTCAGAAAGATCCCTTGGAGGAGGGCATGGAACCCTGCAGAATCCCATGGACAGAGGAACGTGGTGGGCTACTGTTCATTAGGGTTGCAAAGAGTCGGACATAACTGAAGTGACTTAGCACGCAGGCATGCCAGGAAAAATTTAGTATCAAAAACTCCAAAATTACTAAGGATAATAAATCAATACTACCAAAAAGAGATCCTGAGAATCTGGAATATAATACTCTTTCAAGATCAAGAGAAGAAAAATGAACTCTTCAGGTAATAATATTGTCATAAAACATGCTGTGCATAGAGGAATAGGAGGGAAAATTTAGTGCTCAAAAGTCACCTTTAAAATCTTGATACATGCAATCAGTTTTTCTTACAGAAACAAAAAGTTTTTCTGAGTCAAAATATGCAGATAACCCACAGAAATGTAACAAGAGGTCATACTGATGATTCTTGATTTCTGTTAAAGATAAGTCAGAATGTTCCCTCTTCCTTTAGTGGAATAAATGAACAGTGATCATTACAGCAGGGCATTGCGATTCTATTTGAGTTTTTCAGTTTACACATATTTTTCAAAAATTGTCATTTTGTACTCTGTCTTCCAAGCTCAGAGAATGGAATGTTCTACCGGTGTTCCCTTCCATGCTTGGACTGTGTGCCCTTTGGCAACGTTGGGCTCCTGCACCACTTTTGAAGTTCATAGAAATGTGACCTGTGGAAGGACAGTGCCTGCCAGACCAACTGTACAACGATTCCTTATCTTCCCCACTTGGCTGCCTTCTGCCCTTTGGAGCTGACGTTCACATGAGTCTCATATTACACCACTGCCTGAGAATAGGCTGGAAATCATTCACCAACCTTACGTTGCAGCACCACTGCTGACATTCCTGGGAGACTGAGGTGCAGCCAACTATAGGTGTTTGGCTTTATTTGCTTGGGAAAAAAACCCCCTACAATTTCCAACAATTCTCTTCTATCTTTCCACTTATTTTTTAACTGTTTTGACCGAATTGTTCCAGCACTTGACCAATAATAGATTTAAGTCTAGTCTAATCTAACTTATTTTATTCTTAAATAGACTTTTCTAGTTGAATTGACAGTTGTTTGGTGAATTAACTAACCTGATCTTTGTTCCTCTAAGAATCTGGCATTAGGAGCTGCCTAATCTCTTTCAAATGGGCCTCCCTAGGGGTTCAGTGATAAAGAATACACTTGCCAATGCAGGAGATGCGGGTTCTATCCCTGAGTTGGGAAGATCCCCTGGAGAAGGAAGTGGCAACATGCTCCAGTATGCTTGCCTGGGAAATCCCATGGACAGAGGAGCCTGGCGGGCTACAGTCCATAGGGTTGCAGAAGAGTCAGACTAAACTTAGCGGCTAGACAACAACAGCAACAATCTCTTCGAAGGCTAGAATACTCACTATGCGTTATGAGGGTTGAAGGAAAGTAATATAATATCCAAAATGCCATGAAAATTAAATGCCACTGAAAAAATAGGTCATGTAAGTGTTCCCTTCCTGGACTGCAGGAATGCCTTAATAATTCCAGAAAGGGTTTCTCTTCATGGCATCGTTTTTCTTTAGTCATTTCTGAGGAAAAAATTCCTATGACTTAAATATATTATAAGTAATTGTAGGGCAATCCTGACATAGTTAATATTCTTCCACATTGAAACAAACTCTCAGGGAAATAACTGTTTAAAAGAAATGGGGTTGATCGACTTTACTTCCCTAGAACCCATTTGCATTGAGAATTTTGACAGCAATCAGTCTGATTTAAGTGTAAGTAAAAGAAAATAGAAAAGTAATTGCATTTCTGATTATAAATTATATAAATATTCCAGAAGTTTATCTGAATTAGAGTCTGTCTCTGATATCATTTAGGTCTAATTCAACCAGATTCTCACCCCGCTTCTCTATGGCATTTATCCAGCATGGAGAGTCCTTTGAAGTCCCAGAAGCCTAGACTCATAGAACTCCCTTGGCAGGAAAAGGTTTAAAAATGGAGCAAATCCCAGGTAGAAAGTCCAACAGCTGACACAGGAGGCAAGGCCTCGGGTCTGTACTTCTTTCCCAGGTCTTTAGATTCTACTTACCGTTAAAATGATCAAAAGGCAAATGTTCCTGAAAAGGAGCCAGTCCATTCCTCCGGGTCTCTCTTGCACGGGCAGTGAGATTTGATTTGAGTCTGGTCCTCGTGCTGAATTCGGCTCTGGAAAATGTGCTTTGAAACGCCCTCCGAGGAGGGCCTGGGTGATGACTCTGCTGCTCTCTGGGCCAAGGGATGAAGATGTTCTATAATGACTCTTTCCCCACCCCGAACTCCTGGGCTGGCCTGAAGGACTGGCATTGCCTGGGTTCTGGGTAACAGCATAGACACACCTTGATTCTTATTGCAATGAAACCCTTTGTTGGGCACCAAAGAAAAACCCTACAGAGTGCGGACAAGATTTACAGGGAAGATACCCAATGAATAATAAATTACTCACAACATGAAAAATAATTAAAATGCTAGGGCCTATCATCATGCTGAATGAAATTAGTAGGCTTCTTCTTACTGCCAACATTGTAAAAGCAAAATTACATATACTCAACACACACACACACATATACACACGCACATGTTCACTACAGAGCCAACTTCAAGGACTGACACTTTGAGCACAGGACATTGTAAAAAGGTACCAGGCCTAAGTAGGGAGACAGACAGAATAATGGAATTCTCATGTCTTAATTCTAGTGATTCTTCCCTCGCTCCTAAAGAAGTTCTGTTGTTGAGTTGCATTCTTCAATTTTAAAGATCTTCTAAAAATAAAGTTAAGACAAAGAAACTCTTCAGTTCACTAGAATATTTGCTTGCACATTTTAGCATCTTCTTAGTATACAATCAAACCAGTGTGGTGTAACATTAATTAAATTGTTCTAAGGTAACCACAGTACAGAGTGTGTTTATTCCTCATGGCATTTCTGCTGATAAAAAAAGTATATAACATGGCTGAGGAACACCTGTTAAGTCCTCATAAAGATGTATCGAGAAGCTGAAATTGGAAATCTAAGAATTGAAGGGGAAAAGAGCAGAGCAACATCTGGTTATTTCTGAAAATCATTTTCCCTTTTTCATTTCTTTCTTCTCCTTTGTTTGTCTGGGTTTAAAATAGGTATAGTTTTCTCATGAAAAAAATTGCTGCCTGGCATCAGCTTTCAAAAACATAAAAAGAAAATGTTAAACGTTCTCTAATTGCTAGCAGGTGTTGTTGGAGAATTTTAAAGGGAGACTGTGTCTTGTCTTCAGAAACAATGCAGAAGCAATCTCTACTCATGGAATGTATTCCAAATAACACTTAGTCCTTTGAGAACCTTAGTTTAGCATTTTTGGAAGCACAGGATAGAATCTAGGCAGTTGGAGGGCTGGCATGGTATTCTAAAGTGAAGAGAAATGAGTGATATGTTAATGGTATTTGTGGGACAGAGAGCAGGAAATTATACTTAAGCAATGTTAAAAAATGAATTGTTACAAAAAGACAGTATTTGGATGTATCTGCCTAAGCTAACCTACGTATCTGGGTGTGTGTTAGTCGCTTGGTCATACCTGACTCTTTGCGACCCCATGGACTGAGCCCACCAGGCTCCTCCATCCACAGGATTCTCCAGGCAAAAATACTGGAGTGGGTTGCCATGTCCTTCTCCAGGGGATCTTCCTGACCCAGGGATCAAACTCAGGTCTGCTGCATTGCGGGCAGATTCTTTACTATCTGAGCCACCAGGGAAGCCCCTAAACAGGGGACACTGTGGTTGCATAGGCCGGAAAATGAACTCGGACCTCCTGTGTGACAGGTGAGAATTCTACCACTGAACAACCTATATCTGCTTAATTCAAGTATATACAATGGCACCCCACTCCAGTACTCTTGCCTGGAAAATCCCACAGGCGGAGGAGCCTCGTGGGCTGCAGTCCATGGGGTCGCTAAGAGTCTGACACAACTGAGCAACTTCCCTTTCACTTTTCACTTTCATGCATTGGAGAAGGAAATGACAACCCACTCCAGTGTTCTTGCCTGGAGAATCCCAGGGACGAGGGAGCCTGGTGGGCTACTGTCTATGGGATCACATAGAGTAGGACACGACTGAAGTGACTTAGCAGCAGGAGCAAGATGACCTGATAAAGCAGGTGTGTGGATTGTGTTTTAAAATACATCTTTGAGTGGCTCTTTAGAATGTATAAGACTAATGCGCATACCTTCATGGGGTGGATATTAACCAACTGTTTAATTGTATGCTAGATTAGTCTTTAAACCAAGGATTATGGAAACCTGGGGGCAGGAGGAGAAGGGGATGACAGAGGATGAGATGGCTGGATGGCACCACCGACTTGACGGACATGAGTTTGAGTGAACTCCTAGAGTTGGTGACAGACAGGGAGGCCTGGCATGCTGTGATTCATGATGTTGCAAAGAGTCAGATACGACTGAGCCACTGAACTGAACCGAACTGATGCTTGAGTAAATAAGCATTCAAAGCATTCTCTTGTAATGTTTTTATATCCAACTGAGCTTTCATCCTTCTTCATTTGCATAAATTTTTGTCCAGAGGTTTGAAATGTAACAATTGTATCTACCATAGAAAAATTTTCTTTTATACTATGTCAGAACAGCATTAAATTATTTTTTACTCTTTGAGATATATCCTCTGTCAATGGTGCCAGTGAGCTTGGGGCTTTTGGAATGCACAGCATTTTCCCCTTTGTTTTTCTGAATATCAAAGGTACAAATGATGCTGTTGCTTGAGATTATTTCTAAGAGAAAGGGTGGTGAGAGATGGTTCTCTCCAATCCAGCTTCCCAGAGACCTTTTCATTGGCTATAATTACACTATGACCTTGTTTTTATTTTTGTACGAAGGATTTGACTTAGCTTGGAATAAAGAAGGACAATGAGAATTTGCACTGTGTCAGTGGGTGGGGTTATTCCTCGGCTAAATGTGGCATTATTTCCATCCCTAGAAACATACCACCAACAGCTCTGGAGATGGTTTGTGTCTTGTGGAAATGTAATGTGCAATATTGCTTGAATTTGAATTGTGAAAACACAGGAGAAGAAAATAAAGTGTCTCAAATAAATGGAATTTCAGGCTTAAAAATTATATGACGATACCTTCTTTCTATGTTCCACCAGTTTATCATGGCCCATATACTAATTCTTTTTTGGTGTCCACATCAAAAGGAGAATATGAGAGGATGGTAGAGAGTTATGGGAGCTTCACTGCTTCCAGTACCATGCTCTGGACCAAGAGGCAGGAATAAATGTGGGAGATCTTGGATTGCAGTGGGAGTCACTACAGAACAGTAGCGAATGGGAGAAGCCAGCAGGGATTTATGGTT
The DNA here is from genome assembly GCA_006408695.1 of Aepyceros melampus. Lineage (NCBI taxonomy): Eukaryota > Metazoa > Chordata > Mammalia > Artiodactyla > Bovidae > Aepyceros > Aepyceros melampus. The sequence continues at coordinate 40,137 of SJXQ01006633.1, forward strand.
CTGAATGTTGGGTCAGTCCGAGTTTTTTTTTTTTTTTTAATTGATTTTTATTTTTTAGTTTGTTTTGCTTTACAATACTGTATTCGTTTTGCTATACATTGACATGAATCAGCCATGAGTATACATGAACTCCCAATCCTGACCCCCAACTCCCCCCTCCCGCCCCACACCTTCTCTCTGGATTATCCCCGTGCATCAGTCCCAAGCATCCTGCATCCTGCATCAAACCTAAAAGGAACTAAAGGATCAGGGAGAAGTCAGTGGCTATCATGATGGTTTTATTCTATAACAACTTCCAAGCAGGCTCTGAGGTAACCTCTAATGGTGTATTATACTAAGATCATCATACGAAAACTGACCATTGTTTAGCCAGTTAAAGGAATTTATTTTGTTTTATTTTAGTTAATATTGAATCATAATAATTTAATTTGCCTAAGCAAATTAATGAAACAAGTTTAGATCCCTATGAGCTATTGTTTTTCACAAGGAGAAAATTATACTTTTCCTTTGGAGAAAAGTATGGAGATATTTTACAAGGATTTCCTTCTTTTGTTTATACCACTGTTGATTGATTTCTTCTGAAATACAGAATTTTCTATCTGAATTGCTATTCATAGGGTGAATTTCAGAGAAAAGAAACAATAAACAATAGAAATAAGGACTACATTGTGGCTCAGACAGTAACGAATCTGCCTGCAATGCAGGAGACACGGGTGCGATCCCTGCAAGATCCCCTGGAGAAGAGAAAGCTACACACTCCAGTACTTTTCCTGGGAAACCCCATGGACGGAGGAGCTGGTGGGCTACAGTCCATGGAACTGCAGAGTTGGACGACTGAGTGACTAACACTTTTAAGCCACTTTTCAGTAATGGTAGATATGTGAAGGCAAAATAGAAAAGAGTTGACGGCTGAATGTTACCTTTTTTTTTTTAATGAGAGGTTTATTCAGGTATAATTCACATACTGAAAAATTTAGTCGTTTAATGTGTATAAGTGAATACCTTTTTTGGTATATTTACCAATGTGTGCAACTTTGACCATAGTCAGTTTTTTTTTTTTTTAATTTAAAGTTATTTTAATTGGAGGTTAATTTCTTAAACTATTGTGTTGGTTCCTGCCATATATCAACATGAATCAGCCTTTCTATGTTGTAGAGTTGACCAAACTATTGAGTTTACCACCTAACTCTGTAAATGGAAATTTTCAAGTTAAGCGTGCCCTACTATTTATGTTTGAAATCAAACCAGTAGTATTTCATTTCCTCATATGAAAGTGTACATTGAATTTCAGGGGTGCTTTTGATATTAATTACTGTTCTTGTGCTTCTATAATATTGTCTCTTCCTGCTTCCAAAGTCATAGTGTATTTTCATCCCAAACATCATACCGTCCTAACACATAGAGAGCACTTTAATACCATTTTTAAAAAGAATGCTACAGAGGACAGCTAATTCAGTACATTCCAGTACAAATTCTTTTTGGAAAAAAAAAGAAAGACATCTCTACAGGCAAAGATGCTATGAAAATGATGTTAGGGCAAAGTTCTACATGAAATTATAGTTTAGGATTACTGGTGGATATGATTTAAGTATCTAAGGGCAGCTTAATTTCTTGAAAACCAGTTTTAAAGGAAAGGAAATTTTAAAAGTATTTATGGTCCCAAACTATGTCAAATGCTGGAGGCAAGTAGGTTCTAGAGTTGACTTAAGCAAAAGGGTTTTCATTAGCATGGGCCTGGGGGGATGGGCAAAAGGTAAACAAAGCTGTTTTGGTTTTGACCTAGAGCAGTTACTATGAATACATGTCTGTTCACTTTGAGATAATGGCGTTGAAGACAAACAACCTGTCTCCTCATTAAAACCAGTTTATGTATGACAACCAGGGTGCTGGCAAACCAGGTTATTTAGTGGGTGTTCGAAATCACGGAGTTAAACATCAGTTTCCTAAAGAGTTACGTTAGTACTATAAGGATGATGTTAGTTTACACCCTAAAATCATACTTACCCACAGACAGAAGTGCCTTGTTGGTTCTCTGTGACTTCATGTCCTTGGTGTGGGATGTATTCCAAATGAGGGCAGGAAGAATAGCGTGGCTTCTAGCTCTGTGTTAATTATTACTTACATGCTTGTTGCATGGGCTTCCCAGGTGGTGCTGGTGGTAAAGAACCCACCTGCCAATGCAGGAGGCATATACTTACTGCATACTTCTCCCCACAGATGTCATTGTACTTCACCCCCCGACTCCTGGTCATTAGAGCAGTGGCAGCTGGTCCACAATGTGCTCATTACTTATATGTCACTCTGGCTACTTTGATGGCACTGGCAGTCCCCTCTTTGGCAAAGTTGTAATGTGTGTGTAGTTTACCTTTGATGCTGTTAGTTAAGCACCAAGCAGACTCTGAATGTGATCTGGGCTCAGGTTGTTTTGGAAGAAATCCAGATACAGGAAAGTTGAAAGCTAGGCAGTGCTTCTATAAATATATTTCTTGGACTACTTGCACCAAAATCATTTGGTTCATATACAAAACAAATGCAGGTTTCTGGACCCCAGATTTACTGAATCAGAATCTCTGGAGGTGGAACCTAGAATCATTTATTCTTTTTTTTTAATTTTAATTAATTTTTATTTTTTTAGTTTGTTTTGCTTTACAATACTGTATTCGTTTTGGTATACATTGACATGAATCAGCCACGAGTGTACATGAACTCCCAATCCTGACCCCCACCTCCCTGCTCCTGCCCCACACCATCTCTCTGGATTATCCCCATGCATCAGTCCCAAGCATCCTGCATCTTGCATCGAACCTAGACCGGCGATTCGTTTCACTTATGATATCATACATGTTACACTGCTACTCTCCCAAATCATCCCACCCTCTCCCTCTCCCACAGAGTCCAAAAGGCTGTTCTATACATCTGTGTCTCTTTTGCTGTCT
>SJXQ01006633.1:43159-195794 GCA_006408695.1 Aepyceros melampus
AAGAATTGATGCTTTTGAAGTGTGGTGTTGGAGAAGACTCTTGAGAGTCCCTTGGACTGCAAGGAGATCCAACCAGTCCATTCTGAAGGAGATCAACCCTGGGATTTCTTTGGAAGGAATGATGCTGAAGCTGAAGCTCCAGTACTTTGGCCACCTCATGCAAAGAGTTGACTCATTGGAAAAGACCCTGATGCTGGGAGGGATTGGGGGCAGGAGGAGAAGGGGACAACCAAGGATGAGATGGCTGGATGGCATCACGGACTCAATGGACATGAGTCTGGGTGAACTCTGGGAGTTGGTGATGGACAGAGAGGCCTGGCGTGCTGCGATTCATGGGGTCGCAAAGAGTCGGACACGACTGAGCAACTGAACTGAACTGAACTGATCACACATTCTTATAGCAACACAATTCCTCAGGAGTTCCATTTCCTAGGGCAATTTCAAGGAAGGAAATAGTTAAAAAGAGGATTGCATTTTACCATGAGGAATATGTGTTGCATGCATCAGATACAATCCACGCACAGCTATTGCAGATTTTAAAAAACTAACTGACAAGTCTGAACAGCAGAGGGTGAAACTTTCACTGTCGACTCCCTAGGAGTCAGACATTTTTTCTCATTGAATCCCAGAGAAAGTTCTACTGCAGTTAAATTGGTGGATAAATAATGTAGTGGAGACACAGAAGAACTCTGTTGACTGGAATGATCTGGACCAAATCTCTAGTGTATGTATGCCTGTAATAAGCCTGGGTCAGCAGCCAATGTGAGATGAGAACTGGATAATCCTACAATTACAGTGGGCTTCCCTTGTAGCTCAGCTGGTAAAGAATCTGCTTGCATTGCAGGAGACCCCGGTTTGATTCCTGGGTTGGAAAGATCTGTTGGAGAAGGGATAGGCTACCCACTCCAGTATTCTTGGGCTTCGCTGGTGGCTATCCTAGTAAGGAATCCACCTGCAATGTGGGAGATATGGGTTCCATCCCTGGGTTGGGAAGATCCCCTGGAGGAGGGCATGGTTACCCACTCTAGTATTCTGGCCCAGAGAAGTCTATGGACTGTAGTCTAATTTTAATTTTGTAAAAAACTCTGGATAAACTAACAACTTTTAATTCATATGATGAATACTGTTAGTGAATAATAATTGATGTACGGTATTGACAGGGACACCTTTTTTTAGGCCATGTTGAATCTACTTCAAAATAAAATTCTTCAAACTGAAAGGATTAATCAATTATTATTGCAAGCATAAAACAAGATTCATGTTTAAAAATGCTTTCCCTTTATATGATCCGTGAGGAAATATTGTATTGATAGGAAAGAGTTTCAAGTAGAAACTTCAGTTCCTATTTTTATAAGATGATATAAGCAGAAAAACTCTCTATAAAAGGCTCTATATCATATATAACCCTAAAACACAGTGATTTTTATTCTTTTACCCATTCAAGTTTGTGAAGTGTCAACTCATTTTAAGATTACCACTTTGAAAAAAGCCAAGAGAACAAAATGTTGGATAGGATATAATATAATAGGATACCATACCTTAACAACCTTTAAAGTTCCCACATTTGTTCTTTCATTCATTTCTATTTCAAACCAATTTCCCTCATTTCCAGAGATGAAGAAAATGACTCCCATCCAGTTAGCTGAGAACTCCTCATCCAAATCTATTACTCTAATCTGGAGCAAATTTGAGTTCAGAGTATTTTCTTCAATGCTTACGGTTTGCTGAAATAAGAAATAAAAATATTTTAGCACAAACTATGTGAGAAAGAGAATTATACTAGTTCTATATAGAATGTTTATAATTATTCATGATATAGAAAGGGGATCCATGTTTGTGGTCTGACTTTTCATTGTTCAAATAAGGGTTTTTTTTCATATATATTATATAAACAAACAAGAGATGAAATATGTGTGTACCTTTGTGTTATGACTTAAAAATAACTAACATGTACATCTGCACAGATAATTGTTACAACAAATTTTAGAAGGTAAGGAAACTAAAGTTTCCAGTCCAAGGACTGGACTTCACTGGTGGTCCAGTGGCTGAGACTCCATCTTCCAGTGCAGAGGGTAGGGGTTTGATCCCTGGCTGGGGAACTAAGATCCCACATGCTGCATGGTGCCACACACACACACACACACACACACACACACACCCCAAACTTTGGGACTTCCCTGGTGGTCCAGTGGCTAAGACTGAAAGCTTCTAATGCAGGGGGCCCAAGTTCAATCCATGGTCAGGGAATTAGATCCCACATGCTGCAACTAAGACCAGGTGCAGCCAAATAAATAAATACTTTTAAAAAATTCCAGGACTATTACTTACTATTGGCAGTTCTATGTATGGGATGTTATCATTGACATCGAGGATTTTAATGTTGCATTCACACTCTGCTGACATACCATCTGCCCCACCATCTCGGTCTGAGCCTCTTACAGCTAGAGAGTACTGGCCATATTGCTAAAAAGACACAACAAACACATCACAGTTGATGTAGACAGTTCTCATTTTGTCTTGTACAAAGATCTTTTAAAATGTTGGCTCAACATTTGCATAAATCTATGGTGAAGATAGAGGTAACACAGAATGTTGAAAATTCACAAATCTCACATGAATCGATATGAAGTTGCTACTTCTATTCCCAACAATGCCTATCCAGCATTATTTAAAAGAAGCAAAATTTTTAAAAGCCCTCATTCCTTATTATATGCTGAAAAATAATATAAAGGATGAAGCAGACCAAAATTGTCAGGTGGGGAGAGATTGTTTACCAGGAATTTATAGAATGAAAATTCTGTACCTAAATTGTTAGCCCCTGAATGTGCAAGTAGAATAAAGAGATAGCGAATGTTTGCATTTCTAGGGAGTGGCAGGATGTGGCAGTACAGCTACTGATGATCTGTTTACTTGATTCTATTTGATGGTACTTAAATTTTTAGAAGCTGGTAAAAGCCATGAAGCCTTTTCTAAATATTTGTATGTGTGCATCCTCACTCAAAGTTCATATACTTTTAGAGGATTCATAGTTAGAGACATCTTGAGGGTTCTCCACAAATCCCAGGTTAAGAATATCTGTTCTGAAAAAAAGGGAGAGGCCTCAAATTAATAAGATTAGATATGAAAAAAAGAGAAGTAACAATGGACACCACAGAAATCATGAGAAACTGCTACAAGCAACTGCACACCATAAAATGGACAACCTGGAATAATAAAGGGACAAGTTCTTAGAAAGGTACAATCTCCCAAGACTGAACCAGAAAGGAACAGAAAATACGACCCGGCTAGTCACAAGTACTAAAATTGAAACTGTGATTTTAAAACTCCCAACAAAGAAAAGTCTAGGACCAGATGGCTTTGCCAGTGCATTCTATCAAACATTTAGAGAAGAGTTAATACCTATTCTTTTGAAACTATTCCAAAAAACTGCAGGGGAAGTAATATTCCCAAACTTATTCTATGAGGCCACCATTACCCTCTTACAAAAACCAGACAAAGATACCAAAGAAAGAAAATTATAGGCCCATATCACTGATGAAAATGGACATGAAAATCCTCAACAAAATACTAGCAATCCAAATCCAACAGTACATTAAGAGGATTATACCCCATGATCAAGAGGGATTTATCCCAGGGATGCAAAGATTTTTCAGTACCTGCAAATCAATCAATGTGATACATCACATCAACAAATTGAAGAATAAAAACATATGATCATCTTTATTGTCATCATCATCAAAAGAAAAGCTTTTGACAAAATTCAATACCTGTTTATGATAAAACTCTTCATAAAGTGAGCATAGAAGGAACATACCTCAACATAATAAAGGCCAAACTAAAATTCTACTCAGTGGTGAAAAGCTAGAAAATATTTTCTCTAAGATCAGGAACAAAGGAACAAGACAAGGATATCCACTCTTGCCGCCTTTACTCAGCGTAGTTTTGGAAGTCCTAGCCACAACAATCAGAAAAAAATGAAATAAACTGAATCCAAATTGGGGAAGAAAAAGTAAAACTGTCACTGTTTACAGATGACATGATACTATATATAGAAAATCCCAAAGATGCTACCAGAAACCTAGAGCTCATCAGTGTACTTGGTAAAGTTGCAGGATATAAAATAATACACAGAAATCTGTTGTTCTCACAATGAAATCTCTACTCTCACAATGAAGGCTCAGAGAGAGAAATTAAACAATGTTATTTCTCACCACATCAAAAAGAATAAAATACATGGGGATAAACCTACTTAAGGAGACAAAAGACCTGTACTCTGAAAACTATAAGATGCTGATGAAAGAAATCAAAGATGACAGAAACAGATGGAAGAATATACCATGTTCTTCAACTGGAAGAGTCAGTATTGTCAAAATGACTGCACTACCCAAGGGAATCTACAAATTCAATGCAATTCCTACCAAATTACCAATGGTGCTTTTCACAAAACTAGAACAAAAAATCTTAAAAGTTGTGTGGAGACACAAAAGATCCTGAAAAGCCAATGCTCTCTTGACAAAAATGGAACTGGAAAATCAGACTCCCTGACTTCAGACTATACTACAAAGGTATAGTCATCAAAACAGTGTGTAACTGATACAAAAATAGAAGCATAGATCAACGGAACAAGGTAGAAACCCAGAAGTAAATCCAGGCACCTATGATCAGTTAATTTACAACAAAAGAAGCAAGATTTTACAATGGAGGAAAGACAATCTCTTCAATATTAAAAAGTATTCAATGCTGAGAAAACTGGACAGCTACATGTAAAAAATGAAACTAGAACATTCTTTAACATCATACACAAAACTAACATCATATACAAAATAGATTAAAGATTTAAATGTAAGACTGGATATTATAAAACTTTTAGAAGAAAACATAGGCAGAACAGTCTTTCATATAAACTTCAGCAATATTTTTTTCTGAGCCATCTCCTATAGTAATGGAAATAAAAACAAAAATAACAGGACAGCAATGGAGAAACAGACATAGAGTATAGACTTATGGACACAGGGAGAGGGGAGGAGAGGGTGAGATGTATGAAAAGAGTAATGTGGAAACTTACATTACCATATGTAAAATAGATAGCCAATGGGAATTTACTATATGGCTCAGGAAATGCAAACAGAGGCTCTGTTATCAACCTAGAGGGGTGGGATGGGGAGGGAGATGGGAGGGAGGTTCAAAAGGAGGGGATATATATATACCTATGGCTGATTCATATTGAAGTTAGACAGAAAACAATAAAATTCTGTAAAGCAATTATCCTTCCATAAAAAAAAAAATAAACAAGTGAAACCTAAATAAATTCAAAAGCTTTTGCACAGCTAAGGAGATCATAAACAAAATGAAAAGACAACCCAGAGACTGGGAGAAAATGATTTGAACACAAGGGATTAGTCTTCAAAATTTACAAACAGCCCATGTGGCTCTATATATGAAAAAACAAACAACCCAATCAAAAAATGGGCAGAAGATCTAAGTAGACATATATTCAAGGAAGACATCAGATGGCCAAAAGTACATGAAAAGATGCTTAGCATCACTAAAATTAGAGAGATGTACATCAAAGCTACATTGAGATATTACCTCACACCAGAGGTAATATCAGCCAGAATGGCTGTCACCAAAAAATCTACACACAATAAATGCTGGAGGGGGTATAAAGAAAAGAGAACCCTCCTACATTGTTGTTGGGAATGTAAATTGCTGCAGCCACTATGAAAAAAATATGAAAGTTCCTTAAGAAACTAAAAATAGAGCTGCTGTATAATCAGCAATCCCACTCCTGGGCAATATCTGGAGAAAAACATGGTTTGGAAGGATACACGCACCCCAATGTTCATCACAGTGCTGTTTACAGTGGCTAAGACATGGAAGCAACCTAAATGTCCATTGACAAATGAATGGGTAAAGAAGATGTGGTAAATACATACAATGGAATATTACTCAGCCATTAAAAAGAAAGAAATAATGCCTTTGCAGCAACATGGATGAAACTGGAGATGATCATACTAAGTGAAGTAAGTCAGACAGAGAAAGACAAACATCATATGATGTTGCTTATATGTGGAATCTAAAAAAAAAATGATGCAAATGAACTTATTTACAAAAGGGAAACAGGCTCACAGACTTAGAGAACAAACTTGTGGTTACCAGGAAGGAAGGCTGTTTGGGGAAGGATAGATTGTGAGTCTTGGATTGATGGTACAAACTGCTATATTTAAAATAGATAAGCAACAAGGACCCATTTTGTAGCACAGGGAACTCTGCTCAATATCATGTAACAATTTAAATGGGAAAGAATTTGAAAAAGAACAGATACATGTATGTGTATAGCTGAATCACTTTGCTGTACACCTAAAACAAATGCAACATTATTAATTAACTATACTCCAATATAGACTAAAATTATAATGAAATAATATGTGCTCTAGTGGCTTGCCAGTGACTGCACAGTTCCTTTATTGTTTAGAGTTCTTCACCATTACAACTCTTTTCATGTTAAAGGTATCCCACTGGGCTCCTTAAGAAAGTTTGAGAGGGAAAAAACAGCTAAATAGTCAACTTTTCTGATGGTAATTTTCAAACAAGTAATAAAGGACATAGTGATAACCTGGAAACTGATGGCATTTGGGTTATTATAGAGCACTAAAATAATCTGATTTATCCTAAATCCTGAATTGTTAGTAGGGAGATGGTCATTTAAAAATAGCTATCACACTTAAAATTTTATTAAATATCAAGTATAAAATAAAATTTCCTTATTTATAACCCTGAAATTATGCACATCAGTTATATTCTATCAATGTTAAAAAACATAATGAAAAGTTGCTATTTTAAAATTAAATCAAGGGACCACATGGTATTATAGAAACCATGTGATGCTGATTCTAATTTGGTAACAATCAGTAATTATTCAGACTGGTCTGGATGTTACTGAATTCCTCTCCATCCTTCTGATTCTGTGTGTCATTTCCCAAAGTAATCAGTGGGCTGTCAGTATGTGAGACATTGGAAGAGAAAAGGGAAAAAAAGAGTTCTCTTGTCAAATGAGCCTGTGATAGGCTGGATTAAAGAAAGATAAGCAAACAAAAAAAAAGGGAAAGATAAGCAAGTTTCTTAACCTATAAAAACTCTTGGGGCTTCTACTGTGTTCACCTGCATTGTGACTCACCAAGATGGGGGACATTACAGCAATCGTTTCTTAAATGTATTTCGTTGTAGAACATACTTAGGAAAAATAGAGCTTTTACATCTACCTTGCGTGTATTTTTATGTACTTTTAGAATGTAGTTTTCTCAAATTGAGACAAATTCAGTAAATTAAATGGGAAATGAGTATAAAATCTATTTGAGGAATTATTTTCTTTATCTCACAGATATTTCTTATGTTGTTCCCATTATGTGAAAAGGTTATGTAATCAAAATTTTAAACTATTGTTTTCTTTTTCATTTCTTTTTCTTAGAACTCTTGCTTTTAGAATCAGTTCCATTGAGACTAAACCCACTGAAAAGAAAAAAAAAATACCTCTCTGTCTAGAAAATTATTCATTGTTCGAATTTCTCCAGTGTATCTGTTGATAATAAACACGGTGAATCTGAAGGTTCTTGTCTTATGATCTTGAAGGCTATTTTTGAGTTCAAATTATTTGGTTCATCTGCATCAGTAGCATTGAGTACCATCACCAGTGTATCTAGAAGTCAAGAAAATTGATTGCAAATGGACAATTTGCATTTTTGTTGTAATATAGTATATGCTTTTCTAAGAAGTTAGTCCATGTAATGGGAACTCCACCATTTCCCCCTTTCTATTTTTTCAACATATCAATATCTTAGCTCCTTTTCTATACCTTTGTCTTGATGAAAAGATCACATTTTACCAAGAACTTTAGACATTACTGATACTTAAAACACAAGGAAATATTTTCTTCTGCTTTTACATTTCTTATTCTAGTGTAATTATTTTTTAAAGGCTTCTATGGTGAAACAAAGTGATATAAGGACAGACCAACTCTCCTAACTACAGTACTTTCTAGCTATGTGATCTGGGCCTCAGTTTCCACATCTATAAATGGGGATGAAATTGGATTGTCCTCACTGAGTTCATGAAAGAATTAAATAGTTATATGAAATAAAATTATGTGAAGTTCCTTTGAATAATACACATTCAGTAAATATATTTTATTATTCTATTTTGCGTGGTCTCTAGTAAAGTGCTAGGTATCTAGTAGGTTTAAAGAGATGCCTATGTAATTACATACTGCACCTGTTCTTCACCTTTTCCAGTAATCTTATTGGTCGTTTTGATGAAGGATGCTGGAGAATGTGAGGAGCTGCAAGCATTCATAAACTAGACTTTTCTATACTCAACTCTGCACAATTGGCCTTGTCTTTAGACATAAACTATCAGCTCCTGTCTCTCTCAATCTCTGTGTGTATTTATTTCAGCATTTTTAATGTTTTCAGAGGCAATTATTTCATTAATTATGGTGTATTCATACAATAAAATCTCATGAAACTCTTAAATGATGAAACCTGTATTTCCTAATATGAAAATGTGTTCAAAATATATTTAAAAATTCACACTGTAGATTAGTATGTAAAATATGGTCCATTTGTTTCTTCTTTGGAAATATGTTTATATATATTTACATGATTATAGAAAGTATGTACCTAAGTAACTAGTGATTCTATTTGCCTCTGAAGAATGGTACAAAGGAGAGCAAACAATGCATTTTATTCCATTTTTACTCACATTTTGTGAAATTTTTATAGCAAACCTTCTTATAGTAGTATTTTTAAAAGTTTAAAACATAGGTATAATATTTTAACAAATAAAAATTAAGATGTAAGAACTATTTGAATTTACAAGAAATTATACTGTTTAAAGGAGAAGGCAATGGCACCCCACTCCAGTACTCTTGCCTGGAAAATCTCATGGACAGAGGAGCCTGGAAGGCTGCAGTCCATGGGGTCGCTGAGGGTCGGACACGACTGAGCGACTTCACATTCACTTTTTGCTTTCATGCATTAGAGAAGGAAATGGCAACCCACTCCAGTGTTCTTGCCTGGAGAATCCCAGGGACGGGGGAGCCTGGTGGGCTGCCCCCTGTGGGGTCGCGCAGAGTCAGACACGACTGAAGCGACTTAGCAGCAGCAGCAGCATACTGCTTAAAAGTTAAAAGTACTACGGTAAGTTGAAGTTTGGAATTTAAATGAGACAGTATCTCTGCTGTTTTTTGATATATTTAGGACAATCTTCAGTGGTAACCTAAGCAGTTAATACACTATCTGCACAAGTGATTGAATATTTGGCAGTTAAAATATTGCTTTTAACAGTAATCCACAAGGAAGTAATTGCACATTTAGATTGTAAAAGCTCTTGAGAGTAAATACTGGATCTAGTTTCTAGATTTTCTGGTGCCCTTCCACTGGCATCCCTTGAGATGGTCACCTTTAAATCCACATGGAAGACCAAACAGGATTAGATTTAAAATACATTTCAAATACATAAAATCGGTGATTTGACTAAAAAACAAACAAAACAAATATTTATTAATATGAAGGGGGAAATGCTTGTTTTGTATTTAGTGAAAGTTACTCAGTCATGTCTGACTCTTTGCAACCTCATGGATATAGGCTCCTCTGTCCATGAAATTCTCCAGGCAAAAATACTGGAGTGGGGAGCCATTCCCTTTTCCAGGGGATCTTCCCAACCCAGGGATCAAACCCAGGTCTCCCGCATTGTAGGCGTTTTGTATTTCGTTGCTGTCAAAAAAAGCTCTTGAAGATTATGAACACCAAATAGATTGTCTAGAGTTGATTTCTGTGAGTTAAAGTAGTTAAATTTTTTAAAAAAAGCAATATGAATAGAAATGAATGAGATTCTCTTTAAGTAGTCAGCATGTGTGTGTGTTAGTCACTCAGTCATTTCTGACTCTTTGTGACCCCATGAACTGTAGCCTGCTAGGCTCCTCTGTCTATGGAATTTTCCAGTTAAGAATACTGGAGTGGGTAGCCATTCTCTTCTCCAGGGAATCTTCCCTACCCTAGGGTTGAACCCAGGTCTCCTGCATTGCAGGCAGATTCTTTTCCCTTTGAGCCACCACAGAAACCCTCAAAGTAGTCAGACTGGGAGGCTAAATTCTCTTCTCAGTGCCTCTGTCATCACTGTGCAAAATGCTTTTGGAATTTTTCCTTAGGAATCTACCACAGAGGTGGTGTGTGAGCAAATTCCTCCCATTTCTTTAGCATTGCTTCTTGTGTGTGACAGCTGGAGCTGCTTCCATGGTTGAAGGGAAAGCCATTATGGAGCCTTCCTCATGCCCTCCTGTTCTACATGCTTCTCCAAACTTATCTTTCACATTTGTGATGTAGTATCTTGACAGAGTTTAGTCTCTAGATGCCTGACTGTTAAGAATGATCTGGAAACCCAATAGTCTTGTTTACTCAATAAAGTAGAATACTTACTTGCGTTAGAATTTTCTTCTATTTCTCCTACAAAAGTAGACATAGAAAATACTGGAGGGTTGTCATTTATATCCAAAACCCTGACTCTAAGCTCAAGAGGTTTCTCTAAATCTTGGCCCAGTGAATTCAGAGCCCGACAATAGATCTAGGAGAGAAAAGAGGAATAATTACATGGTGCAACCCATATTATTAAGTTCTCGCTTTCTCTGAGCATTATGCTTAGGTATTGTGGGAAACTAAAAGAACAGTGAGACATATGATTTCCTACTCAAAGGTAGGCACAAGCAGTACTTACAAGGGGAGGCAAACACAAAGTCAAAATCCCATTCGAGAAAAGGTAACATGATAAGTTATATAAAGGAAGAACAAAATAGCTATGGCTTCATAGGAGGATGTGATGATTGAGAGACCTTCAAAGAAAATTTCAACAGGTGAAGCAGACAATTGACAGGGTGTTCCAAGAAAAAGGACTCATGTGAGGAAGGAAGTGAAGTGGCAAAAATTCATTGCTTGGAATTAGGAATAGGGGTTATGGGGTTTGAGAATATGACAAAGGAGAGTCACACAGGGGCTTCAAAGAAATATAGCATTCATGGGATAAGTGGTACCTATGTGGGTGTTTATATTATTATTATTTGTTGTTCATTTGTTCAGTCGTGTCCGACTCTTTGTGACCCCATGGACTGCAGCACACCAGCTTCACTTATTGGGCATTACATAAGTGTTATGTGTACTATTTTGCCTATGTGATATACAGTAAGTCCCCTATATATGAACCTTCAAGTTGCAAACTTTCAAAGATGCAAATGTATTATAAATGTATCCCAGTACAGTGCTATATATAGCCAACTGTATTGGTTGAGTACCTAGGCTAACTTTGCAGGACTTACGGATGCACTCCCAGAACGAAACTCGTTGGTACGTAGGGAACTTACTGTGTGTGTGTGCATGCTCAGTCACTTCAGTCGTGTCCAACTCTTTGTGACCCTATGGACTGTAGCCCCACTGGGCTCCTCTGTCCATGGGATTGTCCAGGCCAGAATACTGGAGTTGGGTTGCCATGCCCCTCCGCCAGGGGATCTTCCTGACCCAGGGATTGAATCTGCCTCTCTTACATCCCCTGTGGTGGCAGGTGGTTCTTTGCCACTACCGCTATGTGGGAAGCCCAGGGAACTTACTGTGTTTCATATAAAAACGCATGTGTTTCAGAGAAGCTAATAGGCTGGCATGTTGATTTAGAATTTTCAGGGAAACATTGTGATAGACAAGGCAGGAATACCAATATGGAATAGAAGACTAAGGAATTAAAGTAGTTTGAGGCATACAGACAAGCAGTACGAGTGAAAACCTGCAGGCATAGATTGCTATTTGAAGGCATTTTGGAAAATTATGGGGTTTGAATTGGAGAGGTTACAAGATCAAAGAAAGATATTAAAATTTCTCTATTTTTGTTTTTCAAGTATTAACAAGTGTTGACCCTAGTGATAGATGGAAATTGATTAGCAGCCAATGGAGCAGTCAGAAGAGAGATGAAAAAACAAAGTAGATTGATTAAGGTTCTTGGACAGGTAATTATGGGAAAATAGCTAGCTCTTGTGATAAGTCATTGGGAAAAAGCAGAAAATCGATCCTTTTTTTGGATTTAATTCAGAACATTTCTGAACTGGAGGAGGGAGAATTAATGATGGGAGTTTGTGATAGAAGGCCTCAGACATTTTAATGAAGCGGGTCATCAAGTCAACTGCATAAAGTGGAAATGAGGTTGAGAGTTTGAAGTTTTGTCACAGCGACTGTAAAGAATAGAGTGAGATTCATTAAGGGTGAGTTACAGTGACTGTGAAGAATAGAGTGAGATTCATTAAGGGTGAGTTAAAGTTTCTCCAAGGCACATTCTGAGCTCAGGGGAGTCGAGCAATATGAATTTATCATCAAGTTCGTTCACTCAGGAAAGGCTCCCTCTGGAGTTCCAGAAATCATCATTTGGCATTGGAGTTAAGAGGAACTGATATTTGCAACTGAATTAAAGATAAAGAAGTAAGTTAGGCACTTGCCCTTCTTGACAAACATTTAGCTTGACACGGGAACTGACGAGAGGTTAGCACTTTTGCTAAGACTGTTAAGCAAACACTCCTCTTTCTCTTAATCTTTTGTTTCTGTCAGGGCATTGGATGCTCATGAAATAAGAGACAACCAAGAATGCCCAAGATTGAGACTCTTGAAATCAAATACAATGATCTGAACTTAAGATATTTCAAAAGTAATATAGACCTGAACATACATATCCATGCACTTACAATGAAAAAAGGGGTGACCTCTCGATCAACTATGGATGTTATATTAATTTCACCAGTTTTTTGATTAATAACAAAGATTCCATAAGGCGGTTGATCAATTCCTACTCCAGAGATGCGGTATGTAACTTGCTGGTTTGCAGCACAATCTGAGTGAATCTGCAGAGAAAGCACAGGTGAAAACATTACAGAGAGGAAATCAAAAGTGCAGCTGTTTGATGTAATAACTATCTTTCTTGAGAATTGTTGAATGTGAGTTATCCTGTTATCTTTTGAGAAATGTTGGAAATAGGAATTATTTTCCTAGATAAGTGGAATAATTACAGCTCTCGTATTTTCAGCAGTACATGACAATGTAATAGAAGAAATTCAATTTTAGTTTCTACCAAATAAGAAAAAAGTAAAATATCACTCTCATAAATCTAAATCTGTGTGGTTATCATTCATGCATTCACTCATTGAACATTTAAAATGGATCATATTATTTTTAATGTCTGTGCTAAAGTTGAGGCCAGTAGGGAATTCTTTACCCTTCTTAAGGAGTTTCTCAATGCTATTACATAACTTTGATCTTCTGATTAAATGTTTTTTTAAATGTAAAGTTTCTGAAGAAAGTGTTAAGTGGATTTTTGTAGGTGACAAGAGAGAGTTATCCAACTCTATTGAAAAGATTTTAATTCTGAGAATAGGAGGTTGTATTAGCAGAAAAATCAGAGACCACCCCAAATAAATTTTATGGAAACCAGGGATCTCTTTGAAATTAAATGACTGTAAGCAGTCTTATGGGGGAATCTCTGTGTAAATCTGTGTATACGTATGTATGTATGTTTGTATGTGTGAATCTGTGTGGAGATGCTTCCGTGTGTGTGTATGTGCACATGCCCATGTGACTGGGTGTTTACTAAAGGAAAATAAGGGAAAACGAAGGGAAAAGAGAATGTGAAAGAGGGTACATTGTGAAGTTCATAGAAAGCCAGAAGTAGAAAGTCAATTCTAAGAGATTATGAGGCATAAAGAGCTCACATTTAAATGGTTCCTGTGAATGTGCTGAGCATTAGATTCATTGTTTAAATCACTATATTTTTTCATCTAGAGTTTAGGGTGACACATGATTGTGTATATTAATTTCATTAATGTTATGAGTCAGTGTTCAACTGTCTACCCAAGTGGCTAAATTTCTTAATTTACACTTTTGATGGCTTCAGTTTTTATAATCTGAATAGCTATAGTTCTGTATCATAACTTCTCAGTGAGATATGCTCATAAAATATTTCAAAGATAGGTTCTTTTGAAAATTTAACTCTGTCCGTTCTGATTTTCGGTTTTTTGCTTTGGGGTTGATACTTACTTTGGCGATCGGGTTCCTCTTTGAGTTGTCCTCACCTTCCCGGCAGGCTGCAGCGAACTTGATCCACTCACGCTTTTGCCTCCTGATGGAATGCCACTTGATGGTGCCATTTTTAGTGTTATAATCTCTGACCTTGGGTGGGCAGGACAAAGTAATAGTATCTATTAACTTTTATTCATAATTCACAATCCACTGGAGATTTTAGAGGTCAGGGTAGTGTCAGAAAAAGAGCATGTTTAGTTGGAATAATTGGTAATTTTGATAATCCATTAATTTTAGCATAACATTAACTTTACTTATAAAGGATAAATTTTCATTGGAAAATATATTACTTCTCCCAAACTATTTTTTTTACTTTTAATTTGGAAAAAATTAATTTGCTATATATTACCTGGATTCTAAAGTCACTGTTAACTTCCAGCACCACCTATAAAAAAATAAGATAATCATAATAGTTAATTTTTAATTGAATGCTCTACAAGGCATATTATCCTATTGCTTAAAAAAAAATTTAAACAGTCTTGTGGGTCATTAGCAGGTGAATTTGATTTCTCTCTCAAGGTCTGAGGACAATACTAAGGATTCTTTTATGTTTGATTTTTACCTTTCAGTTTTAACCTTCTTTTCATTACTTTTATTGTTAACTTTTCTTTCATTCTTAGCCTGTACAGATACTTGTAATCATATAAACTAGGATACTTGAAACTAGAACCCAGGGAGAATGAGGGCTGGGAACTCAAGATTTCTTAGTAAATCTTATGTCTGAAGAGTTGAAAGCACTTGGATGGTAGTCAGTGATTTCAATAGTATGTAATGATACTAAAATATTTAACTATAGTTTTGGGATCTGACTAGCCACAGATGGAAATAGAAAAGAAAATCTGAAGTAAAGAAAGCATATAGAGCAGAAAATATCTGGAAAACTTTGGAATGTTTGCTTTTTCACAGTCCAGTTCTAGATGGAAGATTTTCGAGTATTCTTGAAAATCTTAAGATGATAAATCTTTAATTTGCTTTGAAATATGAGATCAAAACAAATTTCTTCATGTAAAAATGAGTTCATATTTGATGTTTTATTGCTGGCACTAAACAAAACAGATGATATAAATGCATCCTTCCACAGCAATGAAAATAAATTATAAGACTGTAAGGACAAATTGCTATGTAAGCAACTTTCATTAATCTTTTCTCCTGCATGAAACAATTTTCCTGTCAAACAAATGAACTAGTCAAACAGAACTCTCCCTAGTTTCAGTTCTGGCCTTAATCTTTATATATGTTTTGTAGTGTAAAATTATACATATAATTTAAATTATTTTTTTCTAAAGACAAAGGCACTTCTAAAAACATATATATTGTCTACTATATCACTATACTAAAGACATTGTAAAATATCTAAAAATTAAGTGTGGATTTGAAGGATTTGTTTACATTCATTAAATTTAACTTAGAATTAGTTAAAGATGGTATAAATTCTTAGTTTTTATTCACTTCTAAATAAGGGAATTTTAACTTCTGGTTTTTTTTTTCAGAATTGCTAATTATGAAAGCTGTTATCATAATTAGACTTTATCTGGACCACTGATAAAAGAAAATTATAGTTTGTGTTTTAAAAAATACTAATAATAGTAATTTCAAAATATAATAATTACTTTTTTAGTCACTTTCAATTTTACCCTTAAATAAAAATAAAATTTTAGTCTCCAAGTACATATTTTTTAAAATTTTCCATAATTCATAATGGTTAATATCAGTAGTATAAAGAGATTATGTTTTTATTATAGAAATTGTATACTCATGGTATCAAATGTTAATCATTATCATTAATCACCATTACAATTTACTGGATGATAACTAAGTATTAAAAAATGTGTTTAGAGAAATCCATGCACTCAATCTTCAGTAGTATATGTGGTCAATACTATAATTCTTTCCATTTTACAGATGAAGAAATTGAGATTTGGATATTAATTTAGGGCTAAATACAAAAGCATCTGCCTGCCAGTGCAGGAGACTCAGGAGACAGGGGTTTGATCCCTGGGCTGGGAAGATCCCCTGGAGAAGGAAATGGCAACCCAGTCCAGTATTTTTGCCTGGAAGATTCTGTGGAGAGAGGAGCCTGACTAGGTCACAAAGAGTTGGACATGACTGAGTGACTGAGCACATACTCCCAGTCCAAAACAATTCAGCCTAAATTTGTGTTTGTGGTATGTGTAATATAAGATGGCTTATTCCCAGTAAATTTCTAAGTAAAATATACTATGAAGAATTGACATTATTACAACTTTGAGAATTCAAAATAATTCTGATTTTAATCTAATCTCATAACATCCTTGTGAATTATTAATAGGAATGTTTATATACAGTAATAACAGCAATAACAGTAATGCTATGCGTGGGGTGGGAGGGGAAAGAAAAACAAATGACCCAAATGGTCTAAGTTACCTTGGGCAAGTAACTGAGTTGTTATCGTAGAGTCCCTCTTGGGCACTGTATTGAAATGATGTTAATGCAGGTATGTATTTCTTGCTACCTGTGAACTCATGAACACTTTTTCCTCTAATTTGTAGGTGTGGAACTGGGGAGTGGGGGTATCTTATTTGTCCAGGAGCCATATCTTCATAGTTACAGAATTGTGAATGCATCTGTTATCTGTCCTGCGCTTCCCTTACCACACCGAGTGTCAGTGCTTGCTGTTTGTTTTGGAGAGCTATGCTGGATGACTAAGAAACCTTCCAACTTTATGAAGCTGGGTCATTCTTTTTCCCATGAGTAGCAACCCAGGCAGAAGACCAAGCAAGTTTCACCATACAGTCAGGCTCTCAACTGGATTAGTAATTAAAAAACTGCCAAGTCTGCTTAAAATTATGTTTTGTTAACATAATCTTACTGTGATTTGCTCAAAGTCCAGGAAAAAAAAAAGCAACTCTGAAATAGTCATTCTTGGACTTTCAAAGGCAAAATAATGAAATAAACAAAGTACTTCATAGGGTCAGAGAACTTTCAGTGTACTTGCTGAATTGTCTTAGTTTAGTTTTCTCATTTGTGAAATGACAGGGGTAGACTAAATTATATTCAGTTACCTTTTCCATTCTAACAATAAATCTTGGCGTGCAGTAGGAAAATATTGAAATATTTTGATCATGGGAAAGGCATGATAAAATTGTGGGTTTAAAAGATTACTCCAACCACAGGGAAGAGGCAGTGATTATAGGCCACCAGCAGTGAGTGTTTTACATCAAATTAGGCCGGAGATGCAAAGCTGAACGGGAGCAGTGGGAACAGACCAGAAAAGATTAAGGGAGAGATACTGCATGGGTGAAACTGACAGGGCTTGAGAACCAATGGGACGTGGGAGTCAAGAGAGGGCAGAATTTCAGGTGATGGCAGTTTTAAACAGGCAGATCAGGAGCAAGGGCATAGCAGAATTCAGCAGGTTAGAACACGGCAAGTTTAAGATGCCAGAGAAGGGCCTGGGTGAAGAGGCTTAGCTGTTTGAAAAACACATCAGCACCATGAAAATGGTGCTTCAGGCCTGATTTGTGGAGGAATAACTGCTCAGTTTGCTTAGTTAAAATCATGGGAGAATTTGAAATCCCTTAAGAATACAGCCAAGAAACAGCCTGGGGATGAGAATGAAACATGGGAATTCGTACATTTATGTAACTGGGAACAATGACAAAAAATAAGAAATGAAAAGGGAAAAAGAAGTTGCTGAAAAAACAGGAAGAAAATGTCATGCAAAATCAAGGGTGTCAAAGGAAGGGAAAACTGAAAGACAGATGGGGCGTGAACCATATCAGATGATATAAAATAGCTGAGCAGAGTGATTCCTGAAGAAATCTGAGGTTTTCTAGGACTTTGAATAGGATGCTTTCAGTTGGACAGAAAAGGCTCTTTCTGACTGAAAGAAATTGGGGAATAAGATAGAGGGGAAAAGGACATGAAAATGGTCACTTTCCCAAGGAATTTGGTGATCAGAAAAAAAAAAATCAGAAAGATGTGATAGTAGAATTAGATTACTAATAGTGTGCAGGGAAATATTTTTGGAGAGGGAGACGTGTTGGAGATGAAAGTCACTTGGTTGGAGAGGGAAGTTGAAGGATACTATCCTAATTTAGACTTCGTCTCTAGAACAAGGATAACGTTATTTGGGGGAAACTAGAGCAACCCACTCCAGTGTTCTTGCCTGGAGAGTCCCAGGGACGGGGGAGCCTGGTGGGCTGCTGTCTGTGGGGTCGCACAGAGTCGGACACGCCTGGGGCGACTTAGCAGCAGCAGCAGCAGCAGAGGACTAGTTTGGATTATGAGATGTGTTGGGGAGGTGTTCTGTGGAGACCATGTTGGAGATGCACTTAGGTATGAAGACTGGTCAAGCTGAGTACATCTCAGCTCTTTTGCCCACTGGATATGGGTGTTGGGGTGAGTCACTTAGCCATTCAGTGCCTCAGTTTCCTTCTCTGTATATGAGACTAAACCCCTTTCCAATTAAAATATTCTAAGAAAGCAGTGAATAATTCACTTAAAGCACATCCTCAATGAACCCTCCCTGCATCTCTATTTTAGGAGCCAATCCATATATATATATATATATATTTTTTTTAAGCCACAAGACACAAAATTGCATGCTAATATCAATGATTCTAATTAAGCTCTTTTTTTTTCTTTTGACATTGAAGTTTACATTTCTTTACATATAGTAAAAATGGTTTTGAAAGTAATAGTAGTCAGGACAACTTCTTGCATTTAATAATTGTGTTAGCCTTCAACAGTCATATGACAGTTTTTAAAGCATTACATTTTGTGTCTAACTGTTATGTATGTCATAAGAATGAACCTGAGATAAAGCCAAAATATGATAGATTGATTCTTTAAAAAAAAAACTTTCTGTTTTGTCTTTCCTTTGTATTACTTGGACCATAGCTGGAATTGACAGCATGTTGGTAGGTCATTCTTCTTATTTGTTGATTCGTTTATTTATTTCTTTGAGAAATACATATCAGATGTGTGAAACCAAGGCTTTATTATTAAAACTTTTGAAGGATTTAAGCCCAAAAATATTATGACAAGCCTTAGATGACAAGCCTTAGATAAACTGTAAATGTATACTGCATCATGAAAGTAACAGGAAAATTCGTCGTGGCTGTTTTCATGTGTAATACCCTCATGAATATTTGGAGTGTGTGTCAGGGGGGAATAGAAACCACCCTAAAATTCCCTATTTACCTTTTCTTTGTGAATTAGATGTCTACTGAGCAATCTCACACAGGTGCAAAGCACTGTGAAGGATACAGAAGTGACTTGAACACAGAACCTGCTCTTGAATAACTTACAGCCAGGTAGTTTTATGAGTAGCAGGCAGTCCTTAATTTGTGAAGCTATGGGTTTATTAGCCAAGGCTGTGCTCTGTGCTTGTAGACCAACTGAGATCAGCAACTGGTGGCATTTAAACCACTTTGACTTGCCCAAGTCCATTAGAGGACATTGCATGCCAAGCATAGCCAGCAAGAGTGACATGACCGAGTGCTCTGGAAGGGTGCTCCCTCACTGTGGGGAGCACAGTAAGTCTAACTGCTGTACCAACTGTGCATCCTGCTTCGAGTGTCAGGCCAGTGCCTATTAGGACATGGAGGTAGCCAACAACAATGCCCTTGAAGAATATGTAGCAGAAGAGTTATCAGAAATACAGTGCTCTGGGGATAGAGTTATTTTTCTAGATTCATGAGCCTTGTTAAGTAGGTGAATTTGTCCTTTGGCAGCCAAGTCATCAGACTTATCCAGTTAGCATTTCCTAGTTCTTTAGGTTTTTCTATCACCTTAATCAGACACAGCAAATGATTTTATTCTGTAGCACCTCAAACCAATTAAATGATGACAGAGTTGTACTCTTTATTTTCATAAAAGTGAAAGAACAGGCTGATCTTAAATCTGCTGTGAAATTCAAAAGCTTTTAAGAGCATCATGATTTTGCTTAAATACAATTTATACATTTGACTTAACAGGTGAACAGAAATGCTGCTTCCATCTTCTAGAAAATATTTTACTGAAACTCTGATATCTGTAATATCTAGCACTATAATATAAGCACAAGAAAGCATAGATCCCTCCCTTTGCTTCTCTTCTGTTGTGTCTGTACTAGTTCGTTAGTTCTTCTCTTGCTTTAGGCATCAATAAACACAATTATGGAAATTTAAGATTCTGGTTCACATAAGTTGATGAACTATGTAATAAAGTATATATTATAGTCCGTGTATTTTAGCCCTGGGCTTGAGAAATACTCCAAATAAAACCTGCTTATATACTTAATAATTTCAGCTAAGTTCAAACTGTGAAATTAGTTTATCTGGTAGTCAGAAGTTTTTTTTTTAAGGGAAGTATTAACCATGGAAAGAGGAGAAGCGAGGCTGGCATGATTAACTGAAGAAATCTATCACTCTTGGTAGTAAAGATAGGTTTATTTGTTCTTTGAGTGTATGCTGCAGAAGTTGACTTTTATAGAAAAAGACGCCTTGATATCTGTATTGATTTGAGTTGGTCAATTGGATCTGGTGAAGTTGCAAAGTGAGTTTTAGAAATCAATAGAACTACAAAATTCTACTGGTTCTACTTTGCTTTTTTCACAGTCACTGTGCCATCCCTTATACCACAGTTACAGCCACTCACAAAGATTTCTTATATTTGATACAAAGTTAACTTTGTTTTCTGGTGTAGAACTCATTCTAACCTTCCCCAGCTCCCTGCTAACCACCCATATACACATCAATCTCTGGAAACAAAAAGAAAGAAGAAGAAATGTAGCATTAATAGCATTTCTTTGGCCTGCAATGTTATAACAGCTGTGAGCTAGTGTCTGTTTAGGCATCTTGCCTAGATAATGGAATTGTCCTGTGGCAAGCTTGGCCTCCATAAGAAGTTTCTTCTGCTTTATTCTCCCTGATCTAACCCTCTAATTTGAACAAAGTCTTAAAATTTAAAGGAACATTGAGCAGATTACACAGCATACTTGTAAATACATGATTGCCCTGCTCTCAGTGGGTTTGCATTAAAGATAGTATCAGTTTAAATGTCTTAAAAGTTTTCAAAATTGCCCAAATATGCTCTTTTAATGTAGATTTTCACTTACCAATTTTGAGCAGAGGATATAAAGACTTACACAGATATCTTTCTTTTTTTAATTGATAAAAGCAAACATTCAGAATAAGGCTAGCATAAAAGTTTGCTATAGTAATGGTTCACATTCAGAAACAGTATTTTAAAGCAAAAATAGATTGGATAACTCCAAAGCATATTTATCCAGATCATCTGGTAAAATCAGTAGTAGAAATAAGTTGTGATTTTTCTAAACC
The DNA here is from genome assembly GCA_006408695.1 of Aepyceros melampus. Lineage (NCBI taxonomy): Eukaryota > Metazoa > Chordata > Mammalia > Artiodactyla > Bovidae > Aepyceros > Aepyceros melampus. Next base: position 64,617 of record SJXQ01006633.1, read on the forward strand.
TTAGAAAGTGAATTTTTTTAAAAAGTTATGATATTTTAAATGAAAGATTTCAATTCTTTATAAAATAAGTTCTTCAAGAAATAATTTCCTAATGTGTATGAGAAACTTATGATTGATTCCAAAGTAAAATATGGCAAAAAACAAATGATTCACATGCAAACAAGCAAAAACTATCCAGACTCAGAAAATAAAGGACAAAGGCCCAGAAATCTCTCTACAAAGAGAGAAAGTTACATGAAAATACATGGTTTTGATAAAATGATATGCTGTACTGAAGAATGACTAGATACAAATGGCTATTTAAAGGAATTTTATAGGATGTAATTAATTAGAAATAATCATAAAAATTTAAAAAGGCATTTTATAGATTCAATGAAAATACATAAGTATCTGAATAAACTTTAATTAACTGACACTATAATGGACCTGAATTAGATTAAATGATATAAAATTAAAAATAAAAGCATTTTCTTATTTCATAATTAACAAACACTCCTACTTTCAAATGACATACTGTGTGGTACTCATTAATCCCTGCCATGTCCCAAATTATGAAATTCTCAGTATCAAGTCCCTGGAATAAGGCTAATGTTTGAAGGGCAGTTTGGAACTATATAGCTACCACTTACTGATGCTCATTTATTAATAAATCCACTGGTTATGGCCTCTCAATTAATGAAGTGAATTCAAGTTAACCAGCATATGTTGAATCAAAGATCTCACTTGTTACTATAGACACCCAAAAATCCAGTTCAAAAATGAAGCAAGTAGAGACAAATATTTACCACAGCGAATCTGCACATCCTGCCAGACTGGAAGACACGGTTTACCTGGCATTTGCGTCTTTGTATTACATTAACATTATTGTGAGAAAGAATACAATTTTCAATTTTCAACACAAGAGAAGTTGATACAACGCACTAATGCTGCACTTAGAAGTCATCTCTAAAGAGAGAAGACTAATAAAATGTAGAGTTGCAATTTTCGATTTTTCAACACAAGAGAAGTTGATACAACACACTAATGCTGCACTTAGAAGTCGTCTCTAAAGAGAGAAGACTAACAAAATGTAGAGTTGCAATAATAAAGTATTTTGTTATAGTTTCTCTGACCATCGAACGTACAACTTTTGTCTCATGGTCATTACTGACTTTCCAGTAGTAAGAACCATTATCATAATAATTGTACTTACTCCTTAATTATAGCCATTCCTTCACCTACTATGTCATTTATAAATCTCCCATACTGCCATTCTTTTTGAAATTAAATAAATGTTTTAAATAAAATTACAGTTTAGAAGTGTGAGTCTTCTGATATTAGTGATATAAACCCCCAACCATATGCAGAACTGATGAGACTATTTGGGTGGTGAAGCCAGTTACAAACAGCTATGATTTTAATTTATATGGATCCTATTTTTACATTTTAAAAATTGTAGTGAATCTACCAGCAAAGATACCAAAAGATGGGAAAATGTCTAGATTAAAAACCAAGATACACCCGTGAGATTAGTTTTCCAAGCCCACCTGCAAAAGAGAATTTGAACAACAGAACGCTATTAAGGAGTGATCTGCCTTTCCCAAGTTCAGTGTTTCTCCGGCATGACTTGGCAATGACTTCGATGTCAGAGATGTGATATGGTGAGTTGATCCTGATGCACTAATATGATCTTGGAGTCTTCAATTAAGGAGAGAAACACTATTTAAAAATCTAGTCCATAAAAATCACCTTATCATTAGCATAAACTTTTAATGGGTTTAGGTTAGAAATAACACAAAATAACATTTTCCTAAAAGTTCTCCCTTGTTTACCATGAGATGGATGATGGAAACTTTTTAACAGGATTCACTTACCAGGAAAATGAGCAGCACCACAGCTGCTCCGAAGAAGGGCCAGTTCATCGCTGCCGGGTTCTCTTACATCCAAGATCAAGGGAGTTTTGTTTTTTCTTCTCTGTTCTTTCTCTTCCCCCCACTCAGCTGGTGTCTGCTTAAAAATAATTTCTCAGTAGATGTTCTTACATGCAGGCTTTGAGGTGTTTCTGCCTTCTCTGGGAGCAGGTCTGAAGGTACGTATAACCTGTCTAGATCCCCACCCTAAAAACTTGGGCTGGTCTCCCTGAAATGCTTAACAGGATCATCATTGCTCGCAGGTAAAAACTTAGGGACACACCCTCTTTCAGCTGAAAGGCAGCTCTCTGTGGGGCAGGGAAGATTCACCCCTTTATTGAAGGTTTCCAGTGGCAGGCATTTAGAATGATCAGAAGTGTGAAGAGCTGTACAACGGATAGGGGTTTTTCACCCTAGGTTCTATTTACAGGTTGTTCAACTTCTCATATTGAAAAGGGAAGTGGAGTCTGAATGTTTATACTATTCAAAGAGGATTATGTGACCCCTGTTCATTGCCAGACCTTCAGGTCACAGTAGAACATTATAAACTTTCCATTTCAGTGGACGTTAGGAAACAGTCATTTTTCTGAACTATTTTAAGAGACAGAAACTCTGCTAATGGTAGGAGTGAGGATTTTTTTATTTAAGCATTCGTTCAAACAATAAAACGTACATACTTATAATTTTACTTACAATTTTAAGGTCCCTTGTGTAAATCACAGTTTCCTTTAAGTGACCAGCCAAAGTCTAGGGACGTCTCTATTGTCTCTCTAAATGAATGTCTTCTTTCCCCAATTATTTCTCTCTTTTTAAAGTTCTGTCCTTTTCAAATGGAGTAAAATAAAATGTAAAATATCACTAGGGAAGATTAAACGTAAACAATCAAAACCACCAATTAAAATCTCAGTGATAATTTAAAAAGTGAGAATCAGAGCCTGAAATACTAATAGAAACACAGAAAGCTGTTCTTCAGGTGAGGTGGGTTAAAAGTCAGTGAAGATTCCCAAGCACAGAGCCAAGAATCTGTATAATGAGCCAATTAGAGCACAGGGAATACACTGGAGAAAAAGCTGCCCACACATGCAGATAGGAAACTGACTGTAGCCCTGAAGTCTGTGAAATAAATAGTGACTGTTGCAGGAAAGCCTTTGCAAGTGTTCTAAGTGTAATCGCCTCTTCACCTGACAATGTCTAGTATAAATATTGTGAGTGGCAGGAAGTCTATGGAGCTAGAAATAGCAGTCTGGAACAAGAGATCTATCTGGTAAGATGTTGATTATGGTCAAAAGGATGTTAAAAATTGTCCCAGAAAGGAAGGGTATCTCTGAGGGTCAGAGGTTCTCCAGAATTCTGTCATTTCACTACAAGTGTGTGGCTAAAAAGGTTACTCCTCAATGGTTTGGAAATGTCATGCTCTTTGTCATGCAGCTTAGAAGGAGGAGATGGGCTGCCTATATTTACTTGCATAAATGGTTAAAGAAAAAATGAATAAGAATAGTTATGATAGGAATTGGTTGATGTGAATAATTGGATCAACTTTCTCATTAGTCATGTAGGATAGAATGTACGTATCGACCCATGACTTAGTCTGAGCAATGCATTAGTAGTAAGAAAGTCTGACACAAATGGCTGAAGATTCACTGGGCATGGGAGAGGGAAGGATATACATGTACAAGCCTCCCAGTGGCAAGCGAATGTTCTTTCCACCTTGAATTCTGGGCATGGTGCTAAGATGTACACTGGTCCTCTTCATCCATGGAATGACTCTTCCCCACACCCAACCCTGGCTCCACCCCTAACTCAATGACTTGCTCCACAATCCCAACCAACTGGAGCATCTGTAAGGCAGCAGTGTCTCCAGGAGCCTTCTGGAGAGGAGGTGTGGAAGAACCTGGATGTTGCAGAGCAATGGCTGTCTTAATTGTCACATGAGAACTAGTGACATTAGGTAACAAGTGGAGAAGGGACATTATGAATCACCATTCCTCCTCCTTCATCTCCTTCTCTCCCTTTTTTTTCCCTACTCATCTTAATGTCCTTAAAGCAGTATTGTTCAATAGACAGCTTCCTGAAATGTGGACATGTTATCTGGGAGAACACTTGAATTGATTGTGGATCTGTGGACCCATTATGCTAGCCACTAACCATATGTGATTATTGAGCAATTGAAACAGAACTCAGAAACTAAAATATTTACTGTAAATCTAGATAACTGCACGAGGCCATTTTTCTTGTTTAGTCGCTAAATTGTGTCTGACTCTTTTACGACCCCATGGACTGCAGCCTGCGAGGCTTCTTTCTCCATGGGATTTCCCAGGCAAGAATACTGGAGTGGGTTGCCATTTCCTTCTCCAAGGGATCTTCCCAACCAACCCAGGGTCGAACCCATGTCTGCTATACTGGCAGGTGAATTTTTTACCACTGAGCCATCAGAGAAGCCCAACCACATACGGCCAGTGGTTACCTTATTGCCCCAGTGCCAAGAGGTTAGAGCATCATTGTTTTTATTATCTTCTATCTTATCCTAAGCCTAATTGCTGTTCTTTATCAATTCAGCTCTTTCTAATGAAATCTACCTTATTCTTTTTCTCAACTGAGGGAGCTCTAGCTTTCTGCTTTTCCATTCAGCACATTTGATTCTTTCCTATCATCTCAGTTGCCAAGTCCCTTATATTTGACTCCTTGCTGATCACATTTCCTAATGCCAATGAGCTGAGAAACTAAAACAGAGGCAACAGCACACAACTCTCATTTCTGTGGTCATGTTTCCTTAAGCATTCCTTCCAGTCACCTTATCTGTAACTCTCACCCCACTAAAACATAACTGTGCTGTACAAGGTTGCTTAATCTTCCTGGTCTCATTACATCCTGGTTCTACTGTGAACAATGTTCAGGATGTGCATGTCCACTAACATCCCAACAGTTCATCCTTCACGAGAATTTGATGAAATATGGGGTGATTTTCCTGTTTTGTTTTTTTTCCTGGTGTTTTCTGGTAAAATGGACAGATTTTCTCACAAGGATCAAAATTCTTGGGGAAAAGGATTTTGCTCTTTTCTAAGGCATTGCGCACCCTAGAATGTCATGTCTACATTTCTATATTTTTTTTCACAGCTTGGGATATTATAGTGCCTTCTTGAAAGACAAAGTAATCAGCATCTTTCACGGAAGCTGATGGATTCTACTGATCTAGAATTTCTTAAGCCTTATTTAAGCAACTGTTCTATTCCCCTTCGTTTACATGGCACCCATAGGGTGGACACATACATTTCAGAAAAACTCTTTGGAATATGTTTTTATGTTATATGTGAGCCTCTGGTATGATATATATATATCTAAGTTACATTAATAAGCTCTAGAAATTGTTTTAAAAATAGGTGAAAGATATTTTTAAAAATCTTAAAAATGGAGAAGAAATTGAGAGAAATGTTAAGGATAATAGAACCAAAACTTTTTGTATTTGCCTCTATGTTAGTGTTCCTATGAGAGGTATTGAGTCTAGATCTTGCTCAAGTTGTTTAAAATCAGACTATTCCTCAATGAGTCAAATAAAAAGTCTGTGGGGATGGAGGCAGCATTTGATTAAATGAGACTTTTCTTTTTGTGTATAATAGTCAAATGCAAGGCCTGATCCTTAGTTGGCTTCCTGATATGAACAAGACAATCTAGAAATAACTTTGGGGATATTTGGAAAAATTTTTAAATAGGCTGTTAAGGAATTACACATTTTATTGGTAATGTATATATTAATAATTTGTTATATTAATTTATATTTATGATTATATTTTATAATTATATAAAATTATACAACTGATTGTATAATTGATACCAATTAGCTAATTATAATTTTGTTTCTATGTATTAATATATCTATTGATGTGTCTTTATTTTTTATTAAATTTATTTAGTTTTAATTGGAGGATATTTGCTTTACAATATTGTGCTGGTTTCTGCCATACATCAGCATGAATTAGCCGTGGAAGCAGCCTAGATGCCCATCAACAGATGAATGGGTAAAGAAGTTGTGGTACCTATATACAATGGAGTATTACTTGGTCATACTGATATGTCCTTTTTGAACATATCAGATTCAGTTATAATGAAGTGGATGAACCTAGAACCTATCATACACAGTGAAGTAAGTCAGAAAGAGAAAAATAAATATCATATATTAATGCATATGTATGGAGTTTAGAAAGATGGTACTGACGAACCTGTTTGCAGGGCAGCAGTGGAAACACATTGTGGCCACAATTGGGGAGGATGGGATGAATTGGGAGAGTAGCACTGAAAGGTATGTCTTTCTTTTTAAAGATGCATGCTGAATTATGTAGGAACAAAATCTCATGATGACAGAAGTCTTCATGGTAATTCAGCAATAAAATGGATGAAGTGAATATGGCAAAATGTGAACTGTTAAATCTAAGTGATGGCTTATGGTTTTCTCTTTGTTTTCTGTATGGTTGAGAATTTTTGAAATAAAATTAAAAATAACGATAGGTAGGTGTTGGCAAATTATAGCCATGGGCCAAATCTGGCTTACTGCCCTTGTTATTTTATTGAGACACAACCGTTTTCATCGGCTTATGTATTGTCTATGACTATAAGAGTTGGACTGTAAAGGCGGCTGAGCACGAAAGAATTGATGCTTTTGAAGTGTGGTGTTGGAGAAGACTCTTGAGAGTCCTTGGACTGCAAGGAGATCCAACCAGTTCATTCTGAAGGAGATCGGCCTTGGGATTTCTTTGTAAGGAATGATGCTAAAGCTGAAGCTCCTGTACTTTGGCCACCTCATGTGAAGAGTTGACTCACTGGAAAAGACTCTGATGCTGGGAGGGATTGGGGGCAGGAGAAGAAGGGGACGACAGAGGATGAGATGGCTGGATGGCATCACTGACTCCATGAGCATGGGTCTGGGTGAACTCCGGGAGTTGGCGATGGACAGGGAGGCCTGGCATGCTGCGATTCATGGGGTCACAAAGAGTCGGACATGACTGAGCGACTGAACTGAACTGATCTGATGTTCCCTCTAGAACAGCAGAGCTGAGTAGTTATAACAGAGACCATGTAGCCTGCAAAGCCTAAAATAATTACTTTTCTGGCCCTTTACAGAGAAAGTTTGTTGACTCCTGCACCAGATGGATAGATTGTATTTTGTAATACAAAATATGATTCATTAATACATTAGTTGATTTTAGAAGAATTCAGAAGATTGATCTGGAGATTATGAACAAAAATCAAGAAGACTGAAAATAACCACCAAAATTAAAGCAATTAATCATTGAGGTAAAGATACATCTTTATAATCAAATTATATTTTTAGCTTTTTATTTTGGGAAAGACTTTTTAAATTCACTAAAATAGTCTACAGTCTAACTCTTCTTCCTTTCCTTTAAATCAGATATAAGGAGACTTTTCATTTTTCTCTAGTCAGTTCTAAGAAGAATGAGAGTCCAACATCATCACATCTTTATGTGGTTTTCTCTATACAGAAAGATTATTCATCAGCAGAGGAATCCTACGTGACTCTGAAAACACTGGATCCTACTGAAGTATCTTATCATAAGAGTAGTGAAGAGATAGCTATTGTCAATTCTTTTTTTAAAATTAAAATAATTAAAAATTTTGTTTTAGTTCTATTGGGTCTTTATTGATGCTTTCTCTAGTTTCTTTGGTTGTGGAGTGAAGGCTGTAGGTGCAGGCTTCAGAGTTGCAGAACGCGGACTTCCTGGCTCTAGAGCATGCAGGCTTTGGTAATTGTGGCATGTGGCTTCAGTCACTCTGCAACATGTGGAATCTTCCCAGACAAGGGATGGAATCCATGTCTCCTGCATTGACAGGCAGATTCTTTATCCACTGCACCACCAGGGAAGTCCCAAAACTTAAAAAAAAAATTTCTCATTGAACATCCACCATATGACTGCATATTCAGTATTGTGCTAGGTGGAACTTTGAAAATAAGTTTGAACTCTGTTTTTAAAGATGTCACCCGTACCTGGGACACAACTGTGCTCATTGGCTTATGTATTGTCTATGGCTATGTCCCCTGTAGAGCAGCAGAGCTGAGTCGTTATGTAGCCATCACTTAGATTTAATAGTCACAGTTTGCCATATTTACTTCCTCCATTTCATTGTTAAATTACCACGAAGAAAATTTCTGTCATCATGAGATTTTGTTCCTACATAATTCAGCATGCATCTTTAAAAATAAAGACATATCTTTCAATGCTACTCTCCCAGTTCCTCCCATTCTCTCTGTCCCCCACTGTGTCTCCAGTGTCTGCATTTCCATTGCTGCCCTGCAAATAGGTTCATCACTACCATCTTTCTAGATTCATATATACTGAAACAGAAGTATTACCACTACCTTCTGGATGACTGTCCAACTCACACATGTGTATGTGTATTAGGTACCACTGCAGGGTACTCTTTGAACTTCGTGTGCAAGTTCAGTCTTCCTTTTTACCTGTAATAAATTGTCATCAGTTTAGTTCTATGAATTTTTTTTTCTTTGGCCTTCTCTCAGGGAGTCATCTCAGAGAGTCGTACATGACTAAAGCAAGTTGGCACCCATGCATACACACACACATGTGCCTATCCTAGGGACTGGAGTTACAAAGATGGGTGCAACATGGTTTCTGCCCTTAGTGGCTTCAGATGAGCTGGGATGAGAAATAAAACAGATTTTTTTTTTTCTACCAACATGTTAAATAGAAAAGCACACAAGGTGTTTGGGAACCTACATGTTTATGATACAAAATTCTTGATTTCTTCTTTTTTCTGTAGCTTACCTAAATCAACTCTTGTTATATTAATACTTTAAATTTGTATCTGTGCCTTTCTGTCTTTATTATTGCTGTCATAACTCCCTTCCTGGCCCTCTTCACCTGGCATTGCCAGGCCATACCTCTAATTGTGCTTCTGCTTTCTTCTCTTTAGTCAGTTTTGTATTCATTTTCCAGAATATTCTTTCTGCAGCATTGCTTTCCTTATGCCATGTCTCTTCTCAGGAAACTGCAGTAACCATATTTCCTCCCAGGTCAAAAGGTCTTAATATTGCAATCTCTTGGAGACAAATTTGTGTCTCCAACTTACTATATCTGGTGCAAACAAAATACAGTCAGCCTCAATGGTTTTAATATTTTCCACCAGTGCCTTTCATTTTGGAAGACTCTGCTTTTGATGATGATGATACTGATATGTTTCAACAACATAAGTTCATTGATAGCTATCTAGAATATTTTTTATTTAAGGGTGAGTGTATAGCCTATGAGATGGTAAAAAGTTTTCTTCACCATTTTCAGAAACAGTTATTTGACTGCAGTTTTAAAAAATCAATCCATCAACATTCTTGAGCCCTACTAGGGACTGTATTAGTTTTTAGGAGAGGTGAAAATGGATAATAGAAGTTTCTGTCTCTAAGAAGGCTAAAATCTTGACTGGCTCCCACAGGGGTGATGAGACTTCTCTCTATTTCAAGGCACTCTGAGGTATGTGCAGTAGGGAAAGTGTATAGTGAGTGTTCTGAGTCCTGCGAAAGGGAAATAATTTCCACACTAAGGGAATTGGAGAATATTTCATGGAAGTGGTAGATTTTGAAAATTTTAAGATAACTACCTTCTCAACAAATGGAAATGTAGATGGCAAAGAAGGTAAAAAGGGATATATATTTTTCAGGCCAAACATGAGTCAGATTAGATCTAAGTATATTATTTAGGTTGTTCAAGGTAGCAGGGTTGATGAACTGGCAGATGTGGAGGACTTTGAATGCCCTGTTGAGGAATTTGCATGGTATTATACTGCAGACCAAGAACCAGTATTTACCTAGTCAAAGCTGTGCTTAAGGAATTTGTCCTGGAAGCTTCATGGTAAATGATAAAGAAGAGATACTGGAGAGAGAAAGATTAATTTGGAGGCCATCATAATGGTTTGAGGACTTCCTTGGTGGCTCAGATGGTAAAGCATCTGGCTACAATGTGAGAGACCCGGGTTCAAGCCCTGGGTTGGGAAGATCCCCTGGAGAAGGAAATGGCAATCCACTCCAGTACTATTGCCTGGAAAATCCCATGGACAGAGGAGCCTGGTAGGCTACAGTCTATGGGATCGCAAAGAGTCAGTCACGACTGAACGACTTCATTTCACTTCACTTCATTTCACTTCATAATGGTTTGGGTAATGAATCCGAAATAGTGTAGTTTCAGAGAAAGGAAAAGGAAATGGTTGTATTATGGAGTAAAACAGACAGTATTGAATGATGGATTTAGTGAAGATGAAGGCATAGGTGATGGGGACTAGAGAGCAACACCTCCCTCCTTTTGAAATTGGGTGCAATGGAAGAAAAAGGAATCTATCCGCGGTTTGGTATAAGAACTGATCAGTTTTTAATATTTTGTTTGTGTTTTTTTCCCTCTTCTACTTAAAAAAATTCAAACCTTTATCCAGACTTAAAATCTATTCATATTTTGGCACATTAGCTCTCTCATTGTGAGCAAATATCTTCTTGGTATATTTTTTATAATTTGTGTATTTGTATATTTTGAATAATTTGAAAGTTGCATATATCATGACACTTCATTTCTAAATGCTATCGTATATATCTCCTAATAGCAAAGACTTCTGCTGTATAATCAGTTTCAGTGTCCTTGAACCAAAAAGCATCGAAAAGAATGTTGTTAATGAACAATGACACACTGACTAAAAAAGAATACGCAAATCCACAGTGTTGCTCAAAAGGGATATGGTGCTAATGGTAAGATCTTTTGAGGAGACTGTCACTAATAAATATAGGAAAAAAGTAGAATTGGAAAATTTTAATGTTGCACATAGTGAGATACTAAGTGATTCAGGTAAAGATCATCAGTGAATGTTAATATTATTAAATGAAGCTTTGATGGGAAACCAGGTATTTACATGGTCTTAATATATCACATCATCTCACCAACCGATAAAACTAAGCATTGTTTACAGTGACAGAAGCTGAAAATAGGTAGTTCCTTGCATGATGCAGTCAAAACTATATAATGTCACCCATGCAATATTCCTGTCCAAAATGCTTAATCTGAATCTCCAAACGAGAAAACAATCAGGAAAATCTCAGTTTTGGAATATTCTATAATAAAAAAACCTGAAATTAAAAAAAAAATGTCAATGTTATAATGCATAAAATATAGTGGGGGCTTATGCGAGATTTGTTGTTGTTCAGTCACTCAGTCGTGTCTGATTCTTTTGACCCATGAATTGCAGCATGCTAGGCTTCCCTGTCCTTCACCATCTCCTGGAGTTTGCTCAAACTCATGTCCATTGAGTCAGTGATGCCATCCAACCATCTCATCCTCTATCATCCCCTTCTTTTCCTGCCTTCAGTCTTTCCCAGCATCAGGGTCTTTTCCATTGAGTAGGTGCTTCACATCAGGTGACCAAAGTATTGAAGTTTCAGCTTCAGCATCAGTCCTTCCAATGAATATTCAGGACTGATTGCCTTTAGGATTGACTGGTTTGATCTCCTCGCTGTCCCAGGGTCTCGCGAGAGTCTTCTCCAGCACCACAGTTCAAAAGCATCAATTCTTTGGCTCTTAGCCTTTTTTATTGTCTAACTCATGTCTGTACATGACTACTGGAAAAACCATAGCTTTGACTATATGGATCTTTGAAGATAAAGTAATATCTCTGCTTTTTAACATACTGTCAAGATTTGTCATTGCTTTTCTTCCAAGGATCAAGCATCTTTTAATTTCATGGCTGCAGTCACCATCCACAGTGATTTTGGAGCCTAAGAAAATAAAGTCTGTCATTGTTTCATTGTTGCCCCATCTATTTGCCATGAAGTGATGGAAGTAGATGCTATGATCTTAGTTTTCTGATTGTTGAGTTTTAAGCCAGTTTTATCACTCTCCTCTTTCACCTCATCAAGAGGCTCTTTAGTTCCTCTTCACTTTCTGCCATAAGGGCGATGTCATCTGCATATCTGAGGTTATTGATATTTCTCCCAGCAATCTTGATTCCAGCTTGTGTTTCATCCAGCCCAGCATTTCACATGATGTACTCTGCATAGAAATTAAATAAGCAGGGTGACAATATACTGCCTTGATGTACTCCTTTCCAATTTGGCTTTGGAATTAAAACTGGCCTTTTCCAGTCCTGGGGCCACTGCTAAGTTTTCCAAATTTGCTGGCATATTGAAGGACAGCAAAACTCCACACAATATTTGATTCTTAATTGAATTCAATGCCATTAAGTAAAATAGCATGCTCAAAGGAAAAAACGCATAGGAAAGTGATAAAACTAAGAGATTTTAATTTATATCTTTAGTCATTGACAGATTGTATGATTCTGAAAATAAGTTAGACAAAGACAACAAAAACAAAAAGTAACACAGCAACAAAACCAATGGAAAATGTTATTCATGCTAAAATTGCTGAAGTTTGAAATAATATATTAACATTCTAGTCAAGGCTATGGATTTTCCAGTGGTCATGTATGGAGGTGAGAGTTGGACTGTGAAGAAGGCTGAACGCTGAAGAATTGATGCTTTTGAACTGTGGTGTTGGAGAAGACCCTTGAGAGTCCCTTGGACTGCAAGGAGATCCAACCAATCCATTCTGAAGGAGATCAGCCCTGGGATTTCTTTGGAAGGAATGATGCTAAAGCTGAAACTCCAGTACTTTGGCCACCTCATGTGAAGAGTTGACTCATTGGAAAAGACTCTGATGCTGGGAGGGATTGTGGGCAGGAGGAGAAGGGGACGACTGAGGATGAGATGGCTGGATGGCATCACTGACTTGATGGACGTGAGTCTGAGTGAACTCTGGGAGTTGGTGAGGACAAGGAAGCCTGGTGTGCTGCGATTCATGGGGTCGCAAAGAGTTGGACACGACCAAGCGACTGAACTGAATTGAACTGAACTGAACTGATTAACATTCAAATTTGAGGAGCACATTAAAAGAGTGTCATAACCAACTGAAAATCTCTTTAGGAATGTAAGATGGTACAAAGTTAGAAAAATCTATTGCAATGTTTAACTATTGTAACAACTCAAAAAAATAACTTCCACAAGTGATTTAAAAAGCTTGATATAATTTATTACCTGTTCTAAAGTCAAAGAATGAAAAATAAAGAAATGGAATGATCATTAACTTTATAAAAATGATGTATCATACAAAAGTCTGCCATTTATGCTTGATGTCAAATGCTAAACACATTTTTAAAAAAATACATTTTTATTTATTGTGAGTGCACAGGATCTTAGTTGCAGGATTTCCGATCTTTGTTGGGGTATGTGGGATCTTTAGTTGCAGCATGTGAGATCTAGTTCCCGATCAGGGATTGAACCCAGGTCCTCTGCCTTGGAAGCATGGAGTCCCAGCCACTGGACCACCAGGGAAGTCCCAAAACACATTTTTTAAATCATGAAAATGATCCCACTATTATATAATATTTTCTGGAAGTAATAGCCAAATATAAGTATTGGAAGGGAGTTAAAATTATGACTATTCATAAAGCATACATTTTTCTACATGGGAATTCCAAGAAAATCAATTTAAAAATTAATACAAACAGCAAGAGAATTTATTAAGGTGGCCGAGTACCTATTTAATAACAAAATTCAATAATCTAAACAATTATCAGTTAGGAATATAACATACTAGTTTATAGTAACAACTATAAATGTAAACTACCTCATAATGAAGCAGAGAAGAAATGTGTAAAATCTACATGATGAATTCTTTAATGCTTTCCTGAGGGACATAAAGACAACATGAAGTAACTGAAAGACACACCTTGTTTTTGTGCAGAAAAACAATGTGATAAAAAGAGTCTGAAAAGTCTTTTTTTGTGGACTTACAAATTCTAGTATATGTAAAGTATAGTAATGAATGAAGTCAAATCCTGAAAGTGAAGTGAAAGTGAAAGTTGCTCAGTTGTGTCTGACTCTTTGCAACCCCATGGACTATACTGTCCATGGACTTCTCCAGGCCAGAATACTGGAGTGGGTATAGCATTTCCCTTCTCCAGGGGATCTTCCCAACCCCAGGGATCCAACCTAGGTCTCCTGCATTGCAGGCAGATTCTTTACCAACTGAGATATCAGGGAAGCCCTACAAGGCATTAAATATAACACTACAGTAGTTAACACTTTGGGGGATTGAAAATGAATAAAAAGATCAATGAAATAGGTTAAGAATTTCAAAATAGATTTAACATATAGTTACAGATCTCTGGTGCACAATACAAATGGCTTCTCAGATCATTAAGAAATATGTGCATAATTCAAAAGATGGTAATAAGGCAAGTGGCCAGCCACTTAGAACAAAATTAACCTGCCACTTATACCAGAAAAAATTCCAGATGGAGAAAGCATTTAAATATAAAAGAAGCCAGACATAGAAGAAAAGAACTGGGTAAAAATTTATACCTAAAATTGGGGGATGTCGATCTAAACTTCAAGAGTAAAGGATTAATGAATTTTAGCAATATAAAAATTAAAACATGAACATAGCAAATAAGGATGTACAAAGAAAAAATGAGAGATAAGCTAGAAAAAATATGCTGCATGTGTAACAAAGTTCAGTTCCCATAGTATGCAGTGAACTCTTGCAAATCTGTAAGAAAAAGTTGACAATCCCTCCTGAAACAGGCAAACTACATAAATAGATCTTTCACTTTAAAAGGACATAAAATGATTCCTAGGCAAAAGTTATTCAATCTTAGTCAGAATTAGATATATAAATCATAATGACAACAAAAACAAGTAAAAATACATCACCAGTCAGATTAGCATTTGATAACAAAATCATTAGATAACACCCATTGTTGGGGAGGAAGTAGAAAAATGGGAAATCAACTCCTTGAGTGAAAGTGGAAGTCCAGTTAGTAAATGTGAAGGCTATGTCTGGCTTCCTTTCCATTTAAAAGTTTTCTCCATCTGGAATTTTTTCTGGTATAAGTGGCAGGTTAATTTTGTTCTAAGTGGCTGGCCACTTGCCTCAACACCATCTTTTGAATTATGCACATATTTCTTAATGATCTGAGAAGCCATTTGTATTGTGCACCAGAGATCTGTAACTATATATTAAGTCTATTTTGAAATTCTTAACCTATTTCACTGATCTTTTTATTCATTTTCAATCCCCCAAAGTGGTAACTACTGTAGTGTTATATTTAATGCCTTGTAGGGCTTCCCTGATATCTCAGTTGGTAAAGAATCTGCCTGCAATGCGGGAGACCTAGGTTTTGGGAAGGTGATTTAACAAGATAACAAAAGCATTCAATATACTTGTACTTTGATGCAACAATTTCTATTCTCTGAATTCAACCTATTCATTGCATTATTTCATTAAGCTTGGGCCTATGTTTCTTTTCCATATTGATAATCTCTAGAGTGATCTCAGGCAATAAAAACCGCCAGCCCTGTTTTACTCTAAACTCCAGACCTATGTAACTAAATGTCCACTAGACATCTCCTCTTAGAAATTTCAAATATAGCTCAATTTCAGTATGTTGAAAACTCATGCTCTTTTTCTTACTTTGACCAGCATCCATTTCCCAAGCTTAATAAGACCACCATCTATTTCTATTCAGTTATTTAAGACTGAAGCCCAAGAGACGTTACTGACACCTTCTTCTTCTGTAACCTTCCACTTCTGATCTGTCACCAAATTCTTCTGATTTCATGAACAAAATATCTTTCAAGTTCGTTCCCTTCTCTCCATCTTGATCATCACAGTCTTAGGTATGTGATAATGTTCCCTCACCTGGGTAATTATCATTGTGCCTTCCTAATAGATCTGCATCCATTCTGATCAGCTTCCAATCTGTTTACTACGTGAGTGCAAGAAAAAGTGTTTTCAAGAGCAAAACCCAAGCCTACAAATATGTCCAATGGCTTTAGCATAAAAGGGAACAGAAGTTCTTAATTTAGGCTAAAAGTCCTGAATTGTCTGGCACTTGGTCACTCCTCAGTCTCACCTTGTACCACCTGCTATTTGTAAGGAGTCTGAAGGGCCCTTATATACCTGCTCCCTTACAGGTCTCATAATTGCAAGTTTACATGTATTTGTCTGACTTTACTCTCAGTCCTCACCCCTAGATTGTTCTATCCATGAGAATAGGAACCATTCTGATTAATTTTGGAGAAATGCAGGGTATAGGGATCTGGAGGTCTCAATGAGATCAAAGACATGTCTATTAGGAGCAAAGGAATGAGGTTTATGGAAGAATAGAAGGTTGTGGTCCTAAAACTTTCCCATTAGAATTTAAATGTTAGAAGTGGAAAAATTTTGCAAGTCTTAGGGGTGGTCGCAGGAACTGGTGTTTATGATGGTATGAATTGTACTCAAGATATTATGTACATGCTTCCTGAGAAATTAAAATCTTAAAGTTGGGGAACAAAACTAGTGGAGGTGATAGAATTCCAGTCGAGCAATTTTAAATCCTAAAAGATGATACTGTGAAAGTGCTGCACTCAGTATGTCAGCAAATTTGAAAAACTCAGCAGTGGTCACAAGACTGGAAAAGGTAAATTTTCATTTCAATCCCAAAGAAAGGCAATGCCAAAGAATGCTCAAACTACCGCACAATTGCACTCATCTCACACACTAAGTAATGCTCAAAATTCTCCAAGCCAGACTTCAACAGTATGTGAATCATGAACTTCCAGATGTTCAAGCTGGATTTAGAAAAGGCAGAGGAACCAGAAATCAAATTGCCAACATCCATTAGATCATCAAAAAAGCAAGAGAGTTCCAGAAAAACATCTGCTTGCTTTATTGACTACGCCAAAGCCTTTGATTGTGTGGACCACAACAAAGTGTGGGAAATTCTTAAAGAAATGGGAATACCAGATCACCTGACCTGCCTCCTGAGAAATCTGTATGCAGGTCAGGAAGCAACAGTTAGAACTGGACATGGAACAACAGACTGGTTCCAAATAGGAAAAGGAGTACGTCAAGGCTGTATATTGTCACCCTGATTATTTAACTTATATACAGAGTACATCATGAGAAACACTGGGCCGGATGAAGCATAAGCTGGAATCAAGATTGCCGGGAGAAATATCAATAACCTCAGATATGCAGATGACACCACCCTTATGGCAGAAAGTGAAGAAGAACTAAAGAGCCTATTGATGAAAGTGAAAGAGGAGAGTGAAAGTTGGCTTAAAGCTCAACATTCAGAAAACGAAGATCATGGCATCTGGTCCCATCACTTCATGGAAAATAGATGGGGAAACAGTGGAAACAGTGTCAGAATTTATTTTCGGGGGCTCCAAAATCACTGCAGATGGTGACTGCAGCCATGAAATTAAAAGACATTTGCTTCTTGGAAGAAAAGTTATGACCAACCTAGACAGCATATTAAAAAGCAGAGACATTACTTTGTCAGGAAAGGTCCATCTAGTCAAGGCTATGGTTTTTCCACTAGTCATGTATGGATGTGAGAGTTGGACTATAAAGAAAGCTGAGCACCAAAGAATTGATGCTTTTGATCTGTGGTGTTGGAGAAGACTCTTGAGAGTCCCTTGGACTGCAAGGAGATCCATCCAGTCCATCCTGAAGGAAATCAGTCCTGAATATTCATTGGAAGAACTGATGCTGAAGCTGAAAGTCCAATACTCTGGCCACCTGATGCAAAGGGGCTCAGGGGAAGAGACCCTGATGCTGGGAAAGATTGAGGGCAGGAGGAGAAGAGGATGACGCAGGATGAGGTGGTTAAATGGCATCACCGACTCAGTGGACATGAGTTTGAGTAAAGTCCGGGTGTTGGTGAAGGACAGGGAGGCCTGGAGTGCTGCAGTCCATGGGATCACAAAGAGTCAGACACAACTGAGTGACTGAACTGAACTGAACTGAAATTTGGGGAGTTTATCTTTTTACTTCTGCTTCCCTAGTGTTGCCTGGCACCTCATAAATACCCAGTAAACAATTTAAGTTAAGTTGAATTCAAAGGCCCTATTTTAAAGAAATTCTGGGGACTTCCCTGGTGGTCCAGTGGCTAAGACTGTGCTCCCAATGCTGATGCCCTGGGTTCAATCCCTGGTCAGGGAAGTAGATCCCACATGCTGCAACTAAGAGTCTGCATATTGCATGCTGCAACTGAGACTTGGCACAGCCAAATAAATTAATTAATTAAAAAAAAAAAGAAATGCTGCCACTCTTGTTACAGCATTTTTCCAGACTCATCCCACAATTACTTCCATCACATCTTGAAAAGAAATTAGTATCTTCTGTATTCATTTTTTCATCACTTGATCTCAAGCAGTGATTTCTTTTTTTTTTTTAATTTTTATACCACAGGAGATTTCCAAAATGAATTGCTGTTGCAGTCAGTGAGCAGTGCATATTTTTTGGCAATTATGACAAACATAACAACAAGAAACTTGGGAACAGGTTTTTAAAACCTGCTTCAGGTTCATGGGAGGATTTTTCAACTCAAGCAGCTGCAGACCTCATCAAAATTTCATGATATAATTAACTAGTTAATATGAAATGTTGATGACTAACCCCTGGAACTGCACATCCAAGCAGTCAAACTAGTATATTATGAGTCACAGAACTGTGAACTTAGAGTCAGTAAGAACACCCAAGAAAATCTGCGTCCATTCAGAGCTATTGATTGTGAAGTAAGAATAAGAGAAATGCCCAGTCCTATCAGAAATTGTGTCAATATCACATCACCAGCTCTTTATCTTGGACTAATCATATCACGGAATAGCTACAAGATATTATGAAAGTTTTTACCATTAAACATATTTACTGCCATTCAGAGGTGTTAAGTTTGATTCTCTGCAAATTAGGTGAAGAGTGTATAGAAAACTATCTCAAAATGTCCTTAAAATGTTGATTCTCAGGTCTTTGTATTTATTAAATTCATATTTCTAGAGAGGGGGACCCAGATAATGATATTTTTAATTTGTGTCCAAAGTGGCTTGTATGTGCTTTAAAATTTGACAGCCTCTAATACAGAAGCTTACTTAAGGATCTTATTCCTAGATTTGGAGAAGGCAATGGCAACCCACTCCAGTACTCTTGCCTGGCAAACCCCATGGACGGAGGAGCCTGGTAGGCTGCAGTCCATGGGGTCGCTAGGAGTTGGACATGACTGAGTGACTTCACTTTTCACTTTCATGCATTGGAGAAGGAAATGGCAACCCACTCCAGTGTTCTTACCTGGAGAATCCCAGGGATGGGGGAGCCTGGTGGGCTGTCATCTCTGGGGTCGCACAGAGTTGGACATGACTAAAGCGACTTAGCAGCAGTAGCAGCAGCAGCATTCCTAGATTGTCTTGGTTAGACATCACAACTGTTACACAAATGAATCAAGACTCAGTGATCCTGGGAGTATTCCCTGGTGTAAGTTGTTATTGCCAGTTTCTGACATTTTCAGCAGTGGAGAAGGTTCTGGTGTTTCTGTTCAGTTCAGTTCAGTTGCTCAGTCTTGTCTGACTCTTTGCGACCCCATGAAGCTCAGCACGCCAGGCCTCCCTGTCTATCACCAACTCCCAGAGTTTACCCAAATTCATGTCCATTGAGTCGGTGATGTCATTCAACCATCTCATCCTCTGTCATCCCCTTCTCCTCTTGCCCTCAAACTTTCCCAGCATCGGGGTCTTTTCAAATGACTCAGCTCTTCACATCAGATAAGTACTGGAGTTTGCACTGGATAGATCTCCTTGCAGTTCAAGGGACTCTCAAGAGTCTTCTCCAACACCACAGTTCAAAAGCATCAATTCTTCTGTGCTCAGCTTTCTTTATAGTCCAACTCTCACATCTATACATGACAACTGGTAAAACCATAGTCTTAACTAGACAGACCTTTGTTGGCAAAGTAATGTCTCTACTTTTTAATATGCTGTGTAGGTTGGTCATAGCTTTTCTTCCAAGGAGCAAGTGTCTTTTAATTTCATGGCTGCAATCACCATCTGCAGTGATTTTAGAGCACCCAAAAATAAAGTCAGCCACTGTTTCCACTGTTTCCCCATCTATTTTCCGTGAAGTGATGGGGCCAGATGCCAACCTATGTTTCTGTTAATAAGGAGAAATTGCCTGAAATTGCAAAGACAAACTTTGGAGTCAATTCCGTGGTGGCTTCATGGTAAAGAACGTTGCAGGAGACACAGATTTGATCCCTGGGTTGGGAAGATATCTGGGGGGAGGGCTTAGCAACTCACTCCAGTATTCTTGCCTGGAGAATCCATGTACAGAGAAGCCTAGCAAGCCATGGTCCATAGGGTTGCAAAGAGTTGGCCAAAACTGAAGTGACTTAGCATGCACTCATTCACTCACGGGTTATTAAGTAACACAGTCTTGGGTAATATATGGAAGTAAAAAGGAATTAACATGTTGCATGACAGCTTCTGCAATAGAAGTTTGTACAAAATTCTCTAGGAGAAGAGTAAAAGGCAAACACTCATCTGCTTTAAAGAATGAGAGGGATATTCACAGAGGAGTTAGCATTTGAGATGAATACTGATGGATGAAGGATGTCTGTAAGATGAAGAGGGAATGTAAGGGTAGGAGAAATGTGTCATCTTAGAGTGAACTGATTATGCCAAAGTCACAAGGAGCCAAAGCCTAGACAGTTGAAAGAAACAGGATTTGGCAAGTGATTGTTCTTTGGGTTAGCTCTGCTGTAACTGGCTCTGTTTTGTTTATTCCGAGAGGGCACATGGTGAACTTCCTTTTTCTCCTGCAGCTGTTGTTTAGTTGCTATCATGCCCAACTCTTTTGTGACCCCAGACTCCTCTTTCCATGAAATTTCCCAGGCAAGAATACTGGAGTGGGATGCCATTTCCTTCTCCAGGGGATTTTCCTGACCCAGGGATTGAACCCAAGTGTCCCACATTGACAGGCAGATTCTTTACCACTGAGCCACCAGGGAAGCTTTTTCTGCCGCAGAGTGGGTTGCAAAAGGCCCCACAAGGATGGCATGCCACGTGGGTTATCATTCTCCTCTTCTTCCATCATTGCCTCATCGGGACACACCCTAGCAGGTGTCTATGCAATCATCACCCACATGCTCACATCAGCCAAGCAATGCTTTCTGGTGTTTGTTCAACAGTTGGTTTATGTTACTCATCTGTGAAGCATCTTAATATGCTCTGTGATAAGTTGCTTCTCCTCCATGCAAGCTGGGGATGAGACTCTGGCTGGGAAAGTTTCATGCCCATTTTATTTATACAATCAGGATCTAAAACAACTCTCTTAAATGCTGGGTCTTCCTCTACAAACATTTGTCTAACTGTTAATACTGTTACTTATCTGTTTTGTATCTTCTTTCTGGAGGGATGGATGACCTCAGCCTGTATGTATGTTGGTGTGTATGTCTTTGCTATAACTCCTCACACTATACTGAAGATTCTTCTTCTCTCACTGTCTTTTGTTTATTGTCAGGACTTCTGGATTTAGAAAAAGTCTCACGGGGCTAGATAGTCCATTGTGAAATCTCCACAGGTCTTTCTTCCTAATTCTAGAAATAGGTGCTTTTTGGCATTGAATGAGACCTTACTTATAAAGCCTGCTAGGGTCTGGGTTCCTCCATGATGGGATGTTTCATAAATGAGGTTTGACCTCCCATGGTCACTTTCTCTTTAAAGAGAGTATTTCCCAGAGGCCTTCTGTTTGATGCGGTAGGTGGTACAAAGAGGGCCACACCCACAGCATGCTACAGTCCATGAGCCAGCCAGGATTCCACTTGCGCCTCAAAATGCCCCTCTTCCCCCCACACTCAGATCCCAACAAATATCCATCAATTATTAAAACAAAAAAAATGTTCTGTCAGTGGAATATCTTGAGAAAGTGATGGATAATGGATTTATAGATGCCTGCCAGTGAATGAAATTCAGTAATTTACTCATGCAGTAAACTTGGGTTGTGTTCTGATTATATGTCGTATGCTATGCTCGATGTTAGAGAGTCGGCATATCCATATGGAGGTCACAGTTCGAAGAGCATGGTGCCCTTGTGGAAAAAAATAAGTGTTATTTTACATTTGTATTATCTATTTTCCTTAAAGTCAGTGGAGTCACTTTCGTTTAAGTCATATACTGCAAGCCAGGAATGTGACAGGCTAAAGTTATTGCAAGGAACCTCTGATAGCTTATATTTTCCCATCATTATAGACTGAGTAGATAGACCCCCAATTTATATGTTCTCCATTTATTAGCTAAACAGTGGTAATTCCAAAAATTAGTTCAAATTTTCACATATATATAAAATACTTCAAATGTTTATAAAAATTATCTTCTTCATAAAATCAATAAAATACAAATAAAATTAATTAATTGTAATTTCAGTAATTGGGTATTTTCTTGGCAGATATTCATTAGTGATATTACAATCCAATAAACAGCTTTTAATAAATGCAAACTATGTAAATATTTAAAAGGAGAACTGTGTACTTTTAAAAACAGAAACCGCTCAGAACCACTGACCATTAAACTGTTAAGATGAATGAGCCTAAGTCATGTTTATTTTGAAACAAATAATGAGTAATCACTTGCCTGCGTACTAAGTCACTTCAGTCATGTCTGACTCTTTGTGACCCTATGGACTGTAACCCACCAGGCTCCTCTGTCTATGGGATCCTCCAGGTAAGAATATTGGAGTGAGTTGCCATGCCCTCTTCCAGGGGAACTTCCTAATACAGGGATTGAACCCCTGTCTTTTATGTCTCCTGCACTGGCAGACAGGTTCTACCTGGGAAACTCTGAGTAGTCCCCTAATATTCCTTTTTTTTTTAACAAGGAATTTTCCAAGTTTTTGAGAATTTAATATTATTCTTTCATTTATTCCACTAGTTTTATTGACTGCCTACAACTAGGCACCCAATGCTGTATCTAGCACAAAATATTGCACAACAACCTGACAAATATTGGAGAGAGTAACTATGTAAGAAGATATAAATTCCTTTTTTTGTGACAAATTTGCTTTTCTCATAAATTTACAGAAAGTTGTTAATGTTTCAAATAAAACATTATTGACTCTGATAAACAATATGGTTTTCAATATGAATGCAGAAAAAAATGAATGAGGCAAAAAAATTTTTTTTTAATTACAGAAATTGTAAATATGGTTAGATTTCCTTGCAGTTGCTTTTGGGCCTAAGGCTTGAATTACCTTTTTAAACCACATATTTGATACAAAAATGTTAAATAGTTTTAAGCTTTCCAAAGTTCAAAACTTAATAGATTTATTGAAATAGTCTCTAGTAGAATTTTTAAAATGTAATTTAATTATTTTACTTTGGGCTTGCTGGGTCTTGTTGCTGCACGGGCTTTCTCTGATTGTGGTGAGCTGGGGGCTCCTCTCTGTCTGCCATGTGCAAGCTCCTCATTGCGGTGGCTTCTCCTATTACAGAGCGCAGGCTCTAGGACGTGCGGCTCAGTACTTGTGGCTCACAGGCTCCAGAGCACAGGCTGAGAAGTTGTGGTGCATGGGTTCAGTTGCCCTGTGGCATGTCAGATCTTCCCGGATCAGGGATGGAACCCGTGTTCCCTGCATTGGCATGCAAATCACTGGACCACCAGGGAAGTCCAATATTGTTTTATATTCACAATTAGTAGTAGAATATAAGCACTGAAAATAAAAACTGAGTATAAAATTGCATGTGATTATCTGCCACGTGTATTTTACTGCAATAGAGCTAGCAGACCAAAAGACTTTCAGAGTTAATGAAAGTATTTGAAAACCTCCTTAACTCCTAAAGTTACAGTGTATTTTAAACGAACATTCACTGCTTTTGCATGTATGATGAAATTAATTGTTTACCATTTTTAAAAGCATCTTTATTTTTAAGGATCTTATACAGTTTATTTAACTGTCTTTGAATTTCAGGGTGTATTGCACTTAAAATGAAAGGCTATCAAAACTTGCTGAAAGATAAGTGAGTGCTCCAGTGGTTGAGTTATGTCTAGAGTCATCTGATTCTTTTTAGCAATGAGCGAAATGAGTACATTGTGACAATTTACCCATCTTTTCAACTTAACTGCATAGATATTTAATTAAGAGCTTGTTGCTTACTAAGGGTTATTAATAGATCAAGATGGTATTTGTGGAATCTTAGGTAGGTTGTGACTTTTCCGACTTTGACAGTTGATAAATTGTGAGTTTGACACATGCTAGAGTCTCCCAGACCCCATCCTGAAAGCAGTCTCAGGACCAAGTGGTGATGTATGGTAGTTGGATTCTCTGTTAGGGTGAATATTTGATTTAAATAGTACTCTAATTTTAAAATGAAATAGAAACACTACTAGAAACTGAATGGACTCACCAGAGAGGATGAACTCAATAGAGACACTATTAAAAACTGAATGGACCTGGGAGAGACAATGGACTCAACAGAGACTCTACTAGAAGCAGAATGGACTCAACAGAAACGATGAACTCAATAGAGAAACTGCGAAAACCGATTGGACTCAGTAGAGACAATGGACTCAACAGGGACACTACTAGAAATGGAATGGACTTTCTTTTATTGTCTAACTCCATATTTGTCCCTCTGGAGGTACCTCCCAGCTCTGACCATAACTGTAAATGTTATCTCACTCAGTCTGAGGAGATGTACCTGGTGAATTGGAATCAAATTTGTGGGTTTGACTATTATTTCATGTCCATTGCTATCTTCTTATCTTACCACTTGTCACAGGGGCTTTATATTAATATTGTTTTGCTAGATTAGTAAGTCTTATAAATGTCTGTTCTCAGCAAGAACTCAAACTTTCTTTTCTGGTGGGTGTGACCAATTAGTATAACTTCACAGAGATACTCATTATTCTCTATAACAACTTAAATTACTCAGATAGAACTTAGGTGTTTTTTCCCCCTCTTTAGAATTTTTTCTAAATTGTAAGTATACAACTGCTTCTTTACATACACATTTAACATTACACCAGATTCCTGGTTAATAGCTTTTCAAAACTTTGAGAAAAACCTTGAAAAAGGTTTCACTTGTCATTTGAAACATTATCAAAGAAGGAGAAGAAAAGATGGAGAAGAAAAAGGCAACCTACTCCCATATTCTTGCCTGGAAAATCCCATGGACAGAGGAGCCTGGTGGGCTATGGTCCATGGGGTCACAAAAGAATCAGACATGATTTAGTAACTACACAACAATACTCTTACAAAGATTACTAGGAACATGGTTGTCATGGTTATGGAGGAGGACCTGGAGGTGGTAATTTTGGAGATCTCTCTGGTTATGGAGGAGGAAGAGGAAGATATGGTGATGGAGGTCCTGGATTTGGCAACCAGTGTGGGCACTAGATGTGGTTATGGCAACTGTGAAAGTGCAGATAATGGAAGTGGAATTTACAATGACTTTGGAAATGATAACCACCAACTTTCTAATTATGGTCCAATGTAGAACTTAGTTTTGAAGACAAAGCATTTCACATACTTCAAAGACATGGAAACATTTAGAAGAAAACTGTATTTTAAAAGTCCTATTTAAATTTGTGTGATATTAAAAGTGAGTTTTCCTTAGAAATATTTACGGAAAATTATGGTTATTTATTAAGCCCTTCTACCACTCATTTTTAAGTCATACCTTGAATGAGACTGACATATTTCTGGGTGGCAAAGTTCTTTCCCACAAAGAAATATTATGTTGTATCAGATGCAAGGAGGTTTCTTCTAATTCTAATAGTTTATGATTCTACAAAAGAAATATTTTTATAATAAGTACATTTTGTTATAAATTTAAGAGAGAGGGAAATTTGGAATTCTATTAAGTGAAGCTGCAAGTTTAAGGTTATGTGTAATTCCCTGATGATTTTTTGTGTAGTAAACTTTTCTATCTTATATAGTAGTAAATTATTAGTATTTTATACCACAGTACTTATCATACAGTGTGAACTCAATGTATTTTACAGATGCAAGGAGGTTTCTTCTAATTCTAATAGTTTATGATTCTACAAAAGAAATATTTTTATAATAAGTACATTTTGTTATAAATTTAAGAGAGAGGGAAATTTGGAATTCTATTAAGTGAAGCTGCAAGTTTAAGGTTATGTGTAATTCCCTGATGATTTTTTGTGTAGTAAACTTTTCTATCTTATATAGTAGTAAATTATTAGTATTTTATACCACAGTACTTATCATACAGTGTGAACTCAATGTATTTTTGGATTATAATCACATCTTCGGGAACAACAGTGATTATTGCCTGCTCTACCACTTCAGTTCACAAAAGACACATGAGGGCCTGAGAAGGCAAGAAAGATGTCCAAGGTCACCTCTGGTCTTAGACTCTTTTAATGCTTTTTTCTACACCAGCCTAGCCTGTCTATGTAAGATTTCATAACTTGAGCCATTTTTATTGACAGAAAAAATACCAGTGAGATAAAAGACTGAAATTAGTGGAAGTGAGAAATAGATTTAAGGGACTAGATCTGATAGACAGAGAGCCTGATGAACTATGGATGAAGGTTCATGACATTGTACAGGAGACAGGTAGATCAAGACCATCCCCAAGAAAGAGAAATGAAAAAAAAAAAAACAACAAATTGACTGTCTGAGGAGGCCTTACAAATAGCTGTGAAAAGAAGAGAAGAGAAAAGCAAAGGAGAAAAGGAAAGATATACCCATTTGAATGCAGAGTTCCAAAGAATAGCAAGGAGAGATAAGAAAGTCTTCCTCAGTGATCAGTGCAAACAGAGGAAAACAACAGAATGGGAAAGACTAGAGATCTTTTCAAGAAAATTAGAGATACCAAGGGAACATTTCATGCAAAGATGGGCTTGATAAAGGACAGAAATGGTATAGACCTAACAGAAGCAGAAGATATTAAGAAGAGGTGGCAAAAATACAAAGAAGAATTGTACAAAAAAGATCTTCATGACCCAGATAATCATGAGGATGTGATCACTCACCTAGAGCCAGACATCCTGGAATGTGAAGTCAAGTGGGCCTTAGGAAGCATCACTATGAACAAAGCTAGTGGAAGTGATGGAATTCCAGTTGAGCTATTTCAAATCCTAAAAGATGATGCTGTCCATATGCCAGCAAATTTGGAAAACTCAGCAGTGGCCACAGGACTGGAAAAGGTCAGTTTTCATTCCAATCCCAAAGAAAGGCAATGNTGTGAAGAGTTGACTCATTGGAAAAGACCCTGATGCTGGGAGGGATTGTGGGCAGGAGGAGAAGGGGACGACAGAGGATGAGATGGCTGGATGGCATCACGGACTCGATGGAGGTGAGTCTGAGTGAACTCTGGAAGTTGGTGATGGACAGGGAGGCCTGGCGTGCTGCAATTCATGGGGTCGCAGAGTCGGACACGACTGAGCGACTGAATTGAACTGAACTGAAAAGAGTTATATTATCTGCACAGTTATAAAAAGAATGGAAAATTTAGCCAATAACTGATAAAATTATTATTGATAAAATAGAAAAAAATTTTCATTATTGTTTTCATCCTGTTAATGATAGAAGTTGGAATTGTTCAGTTTTCCAAGGTTTATGATGTTAAAATTGCCTGGTCATTAGCACATAATTATGGTTTTTTAGAGGTAGGTTTTTTAGTTGTTATTCGATTGAAAATGATAGCATTAATGTAAATGTTTACCCCTTTTACTTAAAAGAATGATAGAAAGATACACTGGTAAATTACTATTTTTGTATTTTATTCATAATGTTGATCTGCCCTTTGATTTAGAAATGTAGTTTACTAAAACTGCTTTATATTTAACTAGAAACACTATATTAATTCTTAACGTCAATTTATTCCATTATAAATCTCGCAAAGAGTAAGATTATTGTAAAGTAAGTGGATGGAACCAAAATCACATTAATAATAATAACCTACAAAAAAACTTTTAAATTACCCATCAACATCAATATAGTTTGTTTTGTGAACATAGCCCTACATAGTGACATAAAGTTACACATGTCTAATGTAGGAGGATAGGGCACTTGTCCCAGAATGTGGCAGGCAGCCTGGTTTCAAATCCTAGTCTGTTAATTTTCAATCCCTGTGACCCTGGGAAGGTTATTTCACCTTTCTGTGCCTCTTTCCTTATTGCTAAAGTAAGTTTAATATTGGTATCTGCCTCATAGTGTTAGAAGAATTTCATGATTTAATATATATGCCAAGCATAGAACAAGTCTGAATAAGTGTCAATTATTATCATTACAACACAGAAATGTGCAGAATATAATAAGCATTATGCACGTACCATGTAAGTTTCCAGTTTTTTAAAATGTGTGATTGAATGGATGTAAATTAATCCTGTGCTTGCTGATATACTTGGCATATTCTATTCTTTCCTTTGGTGTGTTGTATTCATTTATAAATTCTTCAGTATATGTGTATGTACTGGATATGGATGTGAGAGCTAGACTGTAAAGAATATAACACAGAAATGTACAGAATATAATAAGCATTATGCACGTACCATGTAAGTTTCCAATTTTTTAAAATGTGTGATTGAATGGATGTAAATTAATCCTGTGCTTGCTGATATACTTGGCATATTCTATTCTTTCCTTTGGTGTGTTGTATTCATTTATAAATTCTTCAGTATATGTGTATGTACTGGATATGGATGTCAGAGCTAGACTGTAAAGAAGGCTGAGCGCTGAAGAACTGATGCTTTCAAACTGTGGTGCTGGAGAAGACTCTTGAGAGTCAAACCGGTCAATTGTAAAGGAACTCAATCCTGAATATTCATTGGAAGGACTGATGCTAAAGCTCTAAAGTTTTGCCGGCTGATGCAAAGAGCTGACTCATTGGAAAAGACCCTTCTGCCGAGAGAGATTGAAAGTAGGAGGAGAAAAAAGGTGACAGAGGATGAGATGGTTCGATAGCATCACCAACTCGATAGACGTGAATGTGAGAGAATCCAGGAGATAGTGAAGGACAGAGGAGCCTGGCAGGCTTCGGTCCTGGGGTCACAAAGAGTCGGACAGGACTTAACAACTGAACAACTGGATCAGTATATAAACTATTTTCTTGTGATGAGTTATGGTTTTAAAAAAAATGAAAGTGACTGTCTAGAGCATCTGTAGTCCTCCTAGCTGCCTCCTCAAAGTTACTTGGGTGCTGTCTCAGTGGTTTTTGCTTTTTTCTTTTTTTCCCTCTAGTGAACAATGAGCAGTAAAACTGGCTCTCAGGATGAGCAGTCTAAGTAGCTTGGGAGAGCAGGGGATTGCCTCCGGGTGTAGACTGGGCGGGGGACCAGGGCGGTGGGTGGAGAAGGATAGTGGGAGGAGGAGAAGCCCAGAGCATGCAGCAACCTGTGCTCTGACTCTGGGTTGGGCAGCAGGCGGGGTGGAGAGCCTCTGCTGAGATTAGGCGTGTTGGGTCCTTGAAAAGAGGCAGGTTGAGAAAAGGGAGAGGAAAAAAAGTTAAATAAGCTAATGTTTGCATGGCGTGAGATGCAGTTCTGAGGAGGTTAGCACTCTTGAAAACTTGCTGCGAAAAGATGGATGGATGGGGGAGGGGTGAAAGGGTGAAAGAAGTTGAAAGAGATAAGGAAAGATTGGAGTCACTTGAATAAGAATTTTGACACGCCTGACTCCTTATGACTCAGGATGATGTGGTTCAGGCACTGCTCGAAAGCCAGTTAAGAGCTCATTGAACTAATTTGGCCTAGATGCAGTATATAAGGACAAAAAGCTGTTGCTACATTCATAAAATCCCAAATTTGGTTTCTGTAGCTGGTGAGGAACTTTTGTCCGATGGTAGAGTTCATAGTAAACTGAAGAAGCACTAAGGGCAATGATATGCTTTTCAGTTCGATCTCTTCAGGGACTTTCCTAAGGAGATTGTGAACCGCCCCAGAAACTTGCCCAAGGTTATGGTTGTGCTAAAAATGATAAACAAAATGGTAGAAAGACAATAAAGGACAGGCTGTGGGGGAAAGGGGTGGGTAAATAGATCTGGTCCTTTTAATTGAAATTGATCTTTCATCAGAGAGGGCACCCATCTGCTGATACACACCCACTCCTCAGTTGCAAACAAACCATTCTTTGAACCCTCAAGCATTTCTGAGATTTCTTGGAGGATTTCCTCAAAGTGTTCCTGAGCTGATCTGGTGGTGCCAAGTGGACCACTTCCCTTGCCCAGTCAATGCCCCCTCTCCCACTGAAGAGAGTTGGATCCCATGAAACAGTAGTCTTGGTGAGAGGAAAAAAGAATGTCATCCTCTTTTATAATGGTGAATGTGTTAGTTGCTCAGTCATGTTCAACTCTTTCGTGACCCCCATGCACTGACTGTAGCCTGCCAGGTTCCTCTGTTCATGGGATTTCCAGGCAAGAATACTGGAGTGGGTTGCCACTCCAGTGGCAGGGTTCCTTCTCCAGGGGATCTTCTTGACTCAGGGATTGAACCTGGGTCTCCTGCATTGCAAGCAGATTCTATACCCCCTGAGCCACCAGGGAAACCCTTTATTATGGAGGGCTTATTATCAAATTAATGATGCATTATCATATCTTTCAAAGGTGAAGGTTTTTGTACCACGGTCTCCTGAAGCCTCCAGAGAAAGCAATGGCACCCCACTCCAGTACTCTTGCCTGGGAAATCACATGGACAGAGGAGCCTGGTAGGCTACAGTCCATGGGGTCGCAAAGAGTCGGACGTGGCTGACGTGACTTAGCAGCAGCAGCAGCAACAGCTCCCCAAGTCTCAGGCATGGGCAAGGCAGGAACCCATACCATCCTGTTCTCAAGTGTGCTTCACTCTCCCAGGACAAGGCTTTGCTCCTGGGCCATGCCATGCTGGTCCCTTCCCAGTACTTGAGGCCTCTACCTCCTCTCCTGACCTCATACTTATTATCACTGTATCTTTTGTAAATGACTGCATTTGATTATTTTTTAAACACGTTTCAAAAGATGCTGTTGTTTAGTTGCTAAGTCGTCTCCAACTCTTAACTTAGCAGCAGCAGCAGCAACGCTCCCCAAGTCTCAGGCATGGGCAAGGCAGGAATCCATACCATCCTGTTCTCAAGTGCTTCACTCTCCCAGGATAAGGCTTTGCTCCTGGGCCATGCCATGCTGGTCCCTTCCCAGTACTTGAGGCCTCTACCTCCTCTCCTGACCTCATACTTATTATCACTGTATCTTTTGTAAATGACTGCATTTGATTATTTTTTAAACACGTTTCAAAAGATGCTGTTGTTTAGTTGCTAAGTCGTCTCCAACTCTTTGTCATGCTGAGAATTGCAGTACACCAGGCTTCCCTGTCCTTCACTATCTCCTGGAGTTTGCTCAAACTCATGTCCATTGAGTCAGTGATGCTATTTAAACATCTCATCCTCTGCCACCCCCTTCTCCTTTTACCTTCAAAAGATGCTAAAAGGAAATAAATAAAAAGATTTGCTTTCATTTTAGAGCTTTTAAAGCATTTTTTTCATAGAAAGCTCTTTTAGCATTTGATAACTTCAATGAATAAATATATAACTATATATATTTCTCCTTTTGTGGCTCTTCCTCACAGACAGTGGCTGCTGACATGTAGAGGCATGAACTGAAGTGCAAGTAAAGGTCCCTTTCTCTCGCCCAGTTGTGTGTCTCTCTGTGTGTATAGGCTCACCAGGAATTTAGACATGCATGAGGGACTGATGAGCTACCTAGGAGAGGTTCTCACCCATGGAGAGAGACAGGAGGACAAGTTTTGTCTAGGAAACAAAGACTGTCAGAGAAGCAGCAACAATCATGAATACACCATATTGTTCATACATCAATCTGTCTCTTGACATACTGATGCATACCCGATTCTATTGGGAAAGGAAGGGTTGAATGTAAAACTGAAATGATATCTTCACTAAAACCTATTGCTGGCAACCTAAAACATGGCTCCCAGTAGGAAAGAAGAGTGTGACACTGAGAGGGTAACAGGCAGGAAGGCCAGGGGTCTCCAAACGGAGAAAATAGCCTGTAAGTGTCAGACATTTTTATCTCTCTTAAGCGGCAGGGGAAACAAACTAGTGATACTTTTTCCTTCTCTATACAAATTTAAAAGGAGATTTCTCTTAAAATTCTGTGTTGCCATGATACCTGGTTTCACCTGAAGTTAACCAATGCTTTTTCTTATGGGAATGTTTATCTTAAGCTATGCTAATGTACTATGCATTTACCCCAAACTCTGTCTTCAAGTCGGTTCGCCTTTTGGGCTCAGAACCTACTTGATAAACCAGTATGTTATACTCCGATATTGTTCCTCTAATCTATGTAAATGAAACTATTTGTATGGTGATCTGCCCTTCTTCAAGATTCAAGTTAATCATTTTATGGCCCAAGATAAACCATTTGGTACCAAGATTATCCCAAAATACATCTTATGGGTGAGGGGCCTGGTGCCATTCTGAGTTTTGAGACATTCCTTTCTTTCATTTACAGGCTGCTTGTGACTATATAACATTCAGCTGAAGGCTAGCAGGGGAGTACTCTTCCTGCCCCCTTCTGATGCCTATGTCAGAAGCTTTCTCTATCTCCTTTATACTTTAATAAAACTTTATTACACAAAAGCTCTGAGTGATCAAGCCTCGTCTTTGGCCCGGATTGAATTCTTCTCCTTCGGGGGCCAAGAATCCTGGCGTCATAATTCAACAGCAACCTTTCAACACCTCTTCTTTACAGAACCCACTGTAGACTGCACAGTTTGAGGATGAGACAGGGGCACATGGCAGAAGGTGATGATCACAATGTAAGAGTGGCTTATCTCTGGAGCCATCAGCACTTGAGGGGGCCAGTGGGGAGAGGAAGAAAATGGCAGATGTCACGTAATGTTCAGTTGAGCACTTTCAGGAGCATGCAGGAGACATCCTGGGAATTCTGGGTGTTCTAGGCATATCTGGGGTACAGGATAAATTTCACAGGGAAAGGAGGTCCTCTCATAACAGCTGGAAACAAGAACCAACTGGACAACAGGTGTACCAAAGGTCTGTGTGCAGAGGTGTTCAGGTCTTTAAGTCTGTTAGATAAGTCGTAAATTAATGAATGGGTTCAGATATCTCCTGTAGGTCAATAAATACCATACGTACATCTCCTGTAAGGAAGAACAGTGTAACAGAGGAAGTGCTAAAAACTGCACCGGAAACTTTCTGGGTTGTTCTGTGGTCCCATCCTGAGGAAAATGGGTCGAGACTGACAACTTGGAATCTTACCATTAGCATAATATAATACCCAATGAACTACCTACACAGGCCCCATATGTTTGCTTACATGAAGTGAAGTTGTATTTCTCTAAACCAGTGAGGGGACAGGTTACTGGCTAGAAGAGTTTTCTTCACTTGCTATCTCAAGTCTAAATATCTGACCAAAATCTTCCTCTCTTCTCTCATCACTTCCAAAGATCCCCTGGAGAAAGGAATGGCTACCCACTCCAGTATTCTTGCCTGGAGAACTCCATGGAGAGAGGAGCCTGGCAGGCTTCAGTCCAGATAATTGCAAAGAGCCAGACATGACTAATATGTGCTCCACTGGACTACTTAACCTTTCTCCAGTTGCTGAGCCTTTTCATTCCTCTATGACGGTGCTCATGTGGTTTCATCCTGTTGTGTTGTCTTTCCCTCAACCCTCACCTCATTTCTCAGCCTGACAAATTCTTTATTAATCTTTAAAATACATCTCAAAAGGCTTCTATTCTTTGCAGTATCCCAACTTCCTAGAAAGACATCCTTGAAAGAACTACAGTTTCAATGTAATTTTTTTTTATACTATAGCCATAACTTGGGGCTTGGTTACAGTATTTTACCCACAGTAGAACTACTGTCAAAATTGTGGTCTGTCCTCTCAAACCCTGTTGCTGCTTTATTAACTAAGTTTATGGAATATTCAATATCCTCTGTTGACATTTCATCAATCTTCACAGCATCTTCACAAGGAATAGATCTCATCTCAGGAAATCACTTTCTTTGCTCATCCATCAGTTCAGTTCAGTTCAGTCGCTCAGTCGTGTCCAACTCTTTGCGACCCCATGAATCGCAGCACACCAGGCCTCCCTGTCCATCACCAACTCTGGAGTTCACTCAGACTCATGTCCATCAAGTCAGTGATGCCATCCAGCCATCTCTTCCTCTGTCATCCCCTTCTCCTCCTGCCCCCAGTCGCAACAAATTTTTCATCAAAGTTTTATCACCAGATTGCAACAATTCAATCACACTTTCAGGCACCACTTCTCATTCTCACCACATCTACAGTTACTTCCTCCATTGAAGTCTTGAAACTCTCAAAGTCATTCATGAGAGTTGGAATTAATTTCTTCCAGTTTCTTGTTAATGTTGATATTTTGACCTCATCCCATTGGTGCTAGTGGTAAAGAACTCGCCTGCCAATGCAGGAGACATAAGAGACTTGGGTTCAATCCCTGGTCAGGAAATCCCTTGGAGACAGAAAAGGCAAAAGAAGTTGTGCTCCAGCTGCTATCTCTGAGAAGATCTCTTATAAAATATTAACAGGGAAAACTAACATGTCACTTTAGCCAAGTAAACAGAAATTTATAGTCAAATTCTGCTGCCAAGGCATCATACTCTATAATACATGAAAAGACCAAGAATATGAAGATAAAACGCTCTATCAACCTCCCATGCCTCTACCCACCTGCCCACCAAATTAAAAAAAAAAAGAATGTTTTTTAAAACTTTGATAGATAATGATAGTAAGGTGGCATCAAGGTAAACATGATAGGTTCAAGGCTGCATTTTCTTAGCTATTATTAACTCTGAAACTTGGTCACATTCAGTTCTTTAAAATGAGTCACCCTCAAGTAGCAAATGAATTCCTCGTATATCTTCCAGAATATTCTAGCCGTTTCTCATTGGCAACAAGAAAAGCCACAGAAAAGGGTCATGTGTCCTTTTGAAGCACAAATGGTACTAATGCGGAATGATGTATGAAGCTGGTAGATAATTACTCTAGATTTTATTGTATATAAAACCATAGGGTTTCATAGTCTAGCAGAAAGAATCCATAGGGAAGTCAGGGAGATATTTTACTAGAGAACAAACAGTCTTCCATTAAAATCATATGATTATCAGAAGCAGGTGTACTTGTCATTGAATAAAGAGCTCAGGTTTATTCTTTCTTCTTCTGGGACAAATTTGTCTCTAGTTCTTAGAATAATATCAGAAATACAGTAGGAATTCTGTGATAAATATGGAAGAATACTTGGCAAATTTCATTGTGAATATTCTTCTACTCTCAGACTACAGACATTATTGAGGTGCTAAATTTCATTTGGATACATAACTTGTAAGCTTCTTAGAATATGGAGAAAATCTGGAGGAGAATCATAAAAAATTATTCGTGTTGGAAAGTAGGCTTAATGTGATCAACCATATGTATTCAGTCTAGAAAGCTAGAGCTTGAGAAAGGGTAGTTATTTTCATATCTATTCATTCAGCAAACCCTCAGTTCCTGCCATCTGCTAGGCACTATTTTAGGCATTTGGGATAAACAGA
Source organism: Aepyceros melampus (assembly GCA_006408695.1). Lineage (NCBI taxonomy): Eukaryota > Metazoa > Chordata > Mammalia > Artiodactyla > Bovidae > Aepyceros > Aepyceros melampus. Next base: position 99,898 of record SJXQ01006633.1, read on the forward strand.
CAAAGGAGTAAACAAACAAACAGTCCAAAAATTCCCAGAGTTATTGAAATTTATAGTCTAGTGGGTGAGAAGATAAGTATAATAAAATAATAAGTAAACTGTATACATAAGAAAGTGATAAGTGCATGGAAAAGAGTAATTTCCACGCAGGGAAAGAGTAATTTAAGAGTGGGGATGTGCCACTGTTAAATAGATGATCAGGATAAATATACTGAACACATGATTTTTGAGTCCAACTTTGAGGTAGAAAGAGAATTGTCCATGCAGATATCTGCAGGAGGAACATCTTGGGTGGAGGAAATACACGGGCAAATATCTTAAAGCAGAAATTCCTTACATAAATTTGAGGGGAAGGAGATAGTTCACGGGACAGATGATGTGGGGCCACCTTAAAGGTATCATGAGTAATTTAACTTTTATTCTGTTACATGAAAAAAATGTTGCAGGGTTGTAAACAGTGATGATGGGATTTGACTTTCATTTTCAAAGGACTCCTTATATTGCAATGTGGAAAATAGACTTTAGAGAGAGAGAAGAGCAACAGACATTCCATCTAGGAGGTTATTCCAGAAACCCGGGTGAAGGCTCTTATGTGCTGGTATAGTATTGGTGCAATGGAGGTGGAGTGGAAAAGGTCAGTCTTCATGCCACTCCCAAAAAAGGTAATGCCAAAGAATGTTCAAACTACCATACGATTGCATTCATTTCACTTGCTAGTAAGGTTATCTTTCAAGCTAGGCTTCAGCAGTATGTGAACCAGAACTTCCATATAGAAGCTGGGTTTAGAAAAGGCAGAGGGATCAGAGATCAAATTGCCAACATTCATAGGATCATGGTGAAAGCAAGGGAATTCCAGAAAAACATCTTCTTCTGCTTCATTGACTACACTAAAGCCTTTGACTGTGTGGCCCACAGCAAACTGTGGAAAATTCTTAAAGAGATGGGAATACCAGACTACCTTACCTGCCTCCTGAGAAAACTGTATGCAGGTCAAGAACAACAGTTAGAACCATGCGTGGCACAATGGACTGGTTCAAAGTTGGGAAAGGAGTATGTCAAGGCTGTATACTGTCACCCTGCTTGTTTTACTTATATACAAAGTACATCATGTGAAATGCCAGGCTGGATGACTCACAAGCTAGAATCAAGATTGCCACGGAGAAATATCAACAGCCTCAGATATACAGATGATACCACTCTAATGGCAGAAAGTGAAGAGGAACTAAAGAACCTCTTGATGAGGGTGAAAGAGGAGAGTGAAAAAGCTGGCTTGAAACTCAGCATTCAAAAAATTAAGATCAAGGCATCTGGTCCCATCACTTCATGTCAAATAGAAGGGGAGAAAGTGATAACAGTGACAGACTTTATTTTCTTGGACTCCAAGGCTTCCCAGGTGGGGCAAGTGGTGAAGAATCTGCTTGTTAATGCAGGAGACACAAAAGACATGGGTTTGATACTTGGGTTCGGAGGATCCCCTGGAGTAGGAAATAGCACCCCCACTCCAGAATCTTGCCTGGAAAATTTTATGGATAGAGGAGCCTGGTGGGCTACATTCATGGGGTCGCAAAGAGTCAGATATGACTTGAGTACACATTACAAAATATGTGTATTAAAAAACCTGCAGTGGTGACTGCAACCATGAAATTAAAAAAACACTTGCTCCTTGGAAGGAAAGCTGTGACATACCTAGACAAGTGTATTAAAAAGCAGAGACATTAGTTTGCCAACAAAGATCTGTATAGTTAAAGCTATGGTTTTTCCAGTAGTCATGTATGGATGTGAGAGTTGGACCATAAAGAAGACTGAGTGCTGAAGAATTGATGCTTTCCTGTTGTGGTGTTGGAGAACACTCTTGTGAGTCCTTTGGCCTGCAAGGAGATCAAACCAGTCAGTCCTAAAGGAAATCAAACCTGAATATTCATTGGAAGGATTGATGCTGAAGCTGAAACTCCAATACTTTGGCTGCCTGATGCAAAGAGCTGTCTACATGCCCACACACATGCACACATTCAAATGTAAGCTCAGAAGAAAAAGATTAGAGAGCCTTTTATATTGTAATTTAGTAAGCATTTGGAAAAGGAGGATATTAATATTCGAGAATGAATACATAGAAAGTGCTTAGTAAATTGTCAGTTGTTTTTAGAATAGGGGATAATAGATGAAAAAAGAAAGAATCAAAGAGATATTTGGGCAAAGAATTTATTGAGATGAAAAATTCAATTAGATAGCACCATTTATACAGCCTCAAATTGGGGATATTAGACTGTTTATGTGTCTCTCTTTTTAATAAAGAATTTACTATAAAAGGACATTTTATAGGTCTTCCCTTGTGTCCCAGCTGGTAAAGAATCTGCCTGCAATGAACAAGACCTGGGTTCGATCCCTAGATTGGAAAGTTCCTCTGGAGAAGGGAAAGGCTACCCACTCCAGTATTCTGGCCTGGAGAATTCCATGGACTACAGTCCATGGGGTCACAAAGAATCGGACATGACTGAACAACTTTCACTTCATAAAAGGAAATTTTATAAGGGAAGAAAGGGAATATGGTTAAGGAAAATGGAAAGATCTACTCTACTGTTTTTAAAATGCTCCCTGAGATTCAGTTTTGAACAGGGCGTAGATTGTGACACCTGGAAATAGGCAAGCTGTACTTACTGGATTCTGTGAAAAGTAAAATGGGAGAACCTACTTCATCTAATTGAGATCTTGGCATAGTCAAAGTTAATGAAACCTAGGTTTCTTAGCTGACTAAAGTTATAAAATGGGGGAATTTTCAGAAATAAGGTGTCAGACAAGTTCTTTTAATTTTTCCAACCAGAGGTTAGTCAGTCAGTTAGTTCAGTTGCTTAGTTGGATCCGACTCTTTGTGACCCCATGAACCGCAGCACGCCAGGCCTCCCTGTCCATCACCAGCTCCCAGAGTCCACCCAAACCCATGTCCATTGAGTCAGTGATACTGTCCAACCATCTCATCCTCTGTCGTCCCCTTCTCCTCCTGCCCTCAATCTTTCCCAGCATCACGGTCTTTTCAAATGAGTCAGCTCTTTGCAACTGGTGAATAATACCACCAGATCTGTGTTTTAGAATTTTGCCCCTTTTCCAAATTCAAGAATGATACAAATGGCATAGTAATACAATGTTTATATATTTTAAGTCAAAAGTACCTTAGCGTGAAAGGAAGTCATTCATTTTCTGGGTCAAAAGTAAAGTCTATGACCATGTGGAAGACAGAAACATTTTCAAACTTCTGTTTTTATTTCTACATCCATACACATTATTAATTCTGTTTAGCCCTTTTCACTTACGGTGGCATTCATCTCAAATCTTGCCTCTAAAATTGTACTCTCATAAGCTGTATGGCGAAAGCCCATCCAAGTCTGCCATCACTACCGCTTTCAAAAGTGCTTGTCAACCCTCAAGTGGAGTGCTTTGCCAGTTACCAGTGCAGAAACCACTCCCAAGATGAGTGGATTGTCTGATTCATCATAGAAACAGCAGGTGTGTGTGTGTGTGTGCATGTGTGTGTGAGTGATACTTCTGAAGGTGGGTTTGAAGCCAATCAGAGACTTTAAAACCTCACCATATGCCCTTATCATTCGTAAAAACCTCTCCCTCTTTCTTTAGAATATCAACTCAGCTCATGGGGATTTTTCTTTTTTCTTCTTCATAGCACACAATCTGTGTTGCTCTAAATCAAAGCAATTCCTGATAGAGAAAGCTTGGATCAGGCCTCTCTGGAAGGCTTAGATATTTTTCCCAGGTCAAACAAGACAAAAATTAATCCTGAGCTTTTATATTCAGAAGGGTAAGAAACTGTTTTGTGCCTTAACACTGTCAGGGTTCTTTTTTTAGACCATGGCTTGAGTATATTCACCTTCTAAAAAGGAACTAACTCAAAGACATGCTCATTTATAACATCATAAAAGATGATAATATCAAAGAAGATGTTATTTTGGAAGGGTAAAGATGAAGGACTTAAAGATTTAAAGATTAAGAAAAGAATTATAACTTGTTTTTTAAGAAAACTGTTTAATGCTGTGTAAAATACATGTTATTTGGGATTTTAAAAACTTGCTAATAAGGATTGTAAATTTCAGAATTTGATTTCTAAAGAAAAAAACAACAGCAGTACATATTCTTCTATGTGAAAGCTACTTTGTTGGCTTAATCTACAAACAGATCTTCATTAAGAAAAATACACACACACCAAGCGAAAACTGCTTATTCAGTGACGCTGCTCACCAAAGGAATTATTCTTTGACTCTGTTTTTAGTTGGGTGTGGGAAGGTAATTTTCCCTCTTGGCTGCAAGCTTGGAGAGGGGCCAAAGTGAACACCCATGTGAACACAAAATAATTAGGAAAGATTCACTCTGAATCAGTATGTTCCCATGAACAAGCTGGGATTTTTAAATCTCTGATTGAAATTGCTTAAAATATAGACTTGGGAGTGGGTAAGAAGTGATAAGAGGAAAAAAAACTAAATCAGGAACAGCTAAATATTTGTTCTAAAATAGTTAGGATGGACCAAAATGAACATTCAGAAGAAATAATTATGTAAAGTAAAATAAAGTAAAATTAAAAAATTAAAAAAGAAATAATTAGAGCCTTTATTACTTTTCTTATTAATCATCATTTTAAAAGAACAAGAAAAATTAGTATTATAATTTCTGTCTCACAAATTTCATTTTGGAAAGTATAAATAAAAAATTCTAGAAAGTTAGATATTCTCAATACTTAGAATAAATAATTCTTTTTTTCCTAAAGAAAGAATCTTATTTCAGTTTTCTGTTTATTAATAGATTATGCAAAGTCAAGTTAATAGCCTCTTGAGGTATTTTCTTTAAGAAATTAAAAATAACTTATTAGAGAACATAACTTTGTTTTTCAACTTTTACAGTTAAAGAATTTTATGGGATTGTTAGAGTATATAATAACATTATTGTATAAAATATTTGTTTGAAAGATGGGACCAACAAAAATTGTTATAGATAGTTGCCTAAAATGTACATGGTATACTTGTCTTCAGTGTTATGACTAAGAAGTCAAATTGTACCCATCAAGCTTGTTGGTAATACTTCAAATAGCTTTGGGGGGAAAAAGGCACAACCCAAGCATCATTATTTAATTCATAAGTGCAATTAGTTACAAGGGCTTCACCCACAATTCTTCAAAGTCTTAGTGTATTATTCCAACTAATAACAGTAGAGGTCAATGCTGAAAAGTTGATCTGGTAATAGTATAATTCTGAGAACTACTTTTCTTGTAATAACAATTACTTGCTCTGATCATGAAAATACGTTGTGTGCACATATATTGAAAACAAAACCTCATAGGATTTTTTCTTTTTGAGAAAAATTCTACTGGCCAAACTTATTTTCAAAATTTTGTGTCTCTGTACTTTATACATCTATCACCTAGATTTTCGTGACTCAGTGGGGCTGGGCTTTCCTAAGCGCCAAATGTGCTACGAGGGAGTAACACCATTAAATGAGGAGCATCTAATCTGATATCAATCCGTGTGAAACCAAACAGTCATGAAAAGATGCAATTTTCAATTAGTTGTTTTAATTTGTGATTGATTTAAATGTACCAGTATGAATAAAATGCATTTATGTATGCATATATATGTGGGTAAGCTATTTACAGTTATGTTATATATACATTTTTATGTGTAGAAAATGAAAATACACATTGATTAGCCCTTTTGAGGCTTTGAACAACTGTTTCTTCTTCCTGCTTTCCACTGCTTTGAGAATTTAGATAATTCATATGAGGAATGTACACAATCACATCCATAGTATGTACATCCTAATCACACAACACAGAGGTATTGTGTTGTGTGAAATAAAGAAAATACCTCAAGATTCCTCAAGGAATACAGTTTATGTTGGTCCCATCTTTCAAGCAAATATTGTATACAATAAAGTTATTACATACTCTAATATTCCCATAAACTCTTTGACCATAAAAGTTGAAAAAGAAAGTTATAGTCTCTAATAAGTTATTTTTAATTCTTACATTTATGTTAAAGTAGAACATTTATGTTCTACTTTATTAGAACATAGTTGTAGTTGGACTTCCAGAATGACTTTATGGTGCTATATGATAATCTCCAGTGGAGAAAACATGGGGTTCTAAATTCAAAGTTTGGCAGATAAAGAAAAAGTTGGCTTAAAAAGTTCTGATTAGAAGCTACTGAGCCCTTTGGGAATCATTGTTGACTTAAGATAGAGAGACCTCAGCCCTTTTAATCAAGCAAATGGCACATCACTGAAATAATCTCAGCTCTCTCACTTGAGAAATATGGAGATAGTCACCAATCAACATCCACTTCTTTAACAGAAATATTGTGTTCATAATAATTGAGGAAGATTTTGAACTGGGAAGATCTGGTACAAATATAAAAATATTGGGTTGTCAACATTCTGCAACTTAATATATCACAGTTTTTACCTTAATATTTAGGTATAATCTCTATAATTTTACCATCTGAATATTTTCCCTTTAATTTTCCAGAAATTATTAAATGAGTAAAGTTTACCTTTTATTAGAAACAAAATACAATCTTAAATGCCATTTTTTATTAAAATTTTCTTTTTGTCAAGCTGATCAACTTTTGTTCATTACCTCACATCTGTATATTTTTACATGCTATAATCATGTTGTGTAAACAATTTTGCATGATAATTTTACTGAATATGGTTTTTCATTTTTAAAAATATTGTCACACTCCTTTTGTCTTATCAGAATGCTTTAAATTGTTTCATTAAGTCAATATATAGGGGGGGTTGACCTTTTTTATTCTCCTTGATTTCATTTTATAATTGCAGGTGCCCAATTAACAGCCTCATGAATTTCTTTTTGCTGTCCTAGATCCTTAAGATAACCTGTATTTAGTTTTCTCTTCCCTCCATGCATACCATTCTTTATAAAAGTCACTGAACTTAAAGGTAGTATTTTGTTTTGTTTTTCAAGTTCACTCTCAATTAGTAGATTAGCTTCTTGAAGGAATGGACTATATGTTGCTGATATTTATATTCTAGATCCCTACCATAGATGCTCAATAACCATCTATTGTATAAATAAATGAGCAAATTTCTGGAAATAGAATAACTATGACATAGATTTAAATCTTCATGATTCTTGAATACATTGTTCCCAAAAACATGGCATAATTTTAGAGCTACTAACTGTGTTTTCTTGGGCCAGTATCACCTCAGCATAGCCGTCATTATCATCAAAAATATTTTTGGACTTCTTATAGGTGTTCATTGGGAGGACTGATGCTGAAACTGAAGCTCCAGTACTTTGGCCACCTGATGCGAAGAGTTGACTCATTGGAAAAAACCCTGAAGCTGGGAGGGATTGGGGGCAGGAGGAGAAAGGTAAGACCAAGGTTGAGATGGCTGGATGGCATCACTGATTCGATGGTTGTGAGTCTGAGTGAACTCTGGGAGTTGGTGATGGACAGGGAGGCCTGGTGTGCTGCAATTCATGGGGTCGCAAAGAGTCGGACGTGACTGAGCGACTGAATTGAACTGAACTGATAGGTGTACTATATCATCTCTAGATTGTTATAATTTATGCTTCTTTGATTATAAACAAGGATGAACATTTTCCAAGTACTTTTGCAGTAACAATTTAAAATATCTATTTCTTCTCTTTAATGCCAAAATAATATTTTGGGTCAGTGATTTTTTTTTTATCATTTTAAAGTAAAACTTTAAAATAATAAGGTGAAGATAACACTACTGAAGTGATTTGAAATTTGGCCTAGTTTCTATAAATTAAATTTAACAATCCTTTAGCAAAACCACTCTCAGAATTTTGAATAGAGTTGCTTAATTGAAGATCTCACATTATAAAATAAATTTTACAGAATGAGAAATTGTAAACCTTAGGCTGAGGTTCTACTTCGGTTATGCAGACCTCAAAGTGCTGCTTTCCTGAATGTAGGCTTTACCCACTCATTCACTCTCTCATCTGTCAGCTCCTTGAACGACAGTGCAAGACTACATGCTGCATAAAATACTTGCGTGTGTGTATGCTCAGTCGTGTCCAACTCTTTGAGAACTCGTGGACTATCGCCCGCCAGGCTCCTCTGTCCATGGGATTTCCCAGGCAAGGATACTGGAGTGGGTTGCCATGCCTTTCTCCAGGGGCAAGGATACTGGAGTGGGTTGCCATGCCTTTCTCCAGGGGATCTTCCTGATCCAGGGACTGAACTCGTATCTTTTACATCTCCTGCATTGGCTGGTGGATTCTTTATCACTATGCCATCTGGGAAGCCTGCATAAAATCCTTGACATCCTCTAAATTTCTGTGTCCATTTGTTAACTCACTTTTTTTTTTTTTTTGTTAACTCACTTTTTTCTAGTCTCTTGGGTTACACTTCCTTCTCCAAGGAATTTTGAATCTATATTATTTCCTCTACATGAGGTTCCATTCCTTCTCACTTTTTTCCTTCAAAGTACTACCTAATTTTCAAGACCCAGCTCATCCTATGCATTTTCCATAAAGTTTCGAACTTCCTCAGCCAGAATTCATCTTTCCCACTTATATCTGTTTTGTTTTGATAATTTTGTTTTCAGCCCTATTTTAAAGCACATATGCTATTCTGTCTTTTGTCATAGGCATAGGATGGTGTCATGGTTAAAATCATAACCATTTGAATGCCATTTCTACATCACTGCCACCTCGGGCAAGTTTATTCACGTCTCTGTGCCTCAGTCTCCTCATCCATAGAAGGGGCCAATAATCAACCCTGCACCTATGTTTTAAGGAGGATTAAATGAGATAAGTGTGTGAAGCTCATACACCAAAGACTCAAAGTATATAAGCTATTATCTTTCTCCTAAGTTTGTGAGTTGCTGAAAAGGAAGATTCTATTTTAATGATCTTTGCATTTCTGATAATTATCACAGAAAATATCGGGTAGTAATAACATAATAAATAACATTTTAAGCTAGAACAAGTTTTCCAGTGGGTCTATATTCTGCTTTGGAAAACACCAATGCAGTCTGGATAAATCTGTAAAGGAACAAACAATCAGATTGATTAATAGTAAAAGTATTAGGAAAAAACAAAATCGAAAAACTGTATATCCTTGAAACTGCAGCTTCATTTGATGTGCTTGAATTGAAGAATTGACCCCTCCAACTGTTTTTCAAAGTATTGGTTGATGGGTAAAGTTGATTTTTTTGGGTAGATTTCTTAAAATTGATTTATTTTCATTTAAAAGATGCTACATGTAATAGTGGAATCTGAGACACAGATACATCATTTACAAGTGGAATGATCAAGACCTGGGTCCAAGACTCCTCAGCCAGTGTTAAGAGTACATTTCTAAATCCCCACGATCACCCATCAGAAAAACTAAAGTAAAAAAATGGAAAAGATTGTCAAAGATGTAGATCAATTGTAACTCTCACACTTGACAATTGCAATGTAAATTGGTAGAAACATTTTGGAAAATTGTTTGTCAGTGTCTGTTAAAACAAATGAACATGTACTTACCCTATGGCTTAGCAATTCCACTTGTTTGAGATATACCTATCTATCTTAAATGAATGGATATGTACACTGAAAGACACATGTATGAGAATGTTTATCATGGCACTGTTCATAACATCCCCAGATTAGAAGCTGCTCAAATGTTCATCAATAGTAGAATGGATAATATATTACAGCATATTCATATAATAGACTACTATACAGCAATGAAAATAACCCTTCCAGTCCATAATACCCCCAAATATATGAATGAAACATACAAACGTAATACCTGAATCGGAGCCAGTACATATGAGAACTGCTGCTACTGCTAAGTCGCTTCAGTCGTGTCCGACTCTGTGCGACCCCACAGACGGCAGCCCATGAGGCTCCCCTGTCCCTGGGATTCTCCAGGCAAGAACACTGGAGTGGGTTGCCATTTCATATGAGAACACGTAGCATTATTTCATTTATTCAAAATAAATGAACAAAGCTTAAAAGCAAAAAATAGGCAAAGCTCTGCTGTTAGAACTCAGGCTAGTAGTTACATTTAAAGTCCTTTCTGTTAGTGCTCTGGATCATGATCCAGGAGCTCGTTACATGAGATGTAATTATATGATAAAAATTCCCTGAGTCATACACCTGTGATAGGTCCACTTTTCAGAGGCACAATAGGTATACCATAATTATATTATATGTTCATTTAAAAAGGAATTAGGGGCTTCCCTGGTGGTCCAATAGTTAAGACTTCGCCTTCCAGTGCAGGGGCTACAGGTTCAATCTCTGATCAGGGAACTAAGACTCCACATGCCTTATGGCCAAAACACCAAAACATAAAATAGAAACAATATTGTAACAAAAACAATAAAGACTAAAAAAGTGGTCCACATCAAAGAAAAAACCTTTTAAAGAATAAAAAGTAACTGAACCTTCTCTGAGTCTGTGTAGAACTTCTTAAAAATTTGCTTTTATAAAGAACTTTTCGAATCCCTTTACAGCAGGCAGCAAAATACGTTGTGAAGTCCCTTTCCTAAGCCCAGGACTTCTTGGGTCCAAGAGGCATCCACATTTATGCTTCTCCATCTGGAAGACCAACTCTAAGGCTACCTTCCAAGAGTTTGAAGCAAAAAAAAAAAAAAAAGCCCTTTCCCTAACCTTTAGTATTCTAACTCAGTCACAGTAGAATCTGACGGTAAGCTCTAGTGTTTACTCACCCTGTTTAAAATCTTGGGACTCTTCTTGTAAATGGAATTCCTCTGACACCACAACTATTTCCAAAGAGGTCAAGAATTCTAGGATGCTTCAGGAATAATTAATATCGACTATTTTTCCCAGTAGTCAAAACTAAGAGCTTATGTTCCACTCTTGTGTTCTCATTTCCTTGTACTGGAGGTCCATAGAGGAGAGTCAGTATTCCAATGGGAAGCTTGAAAATGGTTGGAAGCAATGGATGCCCCACTTCTGATATGACTAACTTGTTACGTTGTGTGCTGTGTGCTCAGTCATGTTCAACTCTTTGTGACCCTGTGGACTGTAGCCGGTCAGGCTCCTCTGCCCATGGAATTTCCAAACAAGAAAACTAGAGTGGGTTGCCACTTCTTTATTCCAGGGTATCTTCCAGACCCAGGGATCAAACCCACATTTCTTGCATCTCCTAGCTTGTTCTACACGTAGGCGAAGGAGGAGAGTGATGTATGCTTAGGGTGACTCTGCCCTGTCTCTTCTTTCTGGGTTTAGTTTGGCAAAGAACTGCTTATATTACCTTTATTTTGCTAGAAGGATCAGGAAACAAGAAAATCTGTCTCATATGCAAAGTACCTAAGATTTTTCCAGGTAGCTAATATAGAATAATAATACAAATTTCTTCTTGCTAACTTTAATTTCATTGTGTGCCTTTAGTTGGGCATCAGAATGAGCTTGATGCTGTCCACAGTTCACTTATTATCACATTCCATGAGATTATGAAGAGTTTAAAACATAATTAGTGTCATTTCTGCTTTCAGTGATAATTAGATTATATATTTGTTGTTCTTTTCATATATGATATAAAAATCAGCTTGCTGGCTAGAACCAGTGTTTTCACTCGACTTGATGTAGGGCAAAACTGACTTCTTGTACAATATCATGGATATTTCTTCTGTCTGGCTCAGATGCTTAAATCTCCACTTGGCAGATGATCTAACCAGCCCTTCCTTCCACTCATGGCAAAATCTTACTGCTTCTTCCACCTTGTTTAGTCCCTCAGTCATGGCCAACTCTTTACAACCCCTTGGACTGCAGCACACCAGGCTCCTCTGTGCAAGGGATTTCCCAGGCAAGAATACTGAAGTGGGTTGCCATTTCCTTCTCTAGGGAATCTTCTTGATCCAGGGATCGAACCAGTGTCTCCTGCATTTGTAGGCAGATTTTTTTTTTTACCACTGAGCCACCAGGGAAGCCTCTTCCACCATGTTACGTTCCAAATTTATTTCCTTCTTACTTTTGCAGCCAACAAGAATTTTTTTTTTCTGGCTTCTAGACCTTGTGTCTTTCTCTCCTTCTCTCTGTCATTCTCTAATATTATAATATTGATTTTTTTCTTACTTTCCTCCAAGGCAATTGCTAATTGCATATATGAGTGCTTTCACTGTTTCTTGTATTTCAACTTTCATTTCTCGCTAATCTCTTCCAAGTTCCTCATGCTAGAATCATGCCTATTTTCTCTTCTTTAAACTTCTGTCTTCTGTCACTCATGCCCAAGTGATCTCATTTTGTTTAAAATAGCCTTCTCATTTATTTCTTTAAGTCTTTTCTTTATTAAGCCCTGTTTAGCAAAATATAGAAAAAGAATCCACTTCCTCATCTGTATCTATAATATCTTGTTGGGTGTACTCTATAGCATTAACTGAGGAGTTTAAGCCAAATATTTTAAGAATTTTTAACTTGCTAGTCCTAAGTATGTAAAAAATAAGATTCATTGGATGAGTTATGTTGGAAATTTTTTGGTTTTAAGTTATGTTGGAAATTTTTTGGTTTTAAATTTATAGGGAAACTTCATAGAACTTTCCTTGTCCCTATTCTGTGATATCTGGATAAATCATCATTCTAACCATTGTCCATCACCACCCAGAATCTATGTTATTATTGCTTTTGTGACCTCAAGTCCTAGACCTTGTGTTTTTCTCAAATTTGCCTTGGAGGAAAGCAAGAAAAGAAAAACGTAATCAATATTATAATGTTAGGGAATGACAGAGAGAGGGAGAAGAAGAGAGGTGGTCTAGAGGCCAGAAAAAAAATTGTGTTATGCTCACAGAATCATAAACTGCAGAGAAAAGGGACAGAGGTTCAAAAAATAAAAGAAGGAGGAGGAGAGAAGATACAACAAATGGAAGAAAATGATATGGAGAAGAGTAAAGGAAGACGTGGAAAGAAGGAAAAATGAAAACCAATGGAGATAAAGAGGAAAGCTTGTCTGGGGAAACTCTAGATGAGGGGAAAAAATGCTGAGTTTGCATTTACTGACTTCAAGGGATTTTTCTTTGCTAGAAACCACACGGTCACACATGGATTAGCTGGCTTGCATGTTACCATCTGCAGAGACACACCATGTCTTTGTACTCATGGCACAAAAGACTTCATTCTCTTTCTAAGAAACATTTGATTGTTTGACTGTCTAATTTATATTTGATGAATCCGCCTTAACATTTAAATAGGAGGTTACTGGCAAACACAATAGAAAAGGAGTAACCAACGGCTAGAAGTCAACCAAACAGCAACTGTGAACGGAGAAGCACATCTCATCTTAAATGAAAAATAACCTGATTCCAAAGGAAATCCACTGATGAATGACACCGCAAAGGATTAATGGCTGCTATTCCTGAGAAAATGCCAGTTCCTTTTTCAGATATTGTACGAGTATAGGAGAATTTAGGTACAAGTCAGTGGAGATGGATGGAAAGAACTAGATATTGTAAAATTCTTACCAAAGAACCATGTTTCAGTTGTTCCTACAGGCTAACGTTTCCCTTGAGATGACTGTGATCTCCTGTGGAGTTAACAGGGATGACAGTGATTATCTGGCCATACTTATGAACTCTCTCTTCTTAGAAGAGTCCTTAATGGCAAAGCATAGGTCAGGAAACTTGCCTTTTAATATTAAAGATAACAGTCACAACCATCAATATAGAGAATTATAGTTTCAAAAGTATATCATCAAATAATATTTTATTGACAGCCATAATCTTTATGGGTTTTCATTTAAAACTGTGAATGGAATTGAATAAGTACTTTAAAGCTCAATGTTTAAATTAGAATTTGTCTTCTGATTTACAGGGGCCATTCTTAGTATCAAGAATCATAGCCATAATATTCATCATGATTATTTTCCTCATATTTCAAGAAATCTAGAGAAAGAATGGCATTAAAATTAATTTCCTCTGATTCAAAGCTGAAAACTGGAATATTGAAATGCATCTTTGGCACCTTGTCACTTTGCTAGCATTTATTAGTATGAAAATTAATGTGATATCTCAGGGAACAGAAATTTTCATAGATATATAAGCCCTTAAAAGTATATATTTGTATTTGGGTGATGCATATATTGAGTATTTAGTCTTATGTATATATTTGTGTTTCCCTGATCTTCCTGGCATTCACAGAGCTTCCCTGGTGACTCAGCTGCTAAAGAATCTGCCTGCATTGTGGGAGACCTGGGTTTGATTCCTGGGTTGGGAAGACTCCCTGGAGAAGAGAAAGGCTACTCACCCCAGTATTCTGACCTGGAGAATTCCACGGACTACAGTCCATGGGGTCGCAGAGTCAGACATGACTAAGCAACTTTCACTTTCACTTTCTTTCATATATTTGTGCAAGACATATATGTATACACCAGAGGCCCCAAACTTCAGAATCTAATGCCTGATGATCTGAGATGGGACTGATGTAATAATAGTAGAAATAAAGTGTAAAATAAATGTAATGTGCTTGAATCATCCTGAAACCATCTCCACCCCACCTCCACCCACCCCAGTCCATGGAAGAATTGCCTTCCACAAAACTGGTCTCTGATTAGGGACAGATATATAGCATATTCTTATATATAGAAGAATAACTTAAAGTATAGACTATAACTAATAGGAGTTCTTTTGAAATCCCATCAGTATGATGGTTACAGTGACATTGTTTTCATAATTACTAATGGTTTGTAATATTACCAGCCATTTTAAACAGCAAATGTAATAATGCTTCATAAATAAGAGCATGCTGCAAAAGTTGAGGACAGGTTCGCTTAGAATGCTGCCACCTTCAGGAAATTTTACCTTATGATAATTTGTGTACATGATATTGAGGAACATATTCCTGTTTAAGAAGCTTTAAACATTCTCTGTGTTCAAATTATAATTTTCCTTTACTTGATAACAAAATGTTGAATAGTACTGTTATATAAAAAAATTATATTTTGGAAATCATTTGAAATGGGCTATGTTACTTTATTAAGAAAAAGGAATCATTTTTACTAATAAAAATATAATGTGAATTTTACATACTTTAAAATATTATCCTTGACTTAGCAAAATACATATGTTAGTCAAATGACTACATAATAATTGATAAATGACTACATAATATTCCTGCTTTAAAGGGATTAAATGATAAAACAGTTTACATATGCATTTAATCATGTAGCTACTAATATATTTATGCTTCATTAACTCTGTAAGATGTGCTGAAGAAAATTATGCTGTTATTTCAAAAATCATATTTCATGCAATACTGGGTTGAAATATTATTCATTATTTTGAAATATGTTCATGGTCATAGCTCACTACAATGTAAATCTACCTAAATCTAAGGATTTATAGAATTTTGTAATTGACGATAAACTCCTCACATTTCCTCAATTCTTACCATGTTTTGAAGACTAAAATCACAGATAAATAATAATGAAAAGGCATTTAAAAAAAATCTTTCTGTGTATAATAACAATCATATTTATGTTTCTGTGGAAGTAGCATTCTTCCAAAATACTCACTCCTATATGAGATATTATCTTATTCTTTTTAAACAAAAAGAACAAATATTAGCCAAAAAGTTCATTCAGGATTTTTCATAAGATGTTACGGGAAAACCCGAATGAACTTTTTGGCCAACTAAGTATTCACTCACCGAAATGATACACTTATTACAAAAGATAACCATTTTTTCCACTTCACCTCTAAACCTCTATCTCTTTTATAAGTATCTTTCTCTTCAATGATATTGGTAGAAACATGATGCATATATACAGACGCAGACATTCAGACACATACTCATGCACATACATATACGTATCCATGCACTTATAAATTTTATTTTTGTTTTAATTTTTGCAAAAATTGGATCACATTTTATAAACATAACACTTGAAATAGATTGTATCACTTAGCAACATATTGGAGATACCCACTCAGATTATTAGGTATGACAGATTAATTCATTCACATTCATGACTATACAATATTTTATACACACAGAAGAATTATTCTTTATTCAATAATTTTGGTTTTTATTTTTGATTTTTAAATTATCATACAGTATAATTGATTGGTGGGCTGTACAGTTTTTGAATTTTAGATTTGTGTAAAACTGAAATTTACAGGTTACATCAGATTACAGAACAATTTCATCACCTTCAAAAACTCTCATGCTATCCTTTTATAGTCACATGCTTCCCTCTGTGGGCTTCCCAGGTGGGGCTAGTGGTAAAGAAGCCAATGCAGGAAACATAATGAGAAGTGGTTCGATCTTTGGGACAGGAAGGTCACTTGGAGAAGGAAATGGCAATCCACTCCAGTATTCTTGCTGGAGAATCCCATGGACAGGAGCCTGGTGAGCTTCAGTCCACAAGGTCGCAGAGTTGGAGACAACTGAAGAGCATGCATGCTTGCTTCCTGCATCCCTAACTCTTTGAAACCATTGAACTGTTCTCAAACTGATAGTTTAGTTTTTTGGAAAATATTGTATACATGGAGTCATTAATATACACCTTTTGAGACTACAAAAGCTAAAGTGTGATGATTTCTTTCACTTAGCACAATGTCTTTGAGATTCAGCCAAGCTGTAGAGTTTATCAGTAGTTTGTTCCTTTGATGTGAATTTACAAAAGTTTATTTATCCATGAGAAATTGATGGAGTTTTTGGTTGATGGAGTTTTTGATTATTATGAATAAAGATGCTATAAACATTCAGGTACAGGTCTTTCAGTGTGAAAATAATTTTTATTTCTCTCCAGTAAAGGATTAATTTTGAAGAAATTACCCAACTTTTCCAAACTGGCTGTACCATTTTGTATTCCAGGAAGCGATATATGAGTGGTCCAGTTGCTCCACATCTTTACCAGCCCTTGACGTTGTCGGTATTTTTTATTTTAGTTGTTCTAATAGTTTTGTAGTAGTATTTTACCTTGGTTTTAATAGCTAGTGATGGGACTTCTCTGATAGCTCAATGGTAAGGAGTCTTCCTGCAATGCAAAGACCTGGGTTTGATCCCTGGGTCAGGAATATCCCTTAGAGAAGGAAATGGCAACCACTCCAGTATTCTTGTCTGGAAAATCCCATGGATGGAGGAGTCTGGTGGGCTATAGTCCACACGGTAGTGATATTGATATTGGATATTGATATATTGATATTAATGGCTAGTGATATTGATTATCTTTCCAAGTGCTGTTTGCTGTCTGTAGATCCTCTTTGGTGAAGTGTCTGTTCAATTTTTTTGTGGAAATGGCAACCCAGTCCAGTGTTCTTGCCTGGAGAATCCCAGGGACGGGGGAGCCTGATGGGCTGCTGTCTATGGGGTCGCACAGAGTCGGACACAACGGGAAGCGACTTAGCAGCCCCAGCAGCATATAGGTTTTTAAGTTTTCTTACTGTTGAATTTTGAGAGTTCATCATATAGTCTTGATATAGGTAATTTATCGTATATGTGATTTTTCAAACATTATCTCCCAGGCTGTAGCTTGCCTTTTGATTTTCTTAACAATGTCTTAAACAAAGCAAACATTTTTAATTTGAATGAAATTCAATTCATCATTTTTTTCTTGAATAGATTGAGTTTTTTGTGTCACTTCTAAGAACATTTTACCTAACCCCGGGTCACAAAGATTAAAAAATTTTTTTCTAAGTACTCTAAGATTTAAATCTAGGTATATGATCCTTGGCATAATGTATAAGATGTAGGTTGAAGTTCATTTTCTTACCGATAGCTGTCCCATTGTTCTAGCACCATTTCTTGAAAAGATTAACATTTTTTCCAATGAATGACTTTTGCACTGTTGTGGATCTAGTTTTAATTTACATATTTAAGTGTGTATATACACATATTATTAAAAATATACACATATTATTGGGCATCCCTGGTAGCTTAGATGGTAAAAAATCTGCCTGCAGTTCAGGAGACCCTGAGTCAGGAAGATCTCCTGGAGAAGAGAATGACTACCCACTCCAGTATTCTTGCCTAGAGAATTCCATGGTAGAGGAGCCTGGTGGGCTAAAGTCCATGGGGGTGCAAAGAGTTGGACACAAATGATCAACTGTGGTGTTGGAGAAGACTCTTGAGAGTCCCTTGGACTGCAAGGAGATCCAACCAGTCCATCCTAAAGGAGACCAGTCCTGGGTGTTCATTGGAAAGAATGATGCTAAAGCTGAAACTCCAATACTTTGGCCACCTCATGCAAAGAGTTGACTCATTGGAAAAGACCCTGATGCTGGGAGGGATTGGGGGCAGAAGGAGAAGGGGACAACAGAGGATAAGATGGCTGAATGGCAATACCAACTCGATGCACATGTCTTTGAATGAACTCTGGGAGTTGGTGCTGGACAGGGAGGCCTGGCGTAGTGTGATTCATGGGGTTGCAAAGAGTTGGACGCGACTGAGCAACTGAACTGAACTGAACTGAGCAACTAACATTTTCACTTCACTACATATATTGTTGCAAAGGAGGCTGTAAAAAAAAAATCCTGGTACATATATCCAAAGTTTGTATTTGTGATGGATTGGTTGTAAAGTGAAATTTCCTAATCAAAATGTGAGAAATTTTAAAATTTAATAGGTACTAAATGTATGGATATGAGAGTTGGACTGTGAAGAAGGCTGAGCATGGAAGAAATGATGCATTTGAACTGTGGTATTGGAGAAGACTCTCGAGAGTCCCTTGGACTGCAAGGAGATCCAACCAGTCCATTCTGAAGATCAGTCCTGGGATTTCTTTGGAAGGAATGATGCTGAAGCTGAAGCTCCAGTACTTTGACCACCTCATGCGAAGAGTTGACTCATTGGAAAAGACTCTGATGCTGGGAGGGATTGGGGGCAGGAAAAGAAGGGGATGACAGAGGATGAGATGGCTGGATGGCATCACTGATTCGATGGTTGTGAGTCTGAGTGAACTCCGGGAGTTGGTGATGGACAGGGAGGCCTGGTGTGCTGCGATTCATGGGGTCGCAAAGAGTCGGACACGACTGAGCAACTGAACTGAACTGAACTGTAAGATGATTTGTATCAATTCACATACCTACCAGGAATGAGAGAGAATTCCATTACCTGCACATCCTTTTCATTGTTTTGAAAGTTTGAATTACCTATGTTGGCCCATTTGACGGCTGAAAGGGCCATCAGTGGCCCTTTATGTTATGTTTATAAATATAACACAAATGTTTATGTCATTTGTGGCTTAAATGGTAATCTCTCTGATTTTAATGAAGTTGAGGTTTAACGTTTTTATTGGCTATTTGCATTTTTCTTTCTGTGAACTCTGTTCACATCTGCAATTGAATGAGCTTTGTAACTGTCCAGTGACAGGCAGTGGTTGTAGTTTTGAAGGAGAATCATTTTACCTCTGAGCCCAAGTGTGCTTCTTTGTAAAACTGTAGAAATACTTTTCCCATTCAATTACTGTGAGATTTACATGAAAATCACGTATAGGAAATCACTACTTGCTCAACATGTAAAAATAAAAGTATTTAATTGGACTATGATGGATTTTTACTATTAAGATCTCCTTTATTAGAATTTAATCTCTATGTCACACTGACCTTATGGGGTTAAGTATTTATTTCATTTCAATAACACATGTAGGAAATTTACTTATACATACAAATTTACCTTCATTTAGGAGATGGATGTTCAAAAAGAAAATGGAGAATATTGATTTACAGAGAGCAAGATACCAAAGGGGGTCAGGGCATGGAAGTAAGCTGTTGACTCGAAATGAATTTTGGTTTCTTTACTTAATTATTGTGAAACCTTGGGGGAAGTTATCTGAATTCCTTCAACCTTGATTTCTTATTTATGGAATGGGAGAACTATTATGGACTTTAGTTTTTGTGAAGATTAAATGAGATAAGGAAGACAAAGTTTTTAGAAGAGTGTCTAGCATTGAAAATTTCAAAACAAATGTGTCTACAGCCATTTTCTACATTATATTCAGTTAGTTATAGAAAAATGACACTGGAGCCGATTATACAGAGTGAAGTAAGCCAGAAAGAAAAACACCAATACAGTATACTTACACATATATATGGAATTTAGAATGATGGTAATGATAAACCTGTACGCAAGACAGCAAAAGAGACACAGTTGTATAGAATGGCCTTTTGGACTCTGTGGGAGAGGGAGAGGGTGGGATGGGTTGGCAGAGTGGCAGTGTAACATGTGTGATATCATAAATGAAATGAATCACCAGGCCAGGTTTGATGCAGGATGCAGGATGCTTTGGACTGATGCATGGGGATAATCCAGAGAGAGGGTGTGGGGCAAAAAAAAAAAAAATTAATTTAAAAAAAAAAAAAGAAAAATGAATGATCTAGGAGCCTTGTTTTGTACATAGTTTACAGCCAACCTTTAAACGCTGGATTACAACTATTTAAGGATTGCACTTGTTTTGTCTAACCAGGTAACCTTTGTGAGTGTTGATACCTTCTAAAGACAGAATATGTGTGTACATGTACACATACAGCAAGTATGCAGAGGTAGCTCAGTTTTTAAGACAATTTAAATGTTTTCATTTAATGCCTTACTCATAAAAGTATCTTCTGTTTTATAAGCAAAGGGAAGGAGCATAAAGTCCCAATTCCAGTTGATCATACTCTGTAAATTACTTTGCAACTTGATTTTTAAAAACTGTATTCATAGAGAAAATAAGGATATATATATGAAAACAAAGGTTCCTCAAGAGAAGGACAAATTGATGGATACAAGAGCTAAACACTTTTTACTATGCATGGCCTGGAGCTTTTTGTTTTTAATCTTGATTGCTTCCTAGGTTTCACAAGATATTTTAGGTCTTTTTTTTAACCTTGTCAATCATGTTTGTTTTGTGTTATGTTTGTGTGTGTCCCTGGGTCTCTATTTCAGTGAGTAACTTCTTAATCAACCATAAAACTATTCAATAGCCTTGACAATATGGACCTTTGTTGGCAAATTCAAAAGGCATAGTAAGATGTACTAATTTTTATATGGTGACTTTGTAGCCCATGACTGACTTTCTTAGTATTTATAAGCTTTTTTTTTTTAAAGAAAACCCTTTTTTTTTTTTGAAGAAAAACCATTTTTACTTCTCTTTTCCCAAACTTCAGACTTTGTATTTATCTCAAAAATTATTGATCAAAAGAAACCAGGCACACAACAGTATAGACTTTATAATTTTACTCGTATTGAGCTCATGCAAAGAATATGCAAAATTAATTTTTGATGTTAGAAAAATTCTGGTGATTGGAAAGTGGTATGGAGAAATTTTCTAGAATGACAGACATGTTCTTCTGTACCTCGATCTGGATGTTGGTTAACTGGGTACCTATTTCAAATTTCATTGAACTGCACAATAAATATTTTGCCTTCTCCTCTATATAAACTACAGGGCAAACAATGTCACATTTTGATTGTATATTTGTTTTTTGTAACCAACTATAGAAGGAGAAGTGATCATCTCTACTGGAATAATAAGGGATGAACCATTTTGACTTGAAATCTTGCCCAATATCAAGGTCCTAATGAAAATAAAAGACTCAATTATAATACTTTTAAAATTTAGGGCTCATTATACACAAATATAAATTGATATATTTGATTATTTTTTGTAATTTGCATTAACGGAGATTACTTTAAAATCATATGGTGGTAAGCAGGCAGTTGCTACATCCATGTGCAAGTAATATAAATAAGTTGGAGACAGAATATAATTGTGTGTGTTTATAAGTGTAAAATAGCTAAATGCAGTTCAATAAAACATATACTCAGCGCAATTCAATGTGCATTCTTTCTCCTGGAATAAGTAAAGTGTGTGAAATAAGTAAAACAAGCGTGAATTACTCTAGTTGAACATTAAGCTGAGTGTAAGGCACCAGTCCCTGATAAGAAAAGAATGTGGATCTGTTTTTCAGAGTGAGAACTGTTAAAGAGGTGCAGTTAGCTTTGTCAATAGCAACTGTAAATAGCAAATGAAACAGAAAAACAGTGATGAGTTCTAGAACATTTGTTTCAATCTATTTCCACTTTATTTGCCTACAAATTTTCAAAGGTATTAGTTTAAGAATAACGAAATGGAAAAATACATTCCGTCTTTTAAAATGTGAAATAAAAGTTTTTAAACATTCTTGTAAAAATATCTGATACATAGATATAAATTTGAGTTAAGAGGAAATCATATTCTTCTTTCCTTAAACCACGATGTCAAAAGGGTGCCTAACTTCCTATCCTCCTGGCTTTGGACCTGTACAGCCACCCCTTCTGCTGCTCATACGGAATTGTTGCAAAGACTTGAGACTTGAGGAGTCTTTAAAATCCTGGGACATCCGAGATGCCTTGGAAATTCCTCTTGTCCCTTATCTTGGAATTATCTCTTTAGAGTTTTGGGCACTTTGGGCTTTATTATTCCTCAGCCTCTGTGGAATCCTTTTAACAGGGAGCTGGGGGTGGAGGATGGAAGTCTAGTTGAGCAAAAATCTTTTGAAACCTTAATATGGGAAGAAGATATGGTCAAGTTGGGCTTTGTCAAGAATTTGGAACTTCTGAGTTTAGAAAATATGCTTAAAACATGCCTAAGTGTCACGGTAGAAAATATTTGGAGACTCATTTTGTTTCAAAAACTACCCTTGAATTATGCGGGTGCAGTTCAGGGGAGTTAATAAACCTGTCTAGGCTATTGAATAAACAGACCAGGGCAAGGACTTAAATCTAAGTAGTCCCTACTCATTTAAAAAACAACAAAAAAAGCATCAATATTCTTTAACATGTCTAATAAAATGACAAAGTGTTTTATGAGAAAAATTAGCAATTTCATGCCCATTCCTTATGACCTGCCTACCAGGGGCAACCCACTTGCAAATCTGCTTCTTCTAGAGTTTCTTTCATATTTTAAATGTACTCTTTAAGTTTAAAAATTGAGGTACAATCCATTAAATTCCTTTTATGGAATATGACATGATCATTTAGCTCTTTTTAAAACCAACAAATGGAAAAACAAAACAAAACAACCACCTGGTTTTGATACAGACGTTCCTCTCTCAACACATGGTCCCAATGCAGCTATGCCATCACTTGGGCTAAGCGGAAAATTCAGTTTTCATTATTCTGTCTGTATTGTTCACAGTGAATTACACAGCACATATGATCACATTTCCTTTTTGTGTGTGCAGTTTTCCATTTTCCTTGGAGTTTGTTAGCAGTCATTTCACTGCTTAGATTTCTATGTACTTTTCATTAAATAATTCCCAGTACTTTCACAGAGCTCTGAAAACTTAATCATTCACCTAGGTGAATGAAAACAACTTTCTTTGCTTATTTGTTTAGTTGTTTGACTGTTTGTTTTTTTTTTTTTAAGCTTCCCTTCTAGGGTATACTCTCTCAGCTCCAGTTTGACCTGCTGTTCTTATCATATAGCTTTAGGGCTCCACTTCTTTCTTAGTCTTAGCATTTCCTATTCCTTCTCTTTTGCTGGATCTCTTGTTCCCCAGGTCTCATCTCTCATTCCAGGTCTCATCTTTTTGCTTTTTAATTTCTTCCTTGAAGAGAACAGCTTCTGAGAAAAGGCACATTAGAAATCATTATTTTGAGACTTGACATTATGAAAATGCCTTTATTTTATCCTTACACTTAATTGATTGTATGACTAGAAATAGAATTCTAGGTAAGAAATTAATTTCCCTTTGAATTTCAAATATATTGCTCCATTATCTTCTGGCTTCTAAGACTGTTGTTCAAATTTTTATTTAGTGGGATTTTGGCAAAGAGAATACATATTTGTGTTCAGTCAGTGCTATTTAATCCTCTTCATTACACCACACTGATTTCTTATTCTCTCAAATATTTTCGATCTGTTCATGCACGCCTGATTTATTTTTTTTAAAGGGCAAGAGGTAAAGCATTGATTTGTACTTTCAGTATGTTATTATAACATGAATAATAATTTGTAAAAAATGAAAACAAGTTTTGATAGAGCAGTGTTACAATACAGTTGACAAAGAAAGTAAAGAGATCAGGAGAGTTCCAGAAAATATCAGAACTTTGGCATTATTGAATATTTTATAATCTTTCTGATTGAGTAGCTATTCCTTTTTTTATGGCTCTTAAATTTAAGATGGAAGCCTGAAAATTGTTTGGCCAGTTCTATAGTTTTGTTCCTGTGTTACTGAAATTTCTAAAACTCAGATTCTTTAAAGACTAATGATAGACACATGTTACAGAAAGAGTTCCATTGTAAAATCCTTAGTTATGCTTCACCTATGAAACATCATTTCTAGTAATATATCTCTGACATTGAAATCATATCCTTTATGTTTATCCTTGAGCCTTGTAACTGTTCATGAATTCAATTAGCTTAAATCCACAAGCGTCAGATTGAATGTAAAGAGATATAGCTTCTAATAGTTTTACCAATTTCTATTTCTATCTCAAACATAAAAGTTTGAAACATAAGCTTCTTTTAAAAATTTTTTTATTTTACTTTATTTTACTTTACAATACTGTATTGGTTTTGCCATACATCAACATGAATCCGCCACAGGTGTACATGAGTTCCCCATCCTGAACCCTTCTCCCATGTCCCTCCCCATACCATCTCTCTGGGTCATCCCAGGGCACCAGCCCCAAGCATCCTGTATCCTGCATCAAACCTAGACTGGCGATTCATTTCTTACATGATATTATACATGTTTCAATGCCATTCTCCCAAATCATCCCACCTTCTCCCTCTCCCACAGAGTCCAAAAGTCTGTTCTATACATCTGTGTCTCTTTTGCTGTCTCGCATACAGGGTTATCGTGCTTCTTATCTCTCACATTAGCACTTTTCTTTTTATAACTTCCACTTAATTCTGCACAATGATGAAAGAGGATGACATTGGATCAAGAATCAGGAGATCAACACAGGAGAGAAGAAAATGCTCAGGTTGCTGGTGAAAGAAAGACTGAGTATGATAACTGAATATCCAGCCTGAAGAGCAAACTATTCAGGTCAGAGGAGGATAGAGAACTCTGGTGGGTTTGTCTCCAAGGATTTGTATAGACTAGTGATATATTTGAATGATTTGCATTTCTCTCAAAGATTTCAGGCATGACAAGTACATACAAATCTGAGTAAATAAAAGCAGAGAAAAGCATGAGATATCAAGCTGTACAAATGTTAAGCTCGGTGTATAGAACATGTATTAATGTTGACTGTACATGGTAGACCTAATGGCAGCATGGTTTAAATTTGAATGTAGCAAAGTTGGACATTATTCATATGACCTTAAAAATGTAGTCAACTTCAGAAGAAATAGTTCATGGTCCTCCTTTGCTTAGATCTTATGTTTTGTGTTCTCTCTGGCCAGCATCACTTTGCCAACAAAGGTCCGTATTGTCAAAGCTATGTTTTTTTCCAGTAGTCGTGTACAGATGAACTGGACCGTAAAGAAGGCTGAACACTGAAGAATTGATGCTTTAAACAGTGGTGCTACAGAAGACTCTTGAGAGTCCCTTGGGCAGCAAGGAGATCAAATCAGTCAATCCTAAGGGAAATCGACCCTGAATATTCATTGGAAGGACTGATGCTGAAGCTGAAGCTCCAATATTTTGGCCACCTGATGTGAAAAGCCAACTCATTGGAAAAGACCCTGATTCTGGGGAAAATTGAGGACAGGAGGGAAAGGGGCAACAGAGGATGAGATGGTTGGATGGCATCACCAATTCAATGGACATGAGTTTGAGCAAACTCCAGGAGGTGGTGAAGGAAAGAGAAGCCTGCTGTGCTATAGTTTGTAGGGTCACAAAGAGTCGAAAATGACTTAGTGACTGAACAACAGCAACAACTGCCCAGCATACTTTTCCACAGAAAAATTGATTGATTCACTGTTTTAATCATGGAGGTCCTTGCTCAAACATCGCTTCTGTGATCAATCTACTGAAAATAACACCTGCAATCACCTCCTCTGCTTCATTCTCTTCATAGGACATATCAATTCCTAAAATTACACAATTTAAAAAACTTTTTATTTTCTGTCTGCTTCTCTGCTGTGTCCCAACACTTAGAACATGGTCTGGCATATGATAGATGCTCAAGAAAGGCTGTGGAATGAGGAAACCCAGTGGATAGTGAGCTCCTAGAAGCAGAGAATGCCTTGTTCACCACTGTACCTTCAACTCTTCAACTCCAAGTGTTTATAGTTCTAGGCATTCCAGGAATCTGTGGCGAATGAATGAATGAATGAAATCCAAGGGTGAGCCATTCTCTTGAAGTGTGTAATAGAAGTATAATGTTGTAACCTTTGGAGTGTTTGCATGATTAAAGAGAAGTCCTCTGTGCAGTAGAATTCAGGATGACCGATGGAATACATTCTGTCCTCATCTGAGGGGGATCTGAGAAGCAGGCTCTGACGATGTGTGTGTGCTATGTTCCCTCATCCCCAAGACAGTGAGTAAATTCAAATGAGTGTGATTACTAACACAGTTAAAAGGGGATAAGTACTCCCAGGGTTAATGTCAGTTTGCAGTCCCTTTGGAGTTCTGTCTGTGAGAGGTACTCTGCTTCTTCCCTCTCTTCTCTGTATTTGTAGATATTCATGGTTTATACAAAGTTGGCCAAAAAAAATGGAAATAATTTTGTACATTATCTATGAATAATGTAACCAGAATCCTACCGATTTTTCTTGAAGTAATATGAAAAGGGATGAATACTTTAAGAAGTGGACCATCCCCTGAAAGTATAAACAGCAAGTACAGACAAGCTGTGGGGATACAAGCAGTTGTGAAATAGTGAACGAGGGGCCAGGGGTGGTGGTGGAGGGATGGGCCAGTGTTGGCATTCTTACTTCTCTGTCTATAAACGTCTCATAATTAGTTAGTTTTATATTTCTATTAGCTAAACATATTTTCATTGGCCTTCTTGATAAAGATATTTATGTAACTTTTTTTCAGAAATCATGAAAAGAGGAAAAAAGAATCCAAATTCATTGAGATTTATGAAAACATGGACTGAAAGAGCACTCCAGTGAATGTTTTGATGTTTTTAAGAGCCGAGGGTATGTTCTGCCTTTGATCTGGGGGCTCCAGTTTGAATCAGCAATGCTGACAAAACAAGGAATGTAGTTGCCTGATGGGCTGCAGGCAAGATCCTACCTGTCTTCTCTGGGAACCTTAGCTATGTGGTCTGACTCTCTGATTCAAATAAACTGGATGAGTGAGAAAGAGCTCAGAAATCAAAAGGATTCCCAATCTGGATGTACTAGAGTGTTACGTATATATATATACATGCGCATATATGTACATATGTGTGTATATATACATGAAGAGAGAGAAAAGCAAAGATAATTTAAATATTCTAAAGTAATCTAATTTAGATGCAGCTCTCCTCATTAGCTTGGATGGTAAAGCGTCTGCCTACAATGTGGGAGACGCTTTACCATCCAAGCTAATGAGGACAGCTGGGTCAATCCTTGGGTCAGGAAGATTCCATGGAGAAGGAAATGGCAACCCACTCCAGTATTCATGCTGGAAAATCCCATGGACCGAGGAGCCTGGTGGGCTACAGTCCATGGTATCGCAGAGTCGGACACGACTGAGCGACTTCTCTTCTCTCTCCTCATTTACATCAAAAATGTTTATCCCTCTGGATTACTGATTGTTGTTTAGTTGCTCGGGCACGTCCAACCCTTTGAGACCCCATGGACTGAAGCACGCCTGGCTTCCCTGTCCTTCACCCTCTCCCAGAGCTTGCTCAAACTCATGTCCATCACCAACCATGAGTTTGTGATGCCATCCAACCATCTTGTCCTCTTGTTGTCTCCTTCTCCTCCTGTCTTCAATCTTTCCCAGCACCAGTCTTTTCTAATGAATTGGCTCTTCACATCAACTTCAGCATCAGTCCTTCCAATGAATATTCAGGATTGATTTCCTTAGGAAATCTGGCTACCCACTCCAGTATACTTGCCTGGGGAATTCCATGGACAGAGGAGCCTTGCAGGCTCTAGTCCGTGGGGTCCCAATGAGTTGAACAAGACTGAGTGACTCTTTTCTTTCTTCCACTAGTGAATCTCTAGGCTCTATTTTCATTACAGCAATTGAAATGACCTCTCAAAATATGTATGTGTGTGTGTGTGTGTGTGTGTGTGTGTAACCAGATCACACTATTTCAAACCTTCTAATAATAGTGTAGAGAAGAAATATATCCATCTGTAAATCCTTACATGGCCCAGCCTCTGCTTACCAGTCTGACTTCACTTCATGCCACTTTCCCTGTCATCCACTGCTCTCCAGCTCATCTCACTGTCAGCATACCCAGACTAGCTAGCTTTCTCTAGTCATTAAGGTCTCAGTCCAGATGCTATTTCCGCAAGGAGGCCTTCTCTGGTCATCCAATCAAGAGACACCAGTCACAATCATAGCATCATATTTGGTTCTCTGTAGAATACTTATTTCCATTCGCTATTATTATCTACAGATGTGGCAGACAGATTTCAGGGTACCCCCGTCATCTTCATTTGGTATTTACACTCTTGTATAGTCTCCTCCAGGCTTCCCTGGTGGCTCAGTGGTAAAGAATTCACCTGCCAATGCAGGAAACCCAGGTTCGATCCCTGGGGTTGGGAAGATCCCCTGGATGAGGAAATAGCAACCCAGTCAGTATTTTTGCCTGGGAAATCTCATGAACAGAGAAGCCTGGTGGACTACAGTCCATGGGGTCAAAAAGGGTCAGACACGACTTAGGGACTAAACAACATAAATAATCTCCTCCCTTTGAGTACGGGCAGGACCTTTGACTTGCTTCTAGCCAATGGAATGTGGCAAAAGTGATGGGATGTCACTTTTTATTGCAAAGGTGATGGAGTGTCATTCTGGGATTAGGGTACATTATAAAGGATTCCATTTCCTTAGAAGACTTGATTTAGAGACTATATCTTTGCTGGCTTTGAAGAAGAAGCTGTTGTGTTTTGAGAAAGCCATGTGGCAAGGAACTGCAGAAGCTGCTAGCAGCTAATAAACCCTAGAGTTCTATACCTGTAAGAAATAAATGCTGCCAACAACCACATGAGCTTGGAAAAACCCTGAGCTGGGTCTGGTCAGTACCTTGATTACAGCTGTGTGAGACTCTAATCAGAGAACCCAATTAAGCTGTGCTTGGACTTTTAAACCACAGAAATTATGAGATATTAAATGTGTGTTGTTTGAGCTGCTAAGTGAGTGGTAATTTGTTACACAGCAAGAGAATGTGAAGACACCAGTTTGCTGTCTCTTTCCAGTGGGATATAAACTTCAGCATTCAGAAAAGTACCTGTCATATAGTGCTTAAAAATATTTGCTGCAGATGGACTTCCCTGGTGATCCAGTATTTATGAATCTGCCTGGCCTGCAGGGGACATAGGTTTAATCCCCTGTCTAGGGAGATTCCACATGTTGCTAGGCAACTAAGCCTTTGTGCCACAACTACTGAGCCCTTGGTCTGGAGCCCTCAAACCACAACTACTGAACAGATATGCAGCAACTACTGAAGCCTCTGAGCTCTACAGCCCCTGCTCTGCAGCAAGGGAAGCTATGCATGAGAAGCCCATGCCCCACAACTAGAGAGTAGCCCACACTTGCTGCAACTAGAGAAGAACCCTTGTGCAGCAAAAAAGACCCAAAAAAGACAAACATTAAAATAAAATAATTAATAAGTAATTTAAAAACTATAAAAATATTTGTTGAAGGAGTGAATGAAAATAATTGGATTATGAAGCATTTTAATGGCAGAGAAATCCCCATGGTAATTTAATATATGAATATTGAAAAAATGGACCAAAGTAGTGGGGAGGCAGTCAGTATCACAGTGGTCAAAGTATGGGCCTTGAAGTTGAACAAGCCTGGATTTCAGCACCAGGTCTGGTTAGATTGACTCCAAGCAAATCATCTTTCATCTGATCGTTTGCCTTCCCTTCTCTTAAATGGTGATAACAGTACCTACATCATATATGAAGTAGATTATGACAAGGATTAAATAAAATACAGTATTTAAGGCCTCAAATGTGACATACCATAGACAAAAAAGAAAATTGTTCTCAAATAATTTTTAAATTATTTCTCAAAGCCAAATAGAAATTCTAGATATCATCCGCCCATGAAACCATCAATGCATTACTTTGATAAGGATTTTGGAGTTGAAGAGAAGGAAGTCATATTTGCTATAAAGAGGAAAGACAAGAGACTACTTCTGGAGTATGAAGCTATAATTTAGAAGAGCATAAACAGAAACCTAAACACAGTAAAGATTAGATTAAGATTTTAAACAACACAGGGACTTAAAATTATCATAAAAATACTTAACATTTAATGAGAGCGTGTAATATGACAGTCACTCCACTCGGTGCTTTAAGTGCATAATTTAATGTTAGCAACTTAGCAACTGAACAACAATAACGTTAGCAACAACACTGGGTTAGAATGCTCACTTCACAAGAGAAAATAAAATTGAATTATTAAAAAATGTGAAGTATCCTGTTTTTCCTCAAATCTATATTTGCCCTTCCCCCCCCCCCCATATCACAGAGAACTACATTTCCCAGGCTTCCTGCTCTCTGACTTTGGGAGACATGGCCAATGGGATGTCTTGGTGGAACATGGGAGGGTGGGAGAAAGGGAGAAAGTAGGTATATCTCTCCTCTTCTCTTTCTGCTTCCTGGGACATCTCCAGGAACAACTGCTTCTTCCCATTAGTTCTAGCTCCTACCAGATGGGCTTCTCTTCAAGGTCTCAGCTCTACTTGGCATCTCATGGTTCTAGCTCCCACTAGGCTTCTAAATCCTTGAGAACCCTATTCCTTCCCTCCAGTCCCTCCAGCTATCAGGGAGGGAACTTCTTCCTATTGTTGTTAATCTCTAAATAGCCTTGTAGATGGACTTCTTAGCTCTTTTATCATTTGAGTAACTTTCTACTTAATTTTCTTTATTCAAGAGACTTAAAGTGGTTTCTGTTTCCTGGCCTTATCCTATTGGATTCACATTTCAATAAAATTTAAGCCTAAAATTCAAATAGTCTTCCAAGCCTGTGCTCTTAACAATTAATCTATAATGTTGATATGAAAAGAAATCAACTCCTTCGAGGTCAGAAAAAATGAATATAATTTATGCAACTATTCATGATAGGACCATGATATAATTACATAGCATTTGTGAAATAATATCTGAGGCTCTCAAGAATGAATACTAGATTATTTAGCAAATATTATAGTTCATTTACAAATAATACAACTTAATTTTTCAACAATAATTAAACATTTTATTTATATCCACAATATAATGCATATAATTTCATGTACAACACGAATTGGATTTTGGTGAATAAAAAATTTTAATATTTGAAAAAAACCTTCAGTGCTACAATTCTACAAAGTCTTAGTATTACTTCTCCTTATATGATATAAATATGTAAAATTGGAAACATCATATAGTCAGTTGACACAATTGACTCTTTCTTAGGGATGAGTTAAGTTTTGATAAAAGAAGTCAAGGAAAATAAACTATGATTCAATGGGACTACTACAGTCAAATTAATAAGAATATTTCAAGACAAACTCTGTTTATTTCATTGGTATACCTATTTATAATGACTCGCAAATCTGCACTTGCATATACTTCCGTCCTTGTCTCATTTCTGCCTTGTTTGGCTGCTTGATTTCCTACTCTACCAGAAATTTCTTCTTTTATCTTTCTTAATATCCTAATCATATTTATTTTAAAATCATTTACAGACTGCTCCTACATGTTCATCTTATCTAGAATAATTACTTTTCTGATTGTTGATTTTCTTTATTCTCTTTCTTACCGCCACGTTTGCTTAAGCATGGGTTTGTTTTGAAATTTTGATTTGTGAACTCACTAAAACAGTTATTTACTCTCCCTCTTTCTCCTTATCGACGCTTTCGTGTCTTTTGCGGTTTTGAGATGACTTGGAGGGCATCACATCAAATCAGGGCTTATATTCATGTTTTATGACTCTCCTACTATTCTTGGCAACATGCTGCACTAGTTACTAAGCTAGGTGTGTCAGCCCAGTTACTGACTGCAAAAGTGCGTCCGTTCTCCCAGTTTCCCTAGTGACTTTGTGTAAGCTTTCACTCTAGGCAGTAGTTTGAACCTTTTAAGGCTCATTTAAAAAGTGGTGGGTATTTCCACTACAACACCCAAACTTAGGCAATTAACCGGACCCCAGTATTCTACCTCACACTGAGTACTTCTAGCAGCAAAAGTTGTATATCTATATATAGTTTTAGTATTTATCTTCAAATTTTAGCGCGCACACACACACCCCACACATCTTTTTTTCTAAGAAAGTCTAGAGTTATTTTGTAATTTCTATTCTTTTCCAAAATAAGGCAAGAACTCTACTGCAGCTTAGCTTTGTTAGACTGTGTCTCATAGTTTATCCATTAGACAATGTCCCTCTTTCTGTTCACAATTGCATTTATCTATTTTATTTTTTAGCACGTTTGTGTATTTTTACTTCCCATTTTAAAGAGTATACTTTATATGGTTAGGAACATGACAGTGATAAATTGCAGTGTTCAAAGCATATGCTTATCTGGGACTTCTCTGGTCGTCCAGTGGTTAAGACTTCGCCTCCCAGTGCACAAGTTCGATCCCTTGTCGGGGGAGCTAAGATCCCACATGCCTTGGGGTCAAAAAATCAAAACATAAAACAGAAACAATGTTGTAACAAATTCAATAAACCTTTAAAAATGGTCCACATTTTTAAAAAATCTATTAAAAGAAATAAGCAAGCTTATTTTGCTATCATAATCACTGTCTAACTCTCCATCATTGTTATCTTATTGCCAAGTTAAAAAGTATGAAGAAATTACCACATTTGAACTGGTCTAGCATACGGATTGTCAAAGGATTTTAGCATTTCAAATGAATAAGTGGAATGTCCTTTTGAATAAAGATTTATTTATATCTTTTAAAATATTTAAGAACATTGAAAAATAATGCTAATAGTATAACATTATTAAATGAAATGTTCAAAAGAAAAAAGTATTCACTACTCAATATTCTTCCTCTCCTTGATATGGCTAATTTGGTTTATACACAAATATACCTAGAAAATTAGTGATATTCCTTCAATGTATTCATATTGGAAAACTACCCAATTATACATTGTTGGCCATATCTCTCAGTGTTTTAGGACTCCTCTGCAATTAATTTTAAAGCTTGTGCCAAAATTTCTGGTGTCAAATTTCTGTACTTTGAGGTGAATTGATTTTTAACAATGACCAAAAATCATTCAGAAAACAAGTTTCTGAATTAGTTCTTTAAGTTGAGTGATGCATTTTTAGATGTAAGGAAATATTTCAGAATAAAAATTATAGTCTCTCTTCTGACATAAATTGAGTCTACAAATAGTTTTAAAAGAAGTACTTTAAAAAATGCTCTATGCCAGGACTTCCCTGGTAGTCCAGTGGTTAGGACTCCACGCTTCCTCTGTGTGTGGGGAGGTGGGGGAGCAGGGGGGACGTGGGTTCCATCCCTGGTGGAAGACCTAGGCTCCCATGCTGCACCACATGGCCAAAAAAAAAAAAAAATCCATAATGTTCTATGCCATGATTCCAGCTTTCTGAAGCAATTTTTGTGCAGACATTCATTCAATAGTGTGGTGTGTGCTTGGTCGCTCAGTAGTGCCTGACTCTGTGATCCCATGGACAGCCTCCTCTGTCCATGGGATTTCCCAGGCAAGAATACTGCAGTGGTTTGCCATTACTCCCTCCAGGGGATCTTCCCCCCCAGGGACTCCAACCTGAGTCTCCTGGTCTCCTGCAGTGGCAGGCAGATTCCTTACCACTGAACCACCTGGGAAGCCCTATACCACCATGATAGCATTTGAGAGAAAGTGGAAATGAGATCGTGTACAAAAGACACGCTGGTATTCGTTCTTATTATTCCTATCAATATTAACTACAGTGCGTCTATCTTAGATGACATGGTTTGAAAGAGATATAAAGCCGTTAGGACCATTTGTAGGAACTCACCTGCTGTTGGAGGTTTCAGTCAACATTTTTAAGGAAGAGCTGCTCATTGTAACACCTAGGTCATATTTCAAGAGAATGTTTAGAATATATCAAAGTGTTAACCAGATTACCATGTTGATTTTCCATATTTTCTTTAGCAAGGATGAGTATCAAATATCTCTGTTTGAAAAGTGGAAAAACAGAACAATAGTTGACACCTATGCACTCCCACTTACCTCCTGCTGTTATGAGAGTAAATGAGTTTTAAATGAGTAAAACAGAAGTAGAAATAAACCTGTAAGTGTGTAATCACTACTCTTACACAATAGCTACACATGCTTGTGGAGTTTGATGTGTTTCTCATCATAGGAGGTCTGAGGGCATTGTTTCTTTCTTGTACCTGCTCTTTATGGGTTAGAAAACTGTGAGGAAGGTGTTCAAAATGTTTAGCTTCTCAGAACACATCAAGAGGAGACTATCTTTCTCTAGTACTGAGGTCACTTCTCACCTGAATGTTTGGCTTGTCTCCACACCCGTGAAATTCCATTTTCTCTGCTGGCACTGCCAATTTAAATTTATTTTATGTGTGATATAGACAGATATATGCCAGGTGCTGGACTGAGTCCATTAAGACTTCACAGAGGAAGGGAGGTTGTTTTAAATACTTAAAGGTAGTTGGCAGCTCTGATTCTTGACCCTAGCTTGGTAAAAAGCCTGGGCTCCACATTTATAATGCAGACATGCAGACTGAATAAAGGTTAAGTATGTTGTGTGTTTTTTTTTTATACTGCCTCAACCATAAATATCTGTCATACCTAACCCTAGACTAGACATAAAATCTTAGAAGTCTGTGATTCTCAGAGGATGATAAGCAATTGGAAAAATTTTCTCTTCTATATATAAATTCCGTATCAAGTAGACCCTGAAGCCAACTCTAAAAGAAGAAAAAGAAACAAAAAACAGTACAGTCAATCCCCAGGATGATGTCTGTAAAACGTCAGCCTGGAATCCCCAACACAGTCCCACAATGTCAGAAACGCACTGTGGTAACACCATTACATCAGCTCTCTGAGAATAAGTAATCAAGGAGATCAATGCTGGCTCTTTCTGCAAACACATCATTTCTGTGAGCAGTGATTCAAGAAGAACATGAAGAAAGAAAAGTACATATCTTGAAAAATGCAGACACTTGCACCATTCTTCTGAAAATACTTCCCTAGAATTCTCCAGAAGTTGTGATGTTGCAAAAAAAATGAAACCAGAAAAAAAATGTACATGTATAACTGAGTCATTTTGCTGTACAGTAGTAATAAACACAACATTGTAATTCAACTATACTTCAATAAAAAATTTTTGATGAAAAAAATAGCCTGGGTTCCATACAACTTAACTAGTTTTGGGTACACAAACTAGTTTCTTAGATATTTTTTTTTCTGTCATGAGCAAAAGAAAGACCAAGACATGTTCCTCAACTGATTCATCTTAAAGACGGATAAATCAATGATTTATTTAGAAGAGCTATCTCTCTCCCAAGACAGGGATGATGACGTGTATTGTCAATGCTGTGATAGCACCTCTTTATTTTCCATATTCTATGCATTTTCTGGGGGAGTTAATTTCATGGACTGTTTCCAAGTGGCTGAATTCTCATCCTCATCACTCCTTAGGGCATACAAAACAAACAGTAGTCCAAAAGGTGTATTTAAATTCTTAATGAACTGCCAATTTTGTATATAATTATGATGGCAAAGATTCAGAATTTCTGTAGTTCATAGTCTACGATCCTGTTTCTTTCACAAAATCCTCTAGTTCTTTATTTCTTTCCAGGGCTATCAGGCAAGGCTCATCCCTGTGGGCTGTCTTCCAGCTTTCTGAATGTGTTTGTTAAGTATTGGAGAAGAATCTCAGCTAACTTCCCAGGCTAACAAGCATCTCTCTGCTTGTAATTCTTGCTGCTTTTGCCTCTGACAAAGGTGGTCAAGATCTCTTTACTTCCTGCTTTCTAATCAGATTGTAGCGATTGGTTGATTTATCTAGTGTTTCTCTGAGGCACAGCTGTCAACAAAATTTACCCAATCTGAGCCATCTTTTCTCTGAGGGTAGCCCTTTTATCTCCTCCTTCTTGTCTTCTTTGGTTCTTTCTTTTTAATGTGGACCATTTGTTAAGTCTTTGTTGAATTTGATACAATATTGCTTCTGTTGTTTATGTTTCTGTTTTTTTGGCTGCAAGGCAGGTAAAATCAGCTCCCTGACCAAGGATCAAACCCTCATTTCCTGTTGTTTAAATTTAAATTGTGAAGGTCGCTCAGTTGTGGCTGACTCTTTGTGACCCCATGGACTATACAGTCCATGGAATTCTCCAGGCCAGAATACTGGAGTGGGTAGCCTTTGCCTTCTCCAGGGAATCTTCCCAACCCAGGGATTGAACCTAGGTCTCCCACATTGCTGGTGGATTCTTTACCAGCTGAGCCACAAGGGAAGCCCAAAAATACAGGAGTGGGTAGCCTATCCCTTCTCCAGTGGATCTTCCCAACCCAGGAATCGAACCAGGGTCTCCTGCATTGCAGGTGGATTCTTTACCAACTGAGCTAAAGTCATAACCACTGAACCGCCAGGGAGGTCCCTGTTTTTTCTTTCCTAACTAGAGGAATTTCTAACAGATCTTCAGACATTCGGTATAAAATAAAATAATGTTTAAGTTTTGAAGTGCTTTCGACGACTTTTTAGGAACTTTTACCAATAAACATAAAAACTCAAGCCAGTTTTTTTGTTTGTTTTTTACTCTCTTAACATGGGTGTCTTTTTGAAATTTTGATATACATGAGTTCCTATTTTGGCCTTCATTCAATCCCTTACCAATTAACCTATAGTTCACTTCATTCTAAACATGTCTTTTTTGTGTTTGCAGTTTTACCCTTCTTAAAACAACTCAGGGATATATAAAATGCTGTGCTTGATCAGGTAGAATGGATTAAAGAAGGGAGTGCTCTAGATGTTGGCAGTGAAGACTGTCATTGTTTGGCAAAGTACAATTTGAGAATCAGCAGTTTTCTTTCCAGTTTAAGAAGCCAAGTCTTAAAAGACAAGTCAAATCATGAGTGCAAAAGAGATGAGAAACTATTATGTAAGAAATTAAATGTATGTTAGGTACCCTGACAGAGAGACTCCATTTCTGTCATTTGTTAGACTCTACTGTCAGATAGACTATTACTGTAAATCTTTCACTTTGCTATTATCATTTTACTTCATATATTATTGCATCCTGGGCCTTTACAGATTACACTGCTGCTTGGCAATTTGCATGTGGTTCTGATCTTCAGAAACGTGGTTCCTGAATCTGTGTGTTTTTCCACTTCCTGCTGCCCTCAGTTCTGCCGTATTTCTTCAACAACTTGTGTGCGTGTTCAGTTGTATCCAACTCTTTGCAACGCCATGGACTGTAGCCCACCAGGCTCCTCCTGACTGTGGGATTTTTTAGGCAAGAAAACTGGAACGGGTTGCCATTTCCTCCTCCAGGGGATCTCCCTGATCCAGGGATCAAGCCCACATCTCTTGCATCTCCTGCATTGCAGGCAGATTTTGTACCACTGAGCCACCATAAGACTAGCCAAAGCTAGCCAAGACCACGAGGTTCAGGGTACCACTGCCGTTCCTTACTAGAACAGCCTTCTCAGGGATGGTAGACTACCTTCATTCCTTACTAGAACAGCCTTCTCAGGGATGGTAGATTACCTTCTTGCCAGTCCTTTTCTAAAGCTTTTATCTCAAAAACCTGATGCTGACTTCGAATAATCTATTATTAGCCCAGTCTTGTGTTCAGACTCTGATAAGTGTCCCACATGCAGTATGCAAGAACAGGCCAGTAACGGTTCAAGTTTTCTAAGTGTGCATTTGAATCTTACAGAGCATTTTCATATCCAAAGTATTTCTTATTTAATCCTCACAAAACCTCTGTGGGTTGGATAATATCCACACATTACAGATACTTAGCCAGATTCAAGACTGGCAAATAGCCATTTCAGACTCTTACCTTTAGCTTCCATTCCAGTGCAAGTGGAGTTCTTTTTTTGTTTGGTTTGTTTCTTTATTATCCAGGGTATCTTCACTTAGCACATTCTTCAAAGGCCAAGAAAAATGTAGGAAAGAGAGGAAAAGGGCTTTTCCAATAAGTGCAAATTTAGAATGCTGATAGTATGAAAACATAGATATGTTGAAAACATATTCACTATCCCTTTTTAAAATTTATTTGTGTTTATTTTTTAAAGCTTTATTTACGGACACCCACGTGTGGCCTTTCTCTAGGTGCGGTGTGCAGGCTTCTCGTCGCAATAGCTTCTCTTGTCCTGGAGCACGAGTTCTAGCACACAGGCTCCTGTAGATGCAGAACATGGGCTCAGTTGCCCTGCAGCATGTGGGATCTCCCCAGACCAGGGATCGAACCCCTGTCACCCGTGTTGGCAGGTGGATTCTTAACCACTGGACCACCAGGGAAGTCCCACCATCCCTTTTAAAAGCATTCTGGGAGAGCTTTTTTTCGTACCCTGAAAACCCCCACGATGCGTGGCCAATGTCTGATATGGGGAGAGAGCCCAAGG
Organism: Aepyceros melampus; assembly: GCA_006408695.1. Taxonomy (NCBI): domain Eukaryota; kingdom Metazoa; phylum Chordata; class Mammalia; order Artiodactyla; family Bovidae; genus Aepyceros; species Aepyceros melampus. Next base: position 138,442 of record SJXQ01006633.1, read on the forward strand.
AACAAGCCAGGAAGGCTGCTGTAGTTCTCTGCTCAGAGAAAGTGTGATGTCAATTCCATCTGCTCCACGGGTGGATGATTGAAGCCCTGGCTCTGTTTTGTGGGGCTTCCCCATCCTGCAGTTCTTGAGCAGGCATACAGTGCGAAAGATAACAAGTGATTCCTCTTCTGTTCATGTCCATGCTTCATGTACCAAGTTTAAACAAGGAAGTCTTACCTGGCTAACCACAATGACCAGAGTGTAGCCTTCCTACCCCTCTGAGCTCACATACCAAGTCTGGTTTCCAGTTTGCTAGATTCTCCTGGATCTGAATTAATGAGTTATAATGCTTGGGTTTATAAAATGTATTCAAGTCAGTTGCAATGAGGTATTTTTAGAAGTCAACTCAGTCCATAGTTATACTGGCTAAGGACAGTGAGGAAGTCACAGTGAGGAAAACTTGAGTGGTTTTCAAAATGCATTGCTTACAGAGCCTCACACTTAGAGATAACTGAAATATACATGACACATACATACATTGTTGTCCACTGCCTCCAGCAGATACCAGCATGTCTTCAGAGACTTTATGAAGACACTAGAGGTTTTAGGGCTGCAATTCTATAGCCTTAGTGTTTGCCATACTCTCCCATGAAACATTTAAAACCTGCATTTGTAGAACACTCCAGAGTTGATTCAGATAATTAAAGTCACCTTTAACTATCAAAGTCTGCTAGATGTCCATCAGCAGATGAATGGTTAAGAAAGCTGTGGTACATATACACAATGAAGTATTACTCAGCCATTAAAAAGAATACATATGAATCAGTTCTAATGAGGTGGATGAAACTAGAGCCGATTATACAGAGTGAAGTAAGCCAGAAAGAAAAACACCAATACAGTATACTTACTCCTTGGAAGAAAAGTTATGACCAACCTAGATAGTATATTCAGAAGCAGAGACATTACTTTGCCAACTAACGTCCGTCTAGTCAAGGCTATGGTTTTTCCTGTGGTCATGTATGGATGTGAGAGTTGGACTGTGAAGAAGGCTGAGCGCTGAAGAATTGATGCTTTTGAGCTGTGGTGTTGGAGAAGACTCTTGAGAGTCCCTTGGACTGCAAGGAGATCCAACCAGTCCATTCTGAAGGAGATCAACCCTGGGATTTCTTTGGAAGGAATGATGCTAAAGCTGAAGCTCCAGTACTTGGCCACCTCATGTGAAGAGCTGACTCACTGGAAAAGACCCTGATGCTGGGAGGGATTGGGGGCAGGAGGAGAAGGGGACGACCGAGGATGAGATGGCTGGATGGCATCACGGACTCAATGGACATAATGTACACTCGTGGCTGATTCATGTCGATGTGTAGCAAAACGAATACAGTATTGTAAAGCAAAACAAACTAAAACAATAGAAATTAATTAAAAAAAAAAAACAGCAAGGCTGTCTCATTTATAGTTGATCCTTTGGAGATGCAGATTCCTTTCCCTCAATTGTTCTTCCATTTGCCTCTGATTTTACTCTTCTTTGCATCTCAATGTGAATGACACCTCTTCATTTCACGTGCTTGAGTTTGAGGTTCAGCATCTGAAACAGTTTTAAGTGGTTATGATCTCTAAATTGGGGATTACAATTTAGATGATTTAGACCAGAGAGTTGGAAGAGTTATCAAATTTTATTATGAAGATGAATGGGTTGATGGTGGCAGAGGGAAGATCTAAGCCACCTACCTCAAAGGCATTTGAGGAAGGTGAGAGAATGTCTTGGAGATTAGTTCATAGAAAAGTGAAGATTCGGCTTTGATGTGGGATTGCCATTGCAGGTTACCACAGAAGGGGTTATTTCTGAGCCAGCAAAGCGGTGACTATTCCAGCAATGAGATAAAGTCTAGCTTTGACCTTTGAGCTTAATTGACCCACCTTCGACACAGCCTCAGTTATGTCCAGAGAGAGCTCTTAGTAGCTTCATTTCAATTCCTGTTTAGTTCCAGTGGCACAATACAACAAAATTCTGAAGGTAGACAGAAACTATTGTCACTGGATATACTCAGGCTTCCCTGGCGGCTCAGCTGGTAAAGAATCCACCTGCAAGGCAGGAGACATGGATCCGTGGGTTGAGAAGATTCCTTGGAGAAGAGAATGGCTACCCACTCCAGTATTCTTGCCTAGAGAATCCCATGGACAGAGGAGCCTGGTGGGCTGTAGTCCATAGAGTCACAAAGAGTTGGAGACGGCCGAGTGACTAAGCACATGACTTTAAGTACACATTGAAAAAAAATGAGGTGCTTCCACATATAGGACTGATTAGAGGCCAAATTGATGGGATGGGTATAGTTGTACTGATGACTCAATTCTGTACCCTAACCCAATTTAGACCTCCAATCTAATTAGCCTATGTAAATAGTCTTTTGTTTTTATGCCTCGGGTTCAACATTTGTAGGCTAAATAAATTCCACTTTTTCAAGCTGGTTTTAGAAAAGGCAGAGAGGAACCAGAGATCAAATTGCCAATATCCGCTGGATCATGGAAAAAGCAAGAGAGTTCCAGAAAAACATCTATTTCTCACTATGCCAAAGCCTTTGACTCTGTGGATCACAATAAACTGTGGAAAATTCTGAAAGAGATGGGAATACCAGACCACCTGACCCACCTCTTGAGAAATCTGTATGCAGGTCAGGAAGCCACAGTTAGAACTGGACATGGAACAACAGACTGTTTCCAAATAGGAAAAGGAGTATGTCAAGGCTGTATATTGTCACCCTGCTTATTTAACTTCTATGCAGAGTACATCATGAGAAACGCTGGACTGGAAGAAACACAAGCTGGAATCAAGATTGCTGGGAGAAATATCAATAACCTCAGATATGCAGATGACACCACCCTTATGGCAGAAAGTGAAGAGGAGCTAAAAAGCCTCTTGTTGAAAGTGAAAGAGGAGAGTGAAAAAGTTGGCTTAAAGCTCAACATTCAGAAAACGAAGATCATGGCATCTGGCCCCATCACTTCATGGGAAATAGATGGGGAAACAGTAGAAACAGTGTCAGACTTTGTTTTTTTGGGCTCCAAAATCACTGCAGATGGTGACTGCAGCCATGAAATTAAAAGGCGCTTACTCCTTGGAAGAAAAGTTATGACCAAGCTAGATAGTATATTCAAAAGCAGAGACATTATTTTGCCGACTAAGGTCCGTCTAGTCAAGGCTATGGTTTTTCCTGTGGTCATGTATGGATGTGAGAGTTGGACTGTGAAGAAGGCTGAGCACCGAAGAATTGATGCTTTTGAACTGTGGTGTTGGAGAAGACTCTTGAAAGTCCCTTGGACTGCAAGGAGATCCAACCAGTCCATTCTGAAGGAGATCAGCCCTGGGATTTCTTTGGAAGGAATAATGCTAAAGCTGAAGCTCCAGTACTTTGGCCACTTCATGCGAAGAGTTGACTCACTGGAAAAGACCATGATGCTGGGAGGGATTGGGGGCAGGAGGAGAAGGGGATGACTGAGGATGAGATGGATGGATGGCATCACGGACTCAATGGACGTGAGTCTGAGTGAACTCCAGGAGTTGGTGATGGACAGGGAGGCCTGGCGTGCTGCGATTCATGGGGTTGCAAAGAGTCGGACACGACTGAGCAACTGAACTTAACTAAGAACAGTTAAACACCAAAAAAAAAAAAAAAAAAGCAAAAAACCCCTCAACAAACAAACCTAGAAACCTTCCATATGGCTAAAAATAGACCAACCTCCTCTAAAAATTCTGCCTGCTAGCACATACCAAATGGTAATTGTGAACTGTGCCAGTAACATATGACAAGTGGAATTTAATGTTGAACTCCTGAGTATTTTGGAATCCCTGACAAAACAAAATCCCAATATCAGGTTCACTTTTAAATAATATTTTGGCTGTTTAATTAAAAATCTTTTTTTTTTTAACTTCTTAGTTATTTAACATATGTGGATGGAACACAATTGGATACTGACTCTACGCTGATGGAACTTACAAGATACTAGCAAGATAGGTATTAAATCATTTCATTAGTTATAGTGTCTCTCAGTGATACAAGGAGAAATGTCCTTAAGTTCTTTTGACCTGTGGGTTCCAGGCTAAAGTACCCCAGCTTTGCAACATCATAAATTATGCTAAACTAAATTTAGCTAACACATTTTAGATAAAACTTTTTTTTTTTTAGTTTCTATGTGTAAATTCCATTGGCAGAAAAAATTGACTCATTTATATTTTAGTTTAAAACTTTTTTTCTAGGTTCCATGAATGACTTCTGTTACCTAGAAGAGTTGACTCACCTATGAATGATGTGTGATGATGTCCAGAGAGCCATTGCCATGCTCTTTAGCTCAGGTTCCTGAGGGGATGGGCTGCCAAGCACAATATGTTAAGAAAGTGATTTAGCGATTTATTCCTCAGCTGAAACCTGAAAGACATTTCATCCTCACTTAACAGGCAACATACCTCTGAATGGCATTTTTTGAAGTCCTGTCATGAGTCAGCAGCAGAATTAGAACCTATCTGTGCTTAAAGTGCCAAGCTTTTGTCATAAATTCTCTCAGGCCATCCTTCCTCTTAAAGAATATTATCTCTTATTTCCAGAATGAATAGATCAAAATAATTGACTCCAAAGTACCTTCCTAATGCAGTGAACCAGAGAAATGACCCTATAATGAAGCAAATGGAAAAGAGAAGCTTTCTTACTCAACAGTAGGGCCCTCAATTTAGGACTGGATTTAAATGACTTTCAGTAAATAATCCACAGTGAATACTGGCACAGAAGTGGTCAAAGAAAGCTGAGAAAGATATGAAATAAGTTAGGAAGAAACTAATTGAAAACTTACTGCAATCTGAAGGAAAAGAAAAGTGACTCAAGCAAGACTCGGATGTGACTTATGGAGTTTAGCTAACAGTGCTGCCAAAGCTCAAAGTAGAGAAATGTGTCCTTGGGGCTGACAGCAAATTGAGATGAAATCATCAGTGGAGGGAGGCAAAATTAGAAGACTCTTAGTGGGTGCCTTCAGAGCCAACAAAGAGAAAAATATTCCCATCCCTTGGGAAGCCTTTCTGGCTGAGAGAGTGGGAAGTGTCCCTGGCTTGAACCCTGAGGCTGAGGTTTGGGGAGAGTTGGAGGCAGGATGAGATTATACAAAATGAGACCAGAGATCGGAGGCCTGAACCTGGGATTGCCTCCATTCTCAGGCAGAAGCAAGTCGGTGGAAATGTTCACAGTTCCAAAGCACTGAGGGGAAACTAGAGAAGGCCAAGAGAATAGAGGCTCTTAGAACTTGTTGGGGCAGGGAGAATAACTGATAGGAGGCAAGGTCTCCTGGCAGGATTTAAAGTCTGTAGCTGTAAATTAACTTCAAGTTTCTGGCATTTATACAAACCATGAAAGGTCTTTCTCAATTTTATGGAACCCTTTGGTGGGACTGAGGTCCAGTAATTCAGTTTCCCTCTATTTATCTGTATGCAATACATTGTTTCCTGTAGTGAAGGCACCATTGGATTTTCAGACAGCACAGAAAAATCACACTTTTCAACTGCAAATGTAATGCTTTTTTTTTTTTTAACAACTGTCAAAAACCCATTATTGGAAAATCAATTCTACACCCAATTTCCACCAACAGATTAGAGATACCTGGCGAGTGTCTTTCAGGACACTGTGGAGTGTGTTTTCTTATTTTTGGAATTCTTCCAGAATCTTTATTGAATATCCTCTTTTATTTTTCCTCCCATCCAAAACCATCTAGTTGAGAGTCACACTGCCAACACTGCACTGAAAGATGAATTCCCCAAATCAGCAGGTGCCCAATATGCTACTGGAGATCAGTGGAGAAATAACTCCAGAAACAATGAAGAGATGGAGCCAAAGCAAAAACAGCACACAGTTGTGGATGTAACTGATGGTGGAAGTAAAGTCTGATGCTGTAAAGAGCAATATTGCATAGGCACCTGAAATGTTAGGTCCATGAATCAAGGCAAATTGGAAGTAGTCAAACAGGAGATAGCAAGAGTGAACATTGACATTTTAGCAATCAGCGAACTAAAATGGACTGGAATGGGTGAATTTAACCATTATATCTATTACTGTGGGCAAGAAGCCCTTGGAAGAAATGGAATAGCCATCATAATCAACAAAAGCATCCGAAATGAAGTACTTGGAAGCAATCTCAAAAACGACAGAATGTCTTTGTTCATTTCCAAGGCAAACCATTCAGTATCACAGCAATCCAAGTCTATTCCTCAACCAGTAATGCTGAAGAAGCTGAAGTTGAATGGGTCTATGAAGACCTACAAGACCTTCTAGAACTAACACCCCCAAAAGATGTCCTTTTCATTAGAGGAGACTGGAATGCAAAAGTAGGAAGTCAAGAGATCCCTGGAGTAACAGACAAATTTGGCCTTTGAGTACAGAATGAAGCAGGGCAAGGCTAATAGAGTTCTGCCAAGAGAATGCACTGGTCATAGAAACACCCTCTTCCAACAACACAAGAGAAGACTCTACAAATGGACATCAACAGATGGTCAATACAAAAATCAGATTGATTATATTCTTTGCAGCCAAAAATGGAGAAGCTCTATAAAGTCAGCAAAAACAACACCAGGAGCTCACTGTGGCTCTGATCATGAACTCCTTAATAACCAAATTCAGACTTAAATTGAAGAAAGTAGGGAAAACCACTAGACCATTCAGCTGTGACCTAAATCAAATCTCTAATGATTATACAGTGGAAGTCACAAATAGATTTAAGGGATTAGATCTGATAGATCTAATCTATCATAGTGCCTGAAGAACTATGGACAGAGGTTCATGGCATTGTACAGGAGGCTGTAATCACGATCATCCCCAAGAAAAAGAACTGCAGAAAGGCAAAATGGTTGAGGAGGGCTTAAAAAAGCTGTGAAAAGAAGAGAAGTGAAAAGCAAAGGAGAAAAGGAAAGATACATCTATTTGAATGCAGAGTTCCAAACAATTGCAAGGTGAGATAAAAAAGCCTTCCTCATTGATCAAAGAAATAGAAGAAAACAATAGAATGGGAAAGACTAGAGATCTCTTCAAGAAAATTAGAGATACCAAGGGAACATTTCATGCAAAGATGGGCACAATAAAGGATAGAAATGGTATGGACCTAACAGAAGCAGAATACTAAGAAAAGGTGGTAAGAATACCCAGAAGAACTGTACAAAAAGATCTTCATGACCCAGATACCACAATGGTCTGATCACTCACCTAGAGCCAGACATCCTGGAATGCAAAGGTAAATGGGCCTTAGGAAGCATCACTAGGAACAAAGATAGTGGAGGTGATAGAATTCCAGCTCAGCTATTTCAAATCCTAAAAGAATAATGCTGTGAAAATACTGTACTCAATATGCCAGAAAATTTGGAAAACTCAGCAGTGGCTACAGGACTGGAAAAGGTCAGTTTTCATTCCATCCCTAAGAAAGGCAATGCCAAAGAACACTCAAACTACCACACAGTTGCACTGATCTCACACAATATCAAAGTAACGTTCAAAATTCTCCAATTCAGGCTTCAATGATATGTGAACCGTGAGCTTCCAGGTGTTCAAGCTGTATTTGGAAAAGGTAGAGGAACCAGAGATCAAATTGCCAGCATCCTTTGGACCATTGAAAAAGCAAGAGAGTTCCAGAAAAACATCTATTTCTGCTTTATTGACTATGCAAAAACCTTTTGACTGTGTAGACCACAACAAACTGTGGAACATTCTTCAAGAGATGGGAATAACAGACCACCTGACTGGCCTCCTGAGAAATCTGTAGTCATGTCAGGAAGCAACAGTTAGAAGTGGACATTGAACAGCAGATTGGTTCCAAGTCAGAAAAGGAGTACATCAAGGCTGTATATTGTCACCGTGCTTATTTAGCTTATATGCAGAGTACATCATGAGAAACGCTGGGCTGGATGAAGCACAAGCTGGCATCAAGATTGTTGGGAGAAATATCAATGACCTCAGATATATGGATGACACCACCTTTATGGCAGAAGGAAAACAAGAATTAGAGCCTCTTGATGAAAGTGAAAGTAGAGAGTGAAAACATTGGCTTAAAATTTGGCAAGATATACTGGTTTTAATATGTTCTACTCTGAAATAGAAACTCTCTTGAAAGTTTACTTTAGGAAAAAGAAATCCATTGCTCTCCATCAAGACAAGCATCTCACAAATCACAAAGAGGATTTTGTAACTAAGCAACGAAGGTCAGTGAGACGTGACCAAGGTTTGGAGAACCAGCTGAACACACACACTCCAAGAAAAGCGTGGACCTGCACTGCAAGGGAAGAAAATCAACACTGTATTTTGAAGCACTCCTTTTTAAAACCTATAATTCCATTGTACTATGCAGGTGTACACTGAAAAACAGCTGATAAATCTACTCTAGATCCACATTTTGAATAATAAAATTATTTTACTCAAAAAAAAAAATTCAACATCCAGAAAACTAAGATCATGGCATCTGGTCCCATCACTTCATGGCAGATAGGTGGGGAAACAGTGACAGACTATTTTTTGGGCTCCAAAATCACTGCAGATGGTGACTGTGGCCGTGAAATTAAAAGACGCTTGCTTCTTAGAAGAAAGATTATGACCAATCTAGACAGAATATTTAAAAGCAGAGACACTACTTTGCCAACAAACATCTGTCTAGTCAAAGCTATGGTTTTTCCAGTAGTCATGTATGGATGTGAGAGTTGGACTATAAAGAAAGCTGAGCACTGAAGAATTGATGCTTTTGAACTGTGGTGTTGGAGAAGACTCTTGAGAGTCCCTTATACAGCCAGGAGATCCAACCAATGCATCCTAAAGGAAATCAGTCCTGAATGTTCATTGGAAGGACTGATGTTGAAGCTGAAACTCCAATATTTTGGCCACCTGATATGAAGAGTTGACTTGTTTGAAATGACCTTGATGCTGGGGAAGAATGAAGGTGGGAGGAGAAGGGGATGACAGAGGGTGAGATGATTGGATAGCATCACCAACTCAATGGACATGAGTTTGAGTAGGCTCTGGGAGTTGGTGATGGACAGGGAGGCCTGGCGTGCTGCAGTCCATGGGTCGCAGAGTTGGACATGACTGAACAACTGAACTTACCTCTTGGAAAGAAGTATTTTTTGTCTTTTTAGTATGAAACTGAATACCCTTTTCAGGGTATTAAAGATCATGATTAAAAGATCATGATTTGCAGTTTCTTTTTTTTTTTTTTAGCATTTGAATTTTTATTTTTTAGTTTGTTTTGCTTTACAATACTGTATTCGTTTTGTTACACATTGACATGAATTAGCCATGAGTGTACATGAACTCCCAATCCCGACCCCCACCTCCACCCTCCCGCCCCACACCCTCTCTCTAGATTATCCCCGTGCATCAGTCCCTAGCATCCTGCATCCTGCATCAAACCTGGACTGGCAATTCGTTTCGCTTATGATATCACACATGTTACATTGCCACTCTGCCAACCCATCCCACCCTCTCCCTCTCCCACAGAGTCCAAAAGGCCATTCTATACAACTGTGTCTCTTTTGCTGTCTTGCGTACAGGTTTATCATTACCATCATTCTAAATTCCATATATATGTGTAAGTATACTGTATTGATGTTTTTCTTTCTGGCTTACTTCACTCTGTATAATCGGCTCCAGCGTCATCCACCTCATTAAAACTGATTCAAATGTATTCTTTTTAATAGCTGAGTAATACTCCATTGTGTATATGTACCACAGCTTTCTTATCCATTCATCTGCTGATGGACATCTAGGTTGCTTCCATGTCCTGGCTATTACAAACAGTGCCGCGATGAACATTGGGGTACACGTGTCTCTTTCAATTCTGGTTTCCTCGGTGTGTATGCCCAGCAGTGGGATCGCTGGATCATAAGGCAGTTCTATTTGCAATTTTTTAAGGAATCTCCACACTGTTTTCCATAGTGGCTGTACTAATTTGCATTCCCACCAACAGTGTAAGAGGGTTCCCTTTTCTCCACACCCTCTCCAGCATTTATTGCTTGTTGACTTTTGCATCGCAGCCATTCTGACTGGTGTGAAATGGTACCTCATTGTGGTTTTGATTTGCATTTCTCTGATAATGAGTGATGTTGAGCATCTTTTCATGTGTTTGTTAGCCATTCGTATGTCTTCTTTGGAGAAGTGTCTATTTAGTTCTTTGGCCCATTTTTTGATTGGGTCATTTATTTTTCTGGAGTTGAGCTGCATAAGCTGCTTGTATATTTTTGAGATTAGTTGTTTGTCTGTTGTTTCATTTGTTATTATTTTCTCCCATTCAGAAGGCTGTCTTTTCACCTTGCTTATAGTTTCCTTTGTTGTGCAGAAGCTTTTAATTTTAATTAGATCCCATTTGTTTATTTTTGCTTTTATTTCCAATATTCTAGGAGGTGGGTCATAGAGGATCCTGCTGTGATTTATGTCAGAGAGTGTTTTTCCTATGTTCTCCTCTAGGAGTTTTATAGTTTATTGTCTTACGTTTAGATCTTTAATCCATTTTGAGTTTATTTTTGTGTATGGGGTTAGAAAGTGATCTAATTTCATTCTTTTACAAGTGGTTGTCCAGTTTTCCCTGATTTGCAGTTTCTTAATGATTAAGATGTTCAGTGTCTCTTTGTGTGCCTATTTACTATCCATACTGTACACCTCTAGGATAGAATTTTTTAAGTTTTTAAATAATAGCATATCCTAATCTTGGCACTCTCAAATCTGTTAAAGAATGTGTAGCTGTGGGGACATTCATACATTGCTTGTGGCACTGCCCTTCTAGAAAATGGTTTAGTAGCTTTTTTGTGAATTTAAATCTATCCTTACCATATTACTCAGCAATCTCACTCATGGGTATTTACCATAGAGAAATGAATTCTTACTTTCATAAAAACTTGTATAAAAGTTGTATAAAAGTATTTAGGCAGCACTATTTATGATCATCCAAACCTAGAAACAACCCATGCTTTCTTCAATAGGTAGGTGTCTAAACAAAGTATTTAATTTAATACAGTGGAATATTACTCAGCATCAAGCAGAAGCAAACTATTGACATATGTAACAACATGGATAAACTTCACATGGATTATGCTAGGTGAACAAAGCTGATCTCAAAAAGTTACATACTATATGATTGCTTTTCATGATGTCCTGGAAAAGGCAAAGCTATAGTGACAGAAACTAATCAGTGGCTGCTGGGGTTACCAGGTCAGGGAAAGGTATGATTATAAGAAGCACCACAAGATAATTTGGAGAATAATGAAACTGTCTGTTCTTAGTGTGAACATTGTTATATGGTCAAGGCATGTGTTAAAGGGCTTCCCTCATGGCTCAGATGGTAAAGAATCTTCCTGCAATGCGGGAGACACAAGTTCAATCCCTGGATCAGGAAGATACCCTGGAGAGGGAATGGCTACTCACTCCAATGTTAAAACTCATAGAACTGTATATACCTCAAAAATAGGTGAATTTTAATGAATGTAAATTACAGATAAATAATATTGATGAAGTTTGTCTTTACCAAGTAAGTAGAAGTGGTCCCCACACAGATTAGTTCCTTAATTGTAGGTATTTGCACATTATCTAGACCTAACAGTCTGACTTGTAATGCTGATTTAAGGCCTTCTAGAGGTAGAAAACAGATTCTGGTCTTCTTCTGTTACATTTTTCATGGACAGGGAACTTGAAAATTCTGAAAATTCTTATATTCACATTGAATATTTCTTATTAGAGAAATAATAAGAGTTCAACTTTGCCATGTATGGAGTATAGTTGATTACAATGTTGGTTAGTTTCAGATGTACAGCAAAGTGATTTAGTTATGTGTATATAAATATCTACCCTTTTTCAGATTCTTTTCCCATAGAGGCTATTACTGAGTATAGGGTAGATTTCGCTGTGCTATATAGTAGGTCGCTGTTGATTATTTTATGAATAGTAGTGTGTATATGTTAATCACAAGCCTCCTAACTTAGCCTTCCCCTTTTGGTAACTGTAAGGTTGTTATCTAAGTATGTTTCTGTTTTGTAATTAAGTTCATTAATATATATTTTTAGATTTCACGTATAAATGATAGCACATGATATGTATCACACAGGTTGATTGTGGATATTGAAAAATCTTTCCATCCCTGGGGTAAATCCCACTTGTATGAACCTTTAATATATTATCGAATTTGGTTTGCTTGTACTTTGTTGAGGATTTTGGGTCTATGTTCATCAGTGATACTGCTTGTAATTTTCTTTTTTGTGGTATCTTTGGTATCAGTGTGATGATGGCCTCATACAATAAGTTTGGAAGTTTTCCTTCCTCTGCAGTTTTTTTTTTGAAGAGTTTCAGAAGGATAGGTGTTAACTTTTGTCTAAATGTTTGCTGGAATTTTCCTGTAAAGCTATCTGGTTTTGGACTTTGATTTGTTGAGAGTTTCTTAATCACAGTTTCAATTTCAGTACTTGTGATTAGTCTATTTATATTTTCTATTTCTTCCTGGTTCTGTCTTGGAAAATTGTACCTTTCTCAGAATGTATCTGTTTCTTCTAGACTGTTCATTTTATTGGTGTATAGTTGCTTGTAGAAGTCTCTTATGACCCTTTGTATTCATGTTGTAACTTCTTTTTCATTTCTAATTTTATTGATTTGAACACTTTCTTTTTTCCCTTGGGGCTTTCCTGGTGGTTCAGATGGTAAAGATGCCACCTGCAGTGCAGGAGACCCAAGTCTGCCTAAAAGTTTATCAATTTTGTTTATCTTTCCAAAAAAAAAAGATTTTTGTTTCTTTTTTCTTTGCATCTATTTCATTTATTTCAGCTCTAATCTGCATTATTTCTTTCCTTCTACTAACTTTTGGTTTTGTTTGTGCTTTCTCTAGTTGCCTCAGTTGTAACTTTAGGTTGTTTATTTGGAATTTTTCTTGTTTTCTAATGTAAAGTTGTACTGCTATAAACTTCCCTCTTAGAACTGTTTTTGCTGCATCCCATAGGTTTGGGACCATTGTGTTTTCATTGTCATTTGTCTCTAGGTATTTTTTATTTCCTCGGTGACTTCTTCAGTGATCCGTTGGTTTCAGTTCAGTTCAGTCACTCAGTCGTGTCCGACTCTTTGCGACCCCATGAATCTCAGCACGCCAGGCCTCCCTGTCCATCACCAACTCCCAGAGTTCACTCAGACTCACATCCATTGAGTCCGTGATGCCATCCAGCCATCTCATCCTCGGTCGTCCCCTTCTCCTCCTGCCCCCAATCCCTCCCAGCATCAGGGTCTTTTCCAATGAGTCAACTCTTTGCATGAGGTGGCCAAAGTACTGGAGCTTCTGTTTTAGCATCATTCCTTCCAAAGAAATCCCAGGGTTGATCTCCTTCAGAATGGACTGGTTGGATCTCCTTGCAGTCCAAGGGACTCTCAAGAGTCTTCTCCAACACTACAGTTCAAAAGCATCAATTCTTCTGCGCTCAGCCTTCTTCACAGTCCAACTCTCACATCCATACATGACCACAGGAAAAACCATAGCCTTGACTAGATGGACCTTAGTCGGCAAAGTAATGTCTCTGCTTTTGAATATACTATCTAGGTTGGTCATAACTTTTCTTCCAAGGAGTAAGCGCCTTTTAATTTCATGGCTGCAGTCACCATCTGCAGTGATTTTGGAGCCCAAAAAAACAAAGTCTGACACTGTTTCTACTGTTTCCCCATCTATTTCCCATGAAGTGATGGGACCAGATGCCATGATCTTCGTTTTCTGAATGTTGAGCTTTAAGCCAACTTTGATGTATTATTTAGCCTCCATGTGTTTGTGATTTTGTGCAGTTTTTTTCTTGTATTTGATTTCTAATGTCATTGTGGCAAAGATCATTGGAAAAGATGCTTGCTAATATTTCAACTTTTTATTTCAATGTTTACTGAGACTTGCTTTATGGTCCAACATGTGATCTATCCTTGAGAATGTTCACTTGGAAAGCATGTGTATTCTGCTTTTGGATGGAGTGCTCTATAAATGTTAATTAAGTACATCTGGTCTATTAATTTTCTGTCTGGATAATCTGTCCCTTGATATAAGTGGAGTGTTAAAGTCCTCCACTATTACTGTATGTCAATTTCTCCTTTTATGGCTATCAGCATTTGTGGTGCCCCTGTGTTGATGCGTATATATTTATAATTGTTATGCCTTCTTCTTGGATTGATCCTTTGATTATTATGGAGTATCCTTCTTTGTCTCTTATAATAATATTTTAAAGTCTATTGTGTGTGATGTGATTATTGCTACTCCAGGTTTCTTTTGACTTGCATTTTCATGGAATACCTTTTTCCCTTCTCCTTACTTTCAGTCTACACGTGTGCTCTGAAGTAGATCTCTTGTAGATAGTGTGTATATGTCTTGTTTTTGTATCCATTCAGCCAGTGTATGTCTTTTGTTTGGAGCATGTCATCCATTTACATTCAAGATAATTACTGACCTGAATGTTCTTGTTGCCATTTTGTTAAATTTTTTGGATTTATTTTTGTAGGTCTTTTTTCTTCCCCCTTCCTTTTGTTCTTTTCTCCTGTGATTTTTATGACTCTCTTTAGTGTTGTGTTTGGGTTCATTTTTCATTTTTGCATGTATATCTTACAGATCTTTGAGTTACTAATAATATGTTTTCATTTGGCATTGTGTATGTATATATGTATGTGTGTGTGTGTATATATATATATACACACACACACACACTCACATACAAACACAAGATTGATTTAAGTTGCTGGTTTCTTAATTTAAAATTCATTCTCAATATCCAGAATTTGTACTTTGCTCACTGGTTCTGGTTTTGATGTCATATTTGTGTGTGGATGATTTCCTACTTTTACTGCCAGTGAGATTTCCCATTTGTAATTTCTTGTTCCTAGTTGTGGCCTTTTCTTTTCCTCCTAGATATGTTATTTTAGCATTTGTTGTAAAGATGGTTTGGTGGTGGTGAATTCTGTTTACTTTTGTTTGTCTGTAAATCTTTTGATTTCTCCACTGAATCTAAATGAGGCCCTTGCTGGATAGAGTATTCTTGGTTATAAGTTTTTCCCTTTCATTACTTTAGATATATAATGCCACTCTGCTGGCCTGCAGAGTTTCTACTATAAAATCAGTTTGATAACCTTATGAGGATTTACTTGTATGTTTTTTGTGGCTTTCCCTTGTTGCTTTTCATATTTTCTCTTTGTCTTTAATTTTTTATCAATTTGATTAATATGTTTCTCAGCACGTTCCTTCTTGAGTTTATCCTCTGTGGGACTCTCTCTGCTTTCTGGACCTGGTCAACTGTTCACTTTCTCATGTTAGGGAACTTGTCAGATATAATCTCTTCAAATATTTTCTCAGGTCCTTTCTCTTATCTCCTTCTGGAACCCATATAATGTGAATGTTTGTGCATTTAATGTTGTCCTGGAGAAGTTTTAAACTGTGTTCATTTTTTTCTTTATTCTGTTGCACAGCAGTAATTTCCACTATCCTGTCTCTGCCTCATTTATTCTGCTATTTATTTCTTCTAGTGTATTTTCCAATTATTACATTGTTTATCTCTGTTTATTTGTTCTTTAGTTCTTTGAGCTCTTTGTTCACCATTTTTTGTATCTTCTCAGTCTGTGCCTCTAAAAGAAAAAGATCTCTTTTCCTGAGATCTTGGATCATCTTTACTGTCTTCCTCTGAATTATTTTTCATATAGATTGCCTAACTACACTTCATTTAGTTGTTCTTGTTCCTTCATCTGGAACATGTTCCTCTTCCATCTTATTTTGTCTAACTTCCTGTATTTGTGGTCCCACAAGCTGTAGCACTATATAGTTCCTCTTGCTTCTGGTGTTTTCCGCCTTGTGGTTGAGGATGGCCTGAGAGGCTTGTGCAGGCTTCCTGATGGAAGAGATTGGTGCCAGCCCACTGGTGGGTTTATCTGGGGCTTGTCTTCTCGTGTTTTTGGCTTCCCTGATAGCTCAGTTGGTAAAGAATCTGCCTGCAGTGCAGCAGATCCTGGTTCAATTCCTGAGTTGGAAGATCCGCTGGAGAAGGGATAGGCTATCTATTTCCAGTATTCTGGCCTGGAGAATTCCATGGACTGTATAGTCCATGGTGTCATAAAGAGTCGGATACGACTGAGCGACTTTCACTTTGTTTCTCTGGCGAACATGGCCGTGTTAATGTGTGTGTTTACAGGTTGCTGTCGGAGAAGGCAATGGCACCCCACTCCAGTACTCTTGCCTGGAAAATCCCATGGACAGAGGAGCCTGGTGGGCTGCAGTCCATGGGGTCATTAAGAGTCAGACACGACTATCCCTGATAGCTCAGTTGGTAAAGAATCTGCCTGCAGTGCAGCAGATCCTGGTTCAATTCCTGAGTTGGAAGATCCGCTGGAGAAGGGATAGGCTATCTATTTCCAGTATTCTGGCCTGGAGAATTCCATGGACTGTATAGTCCATGGTGTCATAAAGAGTCGGATACGACTGAGCGACTTTCACTTTGTTTCTCTGGCGAACATGGCCGTGTTAATGTGTGTGTTTACAGGTTGCTGTCGGAGAAGGCAATGGCACCCCACTCCAGTACTCTTGCCTGGAAAATCCCATGGACAGAGGAGCCTGGTGGGCTGCAGTCCATGGGGTCATTAAGAGTCAGACACGACTGAGCAGCTTCACTTTCACTTTTCACTTTCATGCATTGGAGAAGGAAATGGCAACCCACTCCAGTGTTCTTGCCTGGAGAATCCCAGGGACTGGGGAGCCTGGTGGGCTGCCATCTATGGGGTCGCACAGAGTCGGACACGACTGAAGCGACTTAGCAGTTACAGGTTGCTGTGGGCTCAGGAAGGTTTTAAACAGCCTATCTGCTGATGGATGAGGCTGTGTGCCTGCCCTTTTGGTTGTTTGGACCGAGGCATTGGTTGTTTGGTCAGCAATAGAACCTATGGACTGTTGTATGGGGCAAGGTCTTGGCATTAAAATAGCAGCCTCCAGGATGGCTCATGTCAGTGAATACTTTCCAGTACCTCTGCCACCAGTGTCCCCTCTCCACAGTGAACCACTCCAAGGTGGTCTCTCCAGGAGACCTTCCTTCAAGACCAGCTGGTAGGTCTGGTCCAGACTCCTGTGAAGTTACTGCTTTTCCCCCTGGGTCTCAGTGTGCATAAGACCTTGTATGTGCTCTCCAGGAACAGAGTTCCTGTTTCCCTCAGTCTTGTGGAGTTCCTGCAATCAAGCCCTGTTAGCCTTCAAAGCCAAATGCTCTGGGGGCCCCTCCTCCCAATGTCAGACCCCCAGACTAGGGAGCCTGAGATGGGGCCCAGTACTCTCACTCCTGTGGGAGAAACTTTGCAATATAATTATTTTTCAGTTTGTGGGTTGCCTACCTGGTAGATATAGGATTTGTTGTATCATGAATGCTCCCCTTCTGCTGTCTTGTTGTGGCTTCTTGTTTGTCTTTGGAAGTAGAATATCTTTTTTGGTAAGTTCCAGGCTTTTTTTTTTTTTTTGATGGTTATTCAGCAGTTGGGCTTCCAGACATGGGTACAGTCCCTGGGACTGGGAGATCCCCTGAAGAAAGGCATGGAAATCCACTCCAATATTCTTACCTGGAGAATTCTAAGGACAGAGGAGTCTGGAGGGCTACAGTCCATAAGGTTGCAAAGAGTCAAACATGACTGAAGCAACTTAATACACACATATTTAGCAGTTAATTGTGATACTGTTGTTTTGTGAGATAAGATTCACTCAGATCCTTCTACTCTGTCCTTTTGTCCTCAAATCCAAAATAGAAGAGTTATTTGAAGTCCTTATATATCATTTTTAACAATTTTTAAAATGTAATAATAATAATAATCACAATGAAACAGCAGCAAAAACTGATATGTCTAGGAATAAACCTAACAAATGATATACAAGATCATTTTGGAAAATATTGTAAATTATTATTGCAAGGCATAAAAGAAGACTTAAATAGTTAAGACCATAGTCAATAAATTTTTCTTGTTCAGTCTCTCAGTTGTGTCTGACTCTTTGCGACCCCATGGACTGCAGCATGCCAGGCCTCCTTGTCCTTCACCATCTCCTGGAGC
The DNA here is from genome assembly GCA_006408695.1 of Aepyceros melampus. Taxonomy (NCBI): domain Eukaryota; kingdom Metazoa; phylum Chordata; class Mammalia; order Artiodactyla; family Bovidae; genus Aepyceros; species Aepyceros melampus. Next base: position 156,489 of record SJXQ01006633.1, read on the forward strand.
TTGCTCAAATTCATGTCCATTGAGTCAGTGATGCCATTCAACCATCTTATCGCCTGTCATCCCCTTCTCCTCCTGCCTTTAATCTTTCAAGCATCAGGGTCTTTTATAATGAGTCAGCTCTTTGTATCACATGGCCAAAGTAGAGCTTCAGCTTCAGCATCAGTCCTTCCAATGAATATTCAGGATTGATTTCCTTCAGGATGACTGGTTTGATCTCCTTGCAGTCCAAGGGACTCTCAAGAGTCTTATCCATTACCAAAGTTAAAAAACATCAATTCTTTGGTCTTCAGCCTTCTTTATGGTCCAACTCTCACATCCATAATAACTATAGGAAAACCATAGCTTTAACTAGACGAACATTTGCCATTAAAATAATGTCTCTGCTTTTTAATATGCTATCTAGGTTTGTCATAGCTTTTCTTTTTTTTTTTTTTTCTTCACATTTTAATTAATTTTATTTTTTAGTTTGTTTTGCTTTACAATACTGTATTCGTTTTGTTACACATTGACATGAATTAGCCATGAGTGTACATGAACTCCCAATCCCGACCCCCACCTCCACCCTCCCACCCCACACCCTCTCTCTGGATTATCCCCGTGCATCAGTCCCCAGCATCCTGCATCCTGCATCAAACCTGGACTGGCAATTCGTTTTGCTTATGATATCACACATGTTACATTGCCACTCTGCCAACCCATCCCACCCTCTTCCTCTCCCACAGAGTCCAAAAGGCCATTCTATACAACTGTGTCTCTTTTGCTGTCTTGCGTACAGGTTTATCATTACCATCATTCTAAATTCCATATATATGTGTAAGTATACTGTATTGATGTTTTTCTTTCTGGCTTACTTCACTCTGTATAATCGGCTCCAGCGTCATCCACCTCATTAAAACTGATTCAAATGTATTCTTTTTAATAGCTGAGTAATACTCCATTGTGTATATGTACCACAGCTTTCTTATCCATTCATCTGCTGATGGACATCTAGGTTGCTTCCATGTCCTGGCTATTACAAACAGTGCCGCGATGAACATTGGGGTACACGTGTCTCTTTCAATTCTGGTTTCCTCGGTGTGTATGCCCAGCAGTGGGATCGCTGGATCATAAGGCAGTTCTATTTGCAATTTATAGCTTTTCTTTCAAGGAGCAAGTGTCTTTCAATTTCATAGCTGCATTCACCATATGCAGTGATTTTGTCAGTGAATAGGAAAACTCAATATCATAAATGTCACCTCACTGTGAATAATTTATGCATTCTAAATTTCAGTCATACTTGAACAGGTTTTTTAATTTTGTGAAATTTTATGAGATAATTGTAATATTCATGTCAATGGTAAAGAGCTAATTTGAGTTGAGTGACTGTGAATAAGAAAGAAAGGGGGAAGATGATGTGGCACACGGATCCCTCTGTAGGAATAAAGGGATTTATGCCCCAAATGACGAGTGCTGCCAGCAGACTCTCCTTAGTTGTCAGCTGCCTTTGGACATTGCCCCAGTTGAGAAGAGTTTTCCAGCCCAAGGCCATGCCCCTTGTCCAGGGTGTTTTAGTGATCAATGGTAGGGTATAAAGGCCACACCTTTGTCCCATCTCAGGACAATTCTGAGGTTCACTAAGCCCTTCAGTAGGAATGGATCATAGCTCAACTTCTCCTTCTGCACAGTTCAGCTTCCTTCCTTTCCCTTCCATGTGTTCTAACTCCAAGAGGAATCTGTGACAAAGCTCTTGCATGGCTATATCTAGTTCAGGGTTTTCCTTGCTTCTGGAATCTAACCAGTGACTGAGGACTTCTTCAGATATCAAACCCTGCTTATTATAAAGCTATAGTCCTTAATATGGCATGGTACTGGCTTCAGAATAAATGAATGTATATATGAAACAGAAAAAGAATACTTGGTATATGTGAGGAGTGACATTATATTGGGAAAAAATGCACTGTTTACCAATAGTTGCTCTGACAGTTGTCTAACAATTGGGGAAAAAATAGGCCTTTTGCCAAAAAAAATTCCCACAATGTGTAAGTACATAAATGTAAAGAACAAAAAAGGAAAATTGTTAATAAAATGTGACAAGACAGGAATGAAGTTCTTAAATACTCTTGGTGGATTCATGTTGATATATGGAAAAACCAATACAATATTATAAAGTAATTAGCCTCCAATTAAAATAAAAAAACTTAAATTAAAAAAATAATATGCAAAGGTTGAAATTGTAAAGAAGAGATCGGTAAATTTGATTATATGTGTATTTAAATTTTTCATTATATGTATCAAACTTGGAGATGTATAATCCAAAGAATTGAACTTAGAATATATAAAGAATTTCCACGAATTAGTAAGAGATACAAGCAATAAACCGTAAACTAGCAAAGGTGCAGACGCAGATTTGCAGGGGAAGAACTGCAAATGGCCAAAAACTTAAGAAAAGATGGTCAAACTCACTAATAATTAATGAAATACAAATCAGGAGATGCTATTTCTCATCCTTGAGAACTAACAAAAATAAAGTGTAAATATAACAAATATGGGGGGAAATGTGAGAAAATAGCAACATCTTTGAAGAGGCACTTGGTGATATCTTTCAAATTTTATTTCACATGTACATTTTTGAGAAACTCATGGAAGTGTGCATATACTGACTTAACAGTGATGAGTTCTCTCTTATTTGTAATAGCAAATATTTGGAAGCAATCTGTGTGTCTGTACATAAAGGATGGGTGAACACTTGTACATATGTATCATGAAATATTTATCATGTAGCAGTTAAATTGAGTTAAGCATGTTTACCTGCTTCAACAAAAATCTTGAAAATATATTATGGAATAAAAGTTGTCTGCGGTACAAATATTTAAATTTAAACTTGTTAAACATTGTTTACAATTTATGAAGAAACAGACAAGTGGTAAATATTTTTAACTGTGTTACAGAAGGAACGCATAACAGTTTCAGAAAAATCGCTGTCTTTGAGGAGAGGAGAGAATGAGATGAGAAAAGTCTTCAACTGTAAGTAACGTTTCCTTTTTTATAAGCTTATGTATTTGACTGCATTGGGTCTTGGGTAGTATGCAGGAGCTTCGTCGCAGCATGCAGGATCTTCCGTTACGGTGCACAGACACTAGTTGTGGTGTCTGGGCTCAGTGTTGCGGTGCACAGGCTCCAGTGCACGTGGACTTAGGTAGTTGTGGCAGGAGGCTCTCTGGTTGTAGTGTGTGCTCAGAGTGCATTGGCACATAGCTGCAGTGTGTGGGCTTAGTTCGTCCATGGTGTGTGGGGTCTTTGTTTCCCGACCAGGGATAGCACCTGCATCTTTTGCCTTGCAGGGCAGACTCTTGACCACTGGACCACTGAGTAAGTACCAACATGTCACTTTTAATGGAAGAAAAAAATCTTAAGTGAAAGTAACTGAAAATGACAAAATGATATTAATTTTGGATTGTGAATATTCTGTGCATTTTTCTGCATGCCTAAAGTATTTTATTACATAGAGTTTTAAAAATTTATAAGACAAGTGATGTGTAGTAGAGGCCAGAAGTGAGCAAGTCTTGAATGGATTTTGTAATCATTTTAAAAACATCCTTTGAGTTTTGAAAATACTTTGAGGAAATTTTTTTTGTTTTAATATAAAATTTATGAAATGTGAAATTTACCTTTGTAATAATTTTAAAGAATGTTCTTGTGACTTTTAGTATATTCATAATGTTGTGCATCACTAATATCTAATTTCATGCTTTCTGTCACCTTTTGAGGAATCTTGATAGGAACCAGAAGTCCTGATTAGCAGTAGCAGCTTGAGATAAATGACCAAAATATTAATATTAAGTGATTTTATATGAATTCATAGAGACTTGTGAGCGTTCAACTTACATATTTAAATTGCTGTATAAGTAGAAACTTAGGGTCTGAATACTTCCTTTACAAAAAAGAATAGCTGTTAGCAACTTTCAGAGTTACTCGGTAATGCCTTTTCCTGGGTAGTAACTTCACCCTCAACTCTGTGTGATTTTATCCTTCTTGTGGCACTGCCCAAAACAAAAAAACATGACTTCTGTCTAAGCCTTCAGTGGATATCCTCTCTTGCCTTCCCAGACTGTGTTGGAAGACTTAGGAGCTACTATAGACTGAATGTTGTATTCCCCATCAAGGTTCATGTTTTGAAATCCTGATCCACAGTGTAATAGTATTTGGAGGTGGAGCCTTGAGGAAGTGATTAGGTCATGAAGACAATGCCCTTGTGAATGAGATTAATGCCCCCTATAAAAGAGGTTCTGGAGAGTGTCCGTGTCCCTTCTGCCATGTTAGGACACAGAAGACAGCTGTCTATAAAACAGAAAGTGGGCTCTCACAAAATACTTAATTGGTTATCACCTAGATATTGATTGAACTTCCTGCCTCCTGAACTGTGAGAAATATTTTTTATTGTTTATAGCCACCCAGTCTGTGGACAGTCTATTGTTATCACCCAGTGGACTAGGACAGAAGCCCCTCTTCTGATATTTGCAGCACAATGTGTGTATTTATTTCCATGATAACAACTACTCTTAGTTTTGTAATTTCTTACAACAGTCAGCCTATCACCTCAGGAGGCTCTTGAATCCTGTGATCATATTGTTTTACCTTTGAATCTTCAAAACTTAGCATCATTTCTGGAACTTAATAGATGTTCAAGTAAATGTCACTTGAATGAATGGCTTCAGTGGATGCAGTATCTGTGATTCATTTCAAGTCTATGCAAGTCCAACAACAGACATTAGTCAGACTTCCCCTTTTTAATCAGAGTCCCTTGGACTGCAAGGAGATCCAACCAGTCCATTCTGAAGGAGATCAGCCCTGGGATTTCTTTGGAAGGACTGATGCTAAAGCTGAAACTCCAGTACTTTGGCCACCTCATGCGAAGAGTTGACTCATTGGAAAAGACTGATGCTGGGAGGGACTGGGGGCAGGAGGAGAAGGGGATGACCGAGGATGAGATGGATGGCATCACTGACTCGATGGACGTGAATCTGAGTGAACTCCAGGAGCTGGTGATGGACAGGGAGGCCTGGCGTGCTGCGATTCATGGGGTCGCAGAGTTGGACACGACTGAGCGACTGAATCTAACTGAACTGAAATTGGAACAGTTGATCTATGATTTAGCATACCTCCAGTAAGCAAGCCCAAGAGAATAATGTTAAAAACTCTGCCCTCCTGCAAGAGTCCGCTTGATCAGGACCTTGTTTTAGTGGTTGATTTCCAGAGTTAAGTTGTCTCTCACAATCTCATGTTGGGTGTCCCTTCATGTGATTTGTTGATTTTTAGCAAAACTGAAAAAAGAATAAGAATTCTTTAGAATTTTATATGTTGTCCCATAATGCATTCTTAATACTGAGGAACATACAAATCCAGGCTAAAGTTCTTCTGTTTGGCTCTGGAAGACTGAAAGCAGATTACTGTAGTGATCAGAAGTTTGCTTGCAGTCAGATGGATTGTGCTTCCTATCTATACTCTGTCACTTTCTATCTAGAAGTCACTAGGCAAATTACTTTACTTCTCTAAGACTCAGTTTTCTTATCTGCAAAGTGGATATAACAATAAAAATGAATAATAAAAAATGAACTTCATAAATTTTCTGTGAATGTTAAATGAAGTAATACATATGAAAAGCAGTAAGCATATAGCCTAGTATGTAGTAAGTGTTCCCTTAATATCAGTGATTGTTATCTGGAACTTTGAGTGATAGATAATTTTTGGTCATAGAAAGAGTCTCTGAGGAACTCTAGGGTTGTGTACATTTCAGAAGAATGTAATGTGAATAAGTTCAAGGAATTCAGGATTCAAAATTCAATTTTACCTGAAAGACCTTGGGCAATTCACTTAATCCTCATGTGTCCTCAGTATTGTTAAAAGTATTATCTTAGCCTTTTTCACATCTCTCTTGCTATGTATTTTCTGTTTTTTTCCCCTCTTTATACAGACTTCCTTGAGAAAAGGAATCTGTTGATAATTTTTGACACCTTAGTCAAGAATTTCTTCTCTCCACAGGAATTTACTTTTCAGTGTAATCATTCAGTAAGTTCTGATAAGCTATATATCTACTAAAGGAATGTTGCTTATTAAGAACTGATGGTGGACTACTAAAGGAATGTTGCTTATTAAGAACTGATGGTGGAAGAGGAGTTTTGAAATGAGTGGAGACTTCCAGTGACTCTGAAGTATTTTTATATGTGTATATTTTCTTCTGCTTCTATATAAAGCTGGAAAAGAAAAAAAGAAAAACAGGCAAACAAAAATCTCATGCCACCCTTTGATTTTGATTTTGGGTTGCTTGACAAACAATTTTAGTTTCTAAAGCACTTTAAAGTCTTTTTCTTTTCTTTTCTTTTTTTTTTTTTTTTGGTAAAATTTTCAGTCTGGCAACAAGCAAAGCAAGATGAACATCTCTTAATCTTTCTTTCCAGGACAGCTCTGTCATCTTGTTTCTATATATCTGCTTGTCATTGTATATTTACAGAAAATATTTGGCCCTCTAGGACTCTGGAGACGTTCTAGAATGAATGTGCTCAGAGTTAGGGCTCAGTCTGAGCCCCACAGCTGATTGGAAGCCTCTGTTCCCATATCTATAACAGTAAGAGAGTGGACTAGGTCCTGAATTGCAAATAGAATTTATTCTGCAGTCCTACTTTGAGTATTTGGTACTGAGCTGAGACAGTGAAGATAAAACCTGATGCATTGGGAGAGTGTTTTGTGATAAATTAACCATAAGCATGGGATGGAGGAATGAAAGCCCTTATGCCAAGTCTTGCTATCCCTAGACCACAAAATCACTAAGAACCTTTCTAGTTCTAGCATCACATCAGGCTGTGACTGATTCTCTACTTGCTCTTAATAAGATGTGAAATGTCTGCCCTCCAAACAGTTCAGTCACCTGCTGTAATTCACTAGAATGCCATTTACATGCACTGCATGTGTTATTACCCATTCCTTTCCTAAAGACTTTGAGGTAACATAAATACTTTTTTAAAGCTAAAAGAAAGAATTCAGAAAAAGAAAAGGGAATGGAAAATGAGAATAAATATATGAAAAATAGGAAGTATAAGAATAAGTATGTAATTTGAGGTTTAATTTTAATCTCCCTAACTCTATTCTATTCTCTCTTTCTATTTAATGCCCATAGACGGTGGCACAGAAGAAGGAATCACATTGGTCTGGTGGTAATATGAGAAACTCTGGACATTTTTCAGATTTTCTCATGAAAATGTCTGGTAGAATCCTGAGAATTTTTGAGGATTCAGCATGATGCGAGAAATGCTTTTGCAGTCTTACTGAGTCAGACTTAAGCAATCAAAATGATTGCTCTATTTAAAATTCATCAACAGTAATGAGCTCTTGCGTCATTTTGCAAAGATGAGACTTGAGTCTCATGTGAAGTCTTTTAAAACCTCATTGCTATCTACAGTGCCCTTGGCTGCAGTTACCCAAGGCATAGTAAATACATCAGCATGGCCAAGTTTGGGAGGGGAAAGAATCACATGTTTTAAGACTACAGTTTTATTACTAGGATGATATTTTCCCTCTTCTGTTTTGCATTGAGGATGTATCAAAATAATGATATTGGCATGATTATAAATGATATATTTCTTGAAGCTACTCTTGAGCCTTTCTGCAAGATGGATTTTCAAAGTCTTTCATATATTATTTGTATATTTAAACAAAAATGTGATTAGGGTTATTTCTTTTTCCAAAATGCTATATAGAATTGTCTCGCGGGACCGCCGCTGGTAGACGCACTCTCGGGCGGCTCTGGCTGGGGAAGAGGAATCACATGTGTCGCTTCAGCTGGCGGTAGTGGGTAGTGGGTAGTGGCGGGAGCGGAGGCGGCGGAGACTGTGCGACCGCCTGGGTTTTGAAATGGCTGCTGACATTTCTGAATCCGGTGGGCATGATTGCAGAGGAGACCAGAGGAGCAACACCAAGTTAGATGCAGATTACCCACTTCGAGTCCTTTACTGAGGAGTCTGTTCATTACCAACAGAGTACTGTGAATATATGCCTGATGTTGCTAAATGTAGACAATGGTTAGAGAAGAATTTTCCAAATGAGTTTGCAAAACTTACTGTAGAAAATTCACCCAAACAAGAAGCTAGAATTAGTGAGGGTCAAGGAACAGCAGGGGAAGAGGAAGAGAAGAAAAAACAAAAGAGAGGTGGAAGGGGTCAAATAAAACAGAAAAAGAAAACTGTACCACAAAAGGTTACGATAGCCAAAATTCCCAGAGCAAAGAAGAAATATGTAACAAGAGTGTGTGGCCTTGCAACTTTTGAAATTGATCTTAAAGAAGCACAAAGATTTTTTGCTCAGAAATTCTCCTGTGGTGCCTCAGTAACAGGGAGGATGAAATCATCATTCAGGGAGACTTTACAGATGATATTATTGATGTCATTCAGGAAAAATGGCCAGAGGTGGATGATGATAGCATTGAAGATCTTGGAGAAGTGAAGAAGTGATTTTGAAAATGTGTCTGTATTTAATGATCTGAACTGATTGTTGATGTGGCCAAAGGAAGAGAGGCCTTTTTAAAATATATGTATTTATCCTACAGTAAAACTGTAGCCTACCCCTCACCCTTGGAATTTTCANAGCACTTTCACAGCATCATCTTTCAGGATTTGAAACAGCTCAACTGGAATTCCATCACCTCCACTAGCTTTGTTTGTAGTGATGCTTCCTAAGGCCCACTTGACTTCACATTCCAAGATGTCTGGCTCTAGATGAGTGATCACACCATCATGATTATCTGGGTCGTGGAGATCTTTTTTGTACAGTTCTTCCTTGTATTCTTGCCACCTCTTCTTAATATCTTCTGCTTCTGTTAGGTCCAGACCATTTCTGTCCTTTATCGAGCCCATCTTTGCATGAAATGTTCCCTTGGTATCTTTAATTTTCTTGAAGAGATCTCTAGTCTTTCCCATTCTGTTCTTTTCCTCTATTTCTTTGCATTGATCACTGAAGAAGGCTTTCTTATCTCTTCTTGCTATTCTTTGGAACTGTGCATTCAGATGCTTATATCTTTCCTTTTCTCCATGTAGCTGTCCAGTTTTCCCAGCACCATTTATTGAAGAGGCTATCTTTGCCCCATTGTATATTTTTGCCTCCTTTGTCAAAAATAAGGTACCCATAGGTGCATGGTTTATTTCTGGGCATTCAGTCTTGTTTCATTGATCTATATTTCTGTTTTTCTGCCAGTACTATACTGTTTTAATGACCTTAGCTTCGTAGTATAACATGGAGTCAGGAAGCTTGATTCCTCCAGCTCCATTCTTTCTCAAGATTGCTTTGGCTATTTAGGGTCTTTTGTGTTTTCATATGAATTGTGAAATTTTTTGTTCTAGTTCTGTGAAAAAAGCCATTGGTAATTTGATAAGGATTGCATTAAGTCTGTAGATTGTATTTGGTAATATAGTCATTTTCACAATATTGATTCTTCCTACCCACGAACATTGAATACCTCTCCATCTGTTTATGTCATCTTTGATTTATTTCATTAGTGTCATATAATTTTCTGTGTACAGTTCTTTTGTCTCCTCAAGGAAGTTTATTCTTTTTGTTGCACTGGGATGTGAATGGGATTGAATGTGAATGGGATTCCTTAATTGCTATTTCTGATTTTTCATTGTTAATATATAGAAATGCAAGTGACTTCTGTGTACTGATTTTGTATACTGCAACTTTGCTAAATTCACTGATTAGCTCTAGTAATTTTCTACTATCTTTAGGCTTTATATACACAGTATCATGTCATCTGCAAACAGTGGGAGCTTTCCTTCTTTCTCATCTGGATTTCTTTTATTTCTTTTTCTTCTCAGATTGCTATAGCTAGGACTTCAAAAACTATGTTGAACAATAGTGGCAAAAGTGGACACCCTTGTCTTGTTCCTAATCTTAGGGGGAATGCATTCAGTTTTTTACCATTGAGAATAATGTTTGCTGAAGACTTATCATATATGGCCTTTACTATGTTGAGGTAGGTTCCTTCTATGCCCATTTTTTAATGACTTTAATCATAAATTTGCTGAATTTTGTCAAAGGCTTTTTCTGCATCTTTTGAGATGATCATATGGTTTTTATCTTTCAGTTTGTTAATACAATGTATCACGTTGATTGAATGTGTTGAATCAATTGAATTATATTAACAATTGAATTTTTTAATGTATCACATTGATTGAATTCCATATTCTTTGCATTGCTGGAATAAACCCAAGATGATCATGGTGTATGAGCTTTTGTTGTGTTGCTTTTCTTTGTGTGTGTGTTTTCTTTTTTGTGTGTTGTCTTTTTCTGATTTTGGTATCAGGGTGATGGTGGCCTCGTAGAATGAATTTGAAAGCATTCTTTCCTCTGAAGTTTTTTGAAAGAGTTTTAGAAGGTTAGGCATTAGCTCTTCTCTAAATGTTTGGTAGAATTCTCCTGTGAAGCCATCTGGTCCTGGGCTTTCGTTTTTTGGGAGATTTTTGATCACAGCTTAAATTTTAGTGCTTGTAATTGGATTGTTCATAATTTCTATTTCTTCCTGGATCAGCCTTGAAAGATTGAACTTTTCTTAGAATCTGTCCATTTCTTCTAAGTTATCTATTTTTATTGCCATGTAGTTGTTCATAGGAGAAGGAAATGGCAACCCACTCCAGTGTTCTTGCCTGGAGAGTCCCAGGGAAGGGGGAACCTGGTGGGCTGCCATCTATGGGGGTCGCACAGAGTCGGACATGACTGAAGCAACTTAGCAGCAGCAGTTGTTCATAATAGTCTCTTATAATCCTTTGTATTTCTGCATTGTCTGTTGTAACCTCTCCTTTTCATCTCTAATTTTGTTGATTTGATTCTTCTCTCTTTTTTGCTTGATGAGTCTGGCTAAGGGTTTGTCAATTTTGTTTATCTTCTCAAAGAACCAGCTGTTAGTTTTCTTTACTATTGTTTCTTTCAATTTTTTTTTTTCATTTATTTCTGCTTGGATCTTTATGATTTCTTTCCTTCTACTTATTTTGGGGTTTTTTTCTTCTTCTTTTTCCAGTTGCTTTAGGTGTAAAGTTAGGAGGTCTATTCAATGTTTTTCTTGTTTCTTGGGGGAGGATTTTATTGCTATAAACTTTCCTCTTAGAACTTCTGCTGCATCCCATATGTTTTGAGTTGTCATGTTTTCATTCTCATTTGTTTCTAGAAATTTTTTTATTTCCCTTTTGATTGCTTTAGTAACCTGTTGGTTATTTAGAAACATGTTTAATCTCCATGTTGTTTGTGTTTCCTACAGTTTTTTTTTTTCTTGTAATTAATATCTAGTCTCATAGCATTGTGGTTGGGGAAGATGCTTGATATGATTTCGATTTTCTTAAATTTACTGAGGTTTGATTTGTGACCCAAGATGTGCTCTATCCTGGAGAATGTTCCATGTGCACTTGCGACGAAGATGTATTCTTCTGCATTTGGATGGAATGTCCTGAAGATATTGATGAGATCCATCTCATCTAATGTATCATTTAAGACTTGTGTTTCCTTATTAATATTCTGCTTTGATGATCTGTCCATTGGTGTGAGTGGGGTGTTAAAGTCTCTTACAATTATTATGTTACTGTCAATTTCTCCTTTTATGTCTGTTAGTGTTTGTTTTATGTATTGAGGTGCTCCTATGTTAGATTTATAGATATTTACAATTGTTATGTCTTCTTCATGGATTGATCCCTTGATCATTATGTAATGTCCTTCCTTATCTCTTGTAATCTTCTTTAAGGTCTATTTTGTCTGATATGAGGATTGCTACTCCAGCCTTCTTTTGCTTCTCGTTTGAATGGAATATTTTTTTCCATCCTCTCACTTTCAGTCTATATGTGTCTTTAGGTCTGCAGTGGGTTTCTTATAGACAGCACATATTTGGGTCTTGCTTTTGTTGAAAGTGAAAGAGGAGAGTGAAAAAGCTGGCTTAACACTCAACATTCAGAAAATGAAGATCATGGCATCTGGCCCCATCACTTCATGAGAAATAGATGGGGAAACAGTAGAAACAGTGTCAGACTTTATTTTTGGGGGCTCCAAAATCACTGCAGATGGTGACTGCAGCCATGAAATTAAAAGACGCTTACTCCTTGGAAGAAGAGTTATGACCAACCTAGATAGTATATTCAAAAGCAGAGACATTACTTTGCCAACTAAGGTCCGTCTAGTCAAGGCTACGTTTTTTCCTGTGGTCATATATGGATGTGAGAGTTGGACTGTGAAGAAGGCTGAGGGCCAAAGAATTGATGCTTTTGAAGTGTGGTGTTGGAGAAGACTCTTGAGAGTCCCTTGGACTGCAAGGAGATCCAACCAGTCTATGACCAACCTAGATAGTATATTCAGAAGCAGAGACATTACTTTGCCAACTAACGTCCGTCTAGTCAAGGCTATGGTTTTTCCTGTGGTCATGTATGGATGTGAGAGTTGGACTGTGAAGAAGGCTGAGCGCTGAAGAATTGATGCTTTTGAGCTGTGGTGTTGGAGAAGACTCTTGAGAGTCCCTTGGACTGCAAGGAGATCCAACCAGTCCATTCTGAAGGAGATCAACCCTGGGATTTCTTTGGAAGGAATGATGCTAAAGCTGAAGCTCCAGTACTTTGGCCACCTCATGTGAAGAGCTGACTCACTGGAAAAGACCCTGATGCTGGGAGGGATTGGGGGCAGGAGGAGAAGGGGACGACCGAGGATGAGATGGCTGGATGGCATCACGGACTCAATGGACATGAGTCTGAGTGAACTCTAGGAGTTGGTGATGGACAGGGAAGCCTAGCGTGCTGCAATTCATGGGATTGCAAAGAGTCGGACACGACTGAGTGACTGAACTGAACTGAACTGAACTGAATGTATATATATGGAATTTAGAAAGATGGTAACGATAACCCTTGAAGGAGGCAGTGGCACCCCATTCCAGTACTCTTGCCTGGAAAATCCCATGGACGGAGGGGCCTGGTAAGCTGCAGTTCATGGGATCGCTGAGTGTCGGACACGACTGAACGACTTCACTTTCACTTTTCACTTTCATGCATTGGAGAAGGAAATGGCAACCCACTCCAGTGTTCTTGCCTGGAGAATCCCAGGTTTGGGGGAGCCTGGTGGGCTGCCGTCTATAGGGTCGCACAGAGTCGGACACGACTAAAGTGACTTAGCAGCAGCAGCAGCAGCAGCAACGATAACCCTGTATGCGAGACAGCAAAAGAGACACAGATGTATAGAACAGTCTTTTGGACTCTGTGGGAGAAGGAGAGGGTGGGATGATTTGGGAGAATGGCATTGAAACATGTATAATATCATATATGAAACGAATCACCAGTCCAGGTTCTATGCAGGATACAGGATGCTTGGGGCTGGTGCACTGGGATGACCCAGAGGGATGGTAAGGGGAGGGAGGAGGGAAGAGGGTTCAGGATGGGGAACACATGTACACCCGTGGCAGATTCATGTTGATGTATGACAAAACCAATACAATATTGTAAAATAATTAGCCTTCAATTAAAATAAATTTAAATTAAAAAAAACTATCAAAGTCTGTTGATTTCTGTTTGAAGAAAAAGGAGAAATTTAAAACAAAACCAAAAAGCAAAGACATCTTAGGGGATTTGAAACAAAATCAAAAAGCAAAGACTAAGATTAGGGGATTTAACTGATTCTTTTCCCTTGCGGTCCTGTCTGCATAGCAGTTCTTACTACTAGAAACCATCCCATTCACTTATATATATTCCATGAGAGTAGAAATATTCTTTTATTTTGCATTAAATAAACATTGAATGAATAAAAAACGACTTCAGAGAACACTTTTATCTACCCTACTCTTTATGTATTAAAACATTGAGACCCAGTACATTTAAGTGATTTAAGAATTTTCACAATTAGCAATGAATGAATCTTGATTAAAAAAAGAATCTCCTCTTTTCTGTGTGTTGGTTACTTTCAAGTGGTCACCTACTCAAATACATTCACCCAAATAATACTTATTGATTGTCAGTCTATCAGGCACCTCATAAAGAAAATGAAATAACATTGTTCTTGCTGCAAGGAATTTATTATCTCATAAGAACAATAAAGCCAATCTACTGAAATTACTCCTTCAAATGATTGCTCTTCCATTGTTAATTAAACCACTGAATCTTTGGCAAATCCATCAATGACATAGCAACTTGGCTCAACACACTTTGGTAAAAAGTCAGTTATATTGTACAGTGTATAAATAATTTTTACCAAATGCACCTACCTATATGTCTATCATATAAGATACTGTTTCTGGTGCTATGGACATATGGTTACTCTATGGCTCTTTGTCTGGAATTACTAGATGGGACTTTTTGTAGGTTCTGACGCTGTACCATCTTTTGTCACACAATTCATTGATACCCTAATGACCACCTTGATGAAACGTGAGGGGGAGACTGGAATGAACAATGGCTTAAGTTTCCTTTTCTAGGCCCTTTACCAGAGCCTGAATTTGCGAGTCTAATTACCTGAAGAATATACCTGTTAACATAGGGCAGGCGTAATTTCCGTGTTGTCAGCAGAACTTTGATGGTATCAAAATAAATGAGTCATGTAATTTGAGCTTTTGAAAGTAGGGTTTGAGAAACCAGAAAAAAGGCTTTCAAGATAGGCAGGGGGTGACATGGTGAGGCCTGGTGGGCCTGAGTGGGGGCTTCCTCTCCACCACACAGAGTAATCGCGCAGACTGGAACCTACATGGAGCATTCAAGCAAAGGAAGAATTCCCTTTCCTTGGTCAATATTCTGATGCACCAAGAAACAAACACCTCTACTGTGAATCTTGCAGTCTCACACAGATCAAAGATTTCAAGAGGAGGTGTTGCTGAACAGTTTCATTGCTCAAGGCTAATTATTCATAGGAGAATCCACCCAGGAAAGTTGCTAAACTGGTTTGCTGGCTGTTTGGTGGAGAGTTTTAAAGAGACATTGCCACATTTGAACAGAACTTTATTTTATGTAAAAATTATACACGGAGAGAAGAGAGAAAAGACAAGTAGCTATAACAAAATAAATGGGGCTTCTTTTATTTTTATTTTTTTAAGCTACTCTATTTATTTTTATTTTTTAGTTTGTTTTGCTTTACAATACTGTATTCGTTTTGCTATACATTGACATGAATCAGCCACGAGTATACATGAACTCCCAATCTCGACCCCCACCTTCCCCCTCCCGCCCCACACCTTCTCTCTGGATTATCCTAAATGGGGCTTCTTTTAATTTCCAGTCTTTAAAACTATATTTAAAAATGAACTAAAGAGCATGACTTAATTGTTGATCAAACATTCCACTAAAAGGGCATGTTTAAAGTTTCTTTGTGTTTTTAAGATGTGAGTACATGGAGAAAAGTTGGAAATATGCCATGTATTACTGTGGGAAGATCATGATAAAATATTACTCATTGAAGTTCTGTTTAGAGACTCTACATAACAGGCCTATGCACATACTAACCCCAAACAACCTTTCTTATATTGTAAAAAAAGAATATGCATACTTGATTCCTTCATCATTATTCTTTTTAGAATAAAAATTTTAAGACAACAAAGAGTTAGGAGGTCTATCTTTTTTACAGCCACCATTTTCACATCGTTTCCTAGAAACTTCAGCAGAAATTCTGTGTTCCCAAGTACCTCTTCCCCGTATCTTAAAGGGAGAAATATAATTTTAAAAATACAACTAAGATTAACAATTTGATGTGATTAATTAATTTATTTAACATACAGAAGTCAATTTTATTTCTATACAATAGCAATGAACACAGGGACATCAAAATTAAAAATACAATTCCGTTTATAGCTGCTCAAAAGAAAAAACAAAACACTTATGCTTAAATCAGCCAAAACACATATAAAGCTTGTCTGCTGAAACCTACAAAATACTGCTGAAAGTAATCAAAGAAGAGCCAACTAAATGGAGATTGCATTTATGTTCATGAATTGGAAGATTGCAACATAGCGAAGATGTGAATGCAATTTCTGATCTGAGTTAAAGACCTCGGCTTAATCCTGTTGTAGCCACGTATTCCGGTTCCCGGCCAATGCACCAAATGTAGCCACACGTTCCGGGAAACAAACTCACTCAGAAGGACAATGCAGATAGTGAAGTGCAGTTTATTACACCAGCGAGCCCAAGGCAGAATCTCCTCTTAGCCAAGGACCCCGACCAGCATTTGTGAAAATCTTTTACACCCCATGAGTACGTGTCTGAGCCCACCACTCCAAATTCCTTGAGACTTACATAAACCAAGGAAAATACAATCCTAATAACCCCATCATTCACGTGCTATGTGCTCATGTGCTCAAACAGTCAAACAATTAGCCAATAATCAATAAACCCGAGGCTACACTCCAATTGATACAGAAAAATTTATGGCCTGTCTGGAGGAAGGGGTGATTAGTGTATGTTTTCTCTTAGGCGATGAGTAACCTAGATATGATCTTCAAGGTTCCTCTGTCTGGAGGGGGTCTTGTCCTTCTGTTGTTTCCATAGGCACTAAACACAGAGTTCAGAGTCCATTGGAAACGCAGCCAAGCATGATCAGCATGAACAGGCCTAAGATGGAATCCAGGCCCTATGAATTCCTTCTTCAGTCCCTCTCCAACAGGATTGGCTGCTTCCTCTTGGTCTTCAAAGCTCATGAGGTCTTTTTTGTCAGTGTCAAGCATCCAGCATAGAGCCTGAATGAGGAGGGGTCTAGCAAGTGGTTGTTGAATGAATTACTAACTACATCTAAGGCTGTCTTGAGTTGGGTTTAGTGCATGAATATCTCTGTATGTTTCTATTTATAATGTTTTATAAATATGCATTCTACTGAATATGGCTATGAAGCCTATGGCAGAGTGAGAAATAAAATGAGTTGAGTGATCTAAAAAGGACTTCACTTACAATACTGTCAGTTTCAGATTTAGGTATGTAAACAGGTTTCTTTTAAAACATACTTAGACATTGTCATAGACTCAAGTAGGAAGACAACAATGTTTTATAATCCAGTACATCAAGGCGCTATACTTTGCATAAATATTATCACATTTAATTGTCACAAGGAGTCTGTGAGATACTATTCTGCCAATTTTGCAGAGATAAAGAAACTGAGGTTGAGAGAAACTCTTTCATTAGTAAAAATACTGTTCAAGCTTAGATCTTTCTGACTCTAAAGACAGTGCCCTTTAAATAAACTGGTTAGCATTTTTAGTGATTCATATCTTAGTATGAATTATTTTATTCAGATATATTTCCTGAATATAACATATCAATCTCCCCAAGAAAGGGGACGTTTGAAGAAAGGGAAGAGAGGTGAACAGTTTTAAAGAAGCAAGTAAGAACAGAAATCTGGGGTACTTGGTGAAGCTTTGTAAAGAGAGCACTGTACTTTAGCTACCTGTTGTGAAGAACTGACTCATTTGAAAAGACCGTGATGCTGGGAAAGATTGAAGGCAGGAGGAGAAGGGGACAACAGAGGATGAGATGGTTGGATAGCATCAGCAACTCAATGGACATGAGTTTGAAACTCTGGGAGTTGGTGACGGACAGGGAGACCTGGCATGCTGCAGTCCATGGAGTTGCAAAGAGTTGGACACGACTGAGTGACTGAACTGAGCTGAACTGTAAAGAGAGCATGAAGTTTCAAGATGCTTCGTATATTTGTGATTCTATTGAGGTTAAGGAGGGCATCATGTGGGAAAGAAAGGAGAAACACTGAGGGGAAGAAAGACATTCTTTTACAATTTGCCATATTTGATTTTAATAGTGGGAAACAGATCAGCACATCTTTAAATAAGGAAGTGATGCTAAATGCATCCTTGTTTGGGAAATTACTCCTAATTTATATTAGTTAACTTAAACAAGTGCTCCAGGGTCCAGCCCCAGTGGATCCAGGGATATTCAAAGTGGGGACAGAGCGGGTGAGATAGGACAGGACAGGATAGCTCAGGACAGGATAGGATAGTAGGAAATTAGTAGAAAAATAGAAGGCTGAATAACTTGGTTTATGGGGAAAGCCAATAAAACCTCAAGACAAGAGGTTTGCACCATCTACGTGGGCCACCGGCGTCCACTTGGGTCTCTAGAGGGGACCCCACCGTGGGCCCTCTTTTCTTGCGGAACTTATAGCCAGGGCAAATAAGTAGACGTGGTGAGCCTCCTGCTCCAGATGGGAATTCAACCTGGAATTAAAGTACAAGAGGACAGAGACAGAGAGACATGGGGGGAGCCAGATATCTTTAAAGAAGAAGCTCGGGAAAGCAAGTCACTTGAGAAACTGGTCTGTGAAGCTGGTCTGAGATAAGCTGGTTCTGAAAAACTGCTCAGAGAGAACTGTTCCCGAGGAAACCGGCTCCGGCTCCCAACTTTATTTTTCACATGTCCTTTTTATACAATGAAAATCAGTAAGTTTCACAAATTTTGGCAACGACAGCAGTCCTGACTCTTATCGAGAGTAGGCTTAGTCTCTGCATACCTAATTGTATACACGAGTCTTAGGTAATTTACATCATCTTCCAGCCAAAAGGCCAATTTGACAATTTACAGCTCTTTTCTGATAAGTGTTATTTCTTCCAAGGTCTGGCACCATTCTTGGGAGGCACTAAACAAGTTACATTCTTATATAGCAAGGACAGCAAGCAAGAAAGCAATTGACTCAAAGGCCTAGTGTTGCTAACATCAAAAAACTATTACATATCTATTCTCAAATATTTGTATAGCAGAAACTTCCAGGTGAAGATAAGGAGGTCTGGCAGCGTCACTGAGGCACAGTGAAATTTATCCTTAGAAAAGGTTTATAACTTTAAAACACTTCAAGGCCTTTTGCCCCTCACAGCTGGGCGTTGCGAGCAATTCACAAGCTTGTAAAAGGTCAGGGGAACCTGTTTAGGCAGGCTAAAGCATTATCAAAGGGGTGTAGGGCTGCAACACTCCCTTCAAATGCAGGAGACTAAGACTCTGAATTAACTCTTTCCAAGAAACTGGCAGAGAACAGTGGAGAAACAGACAAATACAGAACAAATTTTTATTATTGGCGCACATGCTCAGGAAAAACCAGGGAGAAATCTGATGACTCAGATTGCTCTGCCATCGGAGTGTGCCTCGTGACTCTGTCACGGGTGGGATTCCTCACGCTGGCTCCCAACACAAGTGTATATTTTCTTCTCTAAAATTCATCTCATCTGTTCATTCTTTAGTTAGAGCTTGCATGAGGAAGTAAATCATGATTAAGAAGAATATGAGTGGGAAAAAAATGTCAGATTTGGAACAGAGGACTGAAATTTTCTTTGCATGGGACCAAGGGCAAGCTGTAGGTCTACTTCAACTCTAGTAACTTGGCTTTTTGAAATGAGAAAGGCAGATTCACTCACTCATTCAGGAAGCCTAATGGGGCACAATATAAAGTCCAGATCTCTTTTAGGCACGTGTGTTTATGAATAAGCAGTTGTAAGGAATAGATAAAGATGTGGCATATATGTACAATAAAACATTACTCAGCCATTAAAAAGGAATGAAATTGTTCCATTTGCAGAGACATGGATGGATCTATCAATTGTCATGCACAGTAAAGTAAGTCAGAAAGAAGAAAATAAATATTATATATTAATGCATATATATGGAATCTAGAAAATAATGATATGAACAAACCTATTTGCAAGGCAGAAATAAAGACGCAGCTGTAGGGAACAAATGTATGGATACCAAGAAGGGAAGGGGGTGTGTAGCATAAATTGGGAGACTGGGATTGACATATATACACTACTATGTAAAATAAATAACTAATGAGGGCCGGGGCTTCTCAGGTGGCACTGGTGGTAAAGAATCTGCCTGCCAATGCAGGAGATGCATGAAACTCCAGTTCAATCCTTGGGCTGGGAAGATCCCTTGGAGTAGGGAATGGTACCCCACTCCAGTATTCTTGCTTGGAAAATTCCACGGACAGAGAAGCCTGGTGGTCTACAGTCCATAGGGCTACAAAGATTCAGACACGGCTGAGCAACTGAGCACGCAATGAAAACCTACTTTATAGCATAGGGAATTCTATTCAATGCTCTGTGGTGACCTAAATGGGAAGGCAATCCAAAAGAGAGGAGATATATGTGTATATATGGATAACTCAGTTTGCTGTATAGCAGAAACTAACACAACATTGTAAAGCAATATACTTTAATAATTTTTTTTTAAAAAAGAAGCAGTTTTAAGCACCACTCATTACTCAGTAAGTTTTTCTGTTTCTGTAGAACAAATCATAATATAGGAACTACAAATATATGCTAAATTTTAAAAAATTGGACTCCTTTCCTACAACTATTAGTCTGTGTCTTATATTAGAGCCTCTAACAGTGTTAATGTGTGCAGAAAATGGATGGTACTTGAAGATATTCCATCAAATGTTACAAGCACCAGTGGTTAAAAGTCCTGGAAGAAGAGCCTTCTCGGATTCAACTAAGGCTCTAACACTTACTGGTTGTATGACTTCAAGCAAGTTACTAAACATTTCCAAGCCTCAAGTACGTCATCTGTAACATAGGGTGATTATTTTACCAAAGTTGTGAGATTCTTATTGGAAGATTAAAGAGGATAGCCCATGTACTATGCTCCATGTAGTGCTTAGCATGTATTGAGCCCTCAGTAAATATTGCCTTCTTTGCCCAGAAATGAATTTTGAAGTTTTAAATGATCTTTAGTGCTTTCCAGGTGGCACCAATGGTAAAGAACTTGCCTGCCAATGCAGGTCAGACATAAGGGATGGAAGGTTCAATCCCTGGGAAGATCCCCCGGAGGAAGGTATGGCAATCCACTCCAGTAGTCTGCCTTCAGACTCCCATGGACAGAAGAGGCTGGAGGGTTACTGTCCATAGGGTCGCAAAGAGTTGGACATGACTGAAGCCACTTAGCCCGCATGCACCCACAAATTTTGGTTCATTCTTATAGGTAAAGTTCCTTCAGGAGTTCTGTGTCTGTGTGTGCGCGCGCACGCGCGCACTAAGTGGCTTCAGTTGTGTCCAACTCTGTGCGACCCTACGGACCATAGCCTACCATGCTCCTCTGTCCGTAGGATTCTCCAGGCAAGAATACTGCAGTGGGTTGCCGTGCCCTCCTCCAGGGGTCGTCCCGACCCAGGAATCAAACCCACATCTCTTAAGTCCAACCTGCATTGGCAGGCGAATTCTTTACCACCAGCACCACCGGGAAAGCCCCTCTACTTCTCCTCCAGTTTCAGTTTCAGTTTAAAATCCAGAGTTTAAACTGAAACCTACACTAACTTTTAGGACAAATTTGATGGCAAAACATGGATAGTTTAGTTTGGAGATAAATTAGAATTGACCAAATAGGAACCACTTTACAACCTTCTATGATTCTTATATAGACACAGTGAATGGAAATTCACTTGTTTGCCCAGAAGAGGAATAGGACAGGTTTTGTCCATAGAGTTAGACTTGAAAGGGAAAGTTTCTCCGTCGTGTCCAACTCTTTGCGACCTCATGGACTATACAGTTTATAGAATTCTCCAGGCCAGAATATTGGAAAGGGTAGCCTTTCCCTTCTCCAGGGAATCTTTCCAACCCAGGGATCAAACCCAGGTCTCCCACATTGCAGTCAGCTTCATTACCAGGGAGCTATCAGGGAAGCCCCAGAGTTAGGCTTAAATATACTTTATTCCAGATGGCTGAAGACTGAGAAATTTCATAAAGGGAAGAAATTATCCCCCAAAGAATTAATATCCAGAGATACTGCAGTTGACCTTAATACAGACTCCTATTAATAACATAAATATGAGTTTTTGAATCTACAGGAAACATGAAAATCACCCTTCCATATTTAGTCCTCTTCAAAATATACCAGAAAGTTCTCTGCCCTGGGGCCCTCTGCACATGCACTTCTGACATGAGAAGACCCCCAAGAGAAGAGAAAATCATGAAGACTTGTGCTCTGCTGAAGATTTTATAATCTCCAGTCAAATTTGTGTCATTCTCAATCCAGGCAAACACTAAATGGGTTTGAGGCTCTACCCACCTATCCCATTTAAATGCAGTATTTACAAGTCTTCAACAACTATTAAAAGGTATTTTAATAGACTAATTTTGTTACATGATGCCAAGTATATTGTTTCAATTGTTGCTGCTAGTTTGGAATGTGATGTTTTATTTATTTTTGCTGTCTCTTTAATTGCCATGTACATTATTCATAAGTTTCATTGCTTCAAAACTCAAACAATAATGGTCTTCCTTCTGCCACTTGTGCCAACACATCACTGTTTGCGCTAATGGGAGTAAGAAGACAGCAAATCCAAAAGCTAACTGGGCTTAGTTCTTGTTCTAGTTTCTTGAGGTATAAAGTTAGGTTGTTTATTTGAAATCTTTCTATTTTCTTAATTATGCATTTAACATTATAAACTTTCCTGTTAGAATTGCTTTTGCTGCATCCCATAGGTTTTGTTATATTGTCCTCCTATTTCCATTTCTTTCAAAATATTTCTTGATTTTTTTTTTTATTACTTCTTTGACCCATGGGTTAGCTGAGTATGTTGTTTAATTTCCACATATTTGTGGATTTTCCAACTTTCTTCCTGTTGATTTCTAGTTTTATATCATGTGGTCAGAAAAGATACTTGTTATGATTTCAGTCTTCTTAAATTTATTAACATTTGTTTCATGTTTTATCAGATAACCTACTCTGGAGAATGATCTGTGTGTACTTGAGAAAAGTGTGTGTTCTGTTTCTGTTAGATGATATGTTCTATACATGTCTATTAAGTCCACTTGTTCAAATATTTGGTTTAAGTTCAATATTTCTTCACTGATTTTCTGTTGGGATAATTTAGCCATTGCTAAAAGAGGGGTATTAAAGCCCCCGCTATTATTATATTATTGCCTATTTTTCCCATCAGATTTGTTAATAATTGTTTAATATATATAGGTTGGATATGGGTATATATCTTAATACATGTTAGGATGGTATATATGTTGGTTGCAGATGTATTTACTTGTTATATCTTTTCTATGAATTAATCCCTTCATCATTATATGTTGTTGTAACTTTTGTCTTGTTACCAATTTTGTCTTAAACTGTTTATGTGGGTCTTTTCATAGTCTCCTTCTTTTGCTCTCATAATTCAGCCTAAGGGATTAGGAAGTTGGGAAGCAGGTGGTCTGCAAAGGACCTTTGTTTTCTTTAATCTCCAGTGTTTTTTCCTTAGGAAAAATTAAGGTAAAATTTGCTAACGACACCTTGTGAAAACAACAGTGCAATAGGATGACTATAATCATAATCAGTTTCATTAATATAGTCCTAATATCCTTTGTGAAACACTTTACTAGTTGTACATTTATTTCTTTTCTATATGATAATAGCCTAATTCTACAATCTTAGGTCCTTAGGCTAACAGTCTAGGTTTCAGTTTTTCCATGAATATTCAGGGAAAGCTTTTTATGTTTTATTCGTATAATTTTGATGATTTCATGAAAAGATACAGTATATGAGAGGAGCAAGTTTTAAGCAAGTTCAATTTTTGTACAGGAATCAGAAATTCAAATTTAAGATATATGAACACTTTCCTGGTGATCCAGTGGCTAAGAATCTGTGCTCCCAATGCAAGAGGCGCAGGTTCAATTCCTAGTCAGGGAACTAGATCTCACATGCTGCAACTAAGCACACGTGCTGCAACCACTGACGTGAACTCTAGAGCCCGTTAGCCGCAACGAACACCCAACACAGCCAAAATTAAATAAATAAATAAGATGCATGAAAATCTGGAAAAAAGAACATTGCACTTTTCCTCTCTTTTTAACGCTATTTCTCCTTTTTGGTAATAATTCAGAATCAACATTATGAACAATCATTGTCCTTTTTATATGTACTTAACTCTCCTACTTGATGTTCCCAATCATTCAGTTCAGTCGCTCAGTCATGTCCGACACTTTGCGACCCAATGGACTGCAGCACCCCAGGGCTCCCTATCCATCACCAACTCCCTGAGTTTACTCAAACTCATGTCCATTGAGTTGGTGATGCCATCTAATCATCTCATCCTCTGTCGTCCCCTTCTCCTCCTGCCCTCAATCTTTCCCAGCATCAGGGTCTTTTCAAATGAATTAATTTTTCACATCAGATGGCCAAAGCATTGGAGTTTCAGCTTCAATATCAGTCTTTCCAATGAGCATTCAGGACTGATTTCCTTTAGGATGGACTGGTTGGATCTCCTTGCAGTCCAAAGGACTCTCAAGAGTCTTCTCCAACAACATAGCTCAAAGAATCAGTTCTTTGGCACTCAGTTTTCTTTATAGTCCAACTCTCACATCCATACATGACTGCTGGAAAAACCGTAGCTTTGACTAGGTGGACCTTTGTTGGTAAAGTCATGGCTCTGCTTTTTAATACGCTGTCTAGGTTGGTCATAACTTTTCTTCCAAGGAGTAAGCGTCTTTTAATTTCATGGCTGCAGTCACCATCTTCAGTGATTTTGGAGCCCCTCAAAATAAAATCTGTCACTGTTTCCACTGCTTCCCCATCTATTTGCCATGAAGTAATGAGACTGGATGCCATGATCTTAGTTTTCTGAATGTTGAGCTTTAAGCCAACTTTTTCACTCTCCACTTTCACTTTCATCAAGAAGCTCTTTAGTTCTACTTTTCTTTCTGCCATAAGGGTGGTGTCATCTGCATATATGAGGTTATTGATGTTTCTCCTGGCAGTCTTGATTCCAGCTTGTGCTTCATCCAGACCAGCATTTCTCATGATGTACTCTGCATATAAGTTAAATAAGCAGGGTGACAATATACAGCCTTGATGTACTCCTTTTCCTATTTGGAACCAGTCTGTTGTTCCATATCCACTTCTAACTGTTGCTTCTTGACATATATACAGATTTCTCAAGAGGCAGGCCAGGTGGTCTGGTATCCCATCTCTTTCAGAATTTTCCACAGTTTATTGTGATCCACACAATCAAAGGCTTTGGCATAGTCAAGAAAGCAGAAACAGATGTTTTTTCTGGAACTCTCTTGCTTTTTTGATGATCCAGCAGATGTTGCTCATTTGATCGCTGGTTCCTTTGCCTTTTCTAAAACCAGTTTGAACATCTGGAAGTTCACAGTTCACATATTGCTGAAGCCTGGCTTGGAGGATTTTGAGCATTACTTTGCTAGCATGTGAGATAAGTGCAATTGTGCGGTAGCTTGAGCATCCTTTGGCATTGTCTTTCTTAGGGATCGGAATGAAAACTGACCTTTTCCAGTCCTGTGGTCACTGCTGAGTTTTCCAAATTTGCTGGCATATTGAGTGCAGCACTTTCACAGCATCATCTTTTAGGATTTGAAATAGCTCAACTGGAATTCCATCACTTCCACTAGCTTTGTTCGTAGTGATGCTTCCTAAGGCCCACTTGACTTCACATTCTAGGATGTCTGGCTCTAGGTTGATGATCACACCATCATGATTATCTGGGTCATGAAATTCTTTTTTGTATAGTTCTGTGTATTCTTGCTACCTCCTCTTAATATCTTCTGCTTCTGTTACATCCACACCATTTCTGTCCTTTATTGGGCTTATCTTTGCATGAAATGTTCCCTTGGTATTTCTAACTTTCTTGAAGCAATCCTAAACATTACTAGATTTGAAATCAAATTAATAAAGCTTATCTGTGCATGTTCAAAGTAAAAGTAAACAGTTTCTGACAGAGTATTCAAGTGAATCTTCAATGTATAAAGTGCCTGTGCTTTAAGTCTATTGATTTTATGACATCCATCCAGTCCACAACTTCATTATTGATCTTCATGCCAGTTCTAGTTAAATAAAGATTCTGAAAGAAAAATTATTAGGTTAAAATCCAGGGAAAGATTTTAAATTTTAATCTTTTTGGAAAGAAATAGGCTCACTTCTTTAAGAGTGTTGTATTTCCCCTGATTTTCAAAACAACTTTACTTTAATCTGACATTCCATAAAAACTATAAATCTATGAATCACGCTCAATTTGACATTCCATTGAATTGGACTTATTCCATTGAGTAAGACCATATGTGTATGGTCTTATTAGAAAATAAACTACTAAATTTATTTTGAAGCATTTTTATACTCATTTGGCAATTAAATGTCTCACCTAATCCAAAATTTACTTGACTAACTAATATAGGTCACCTTTTCCTTTCTCAGAGAAGTCAGACAAAGCATATATTATTCCTTCATTCAGTGCATCATTCTGGCATGTCTTTGGTTAGGTATGACTCACTGAACAGACAGGCCATCTTTCACTACTGAAAAGAAGACTTGTTTAAACAGAGCATTGTTAATCTTATTTAGTTAAAACAGATAGCTACCCGGATGACTATTCTGCTGTTCTTTTACTGTGCATTTATACCTCTGAGTCATACCTAGGAGTTACAGCATGGGGTCATTATACAATCAAATATGTAGAGAAAATAATAGAAGTAAAGTGGAAAATAATTTCACCATGATCAATAAAAAGTATGTGATGTTAAACAATGCATTATTATTTATCATAAAACTGCAGGACTATTTTAATGCTCACAAACTTACAGCCACAGTATTTTGTAATGTCAGGCAAGTGAATTAACTCTTGAAGATAATTTTGTCTCACAGTCAAACTGCAAATTTCAGTTAGGAGACTTGAGTTAGAATATCTTTTTCATACCTCTTGGTTATTGTTTTTTCTTATACATCTCCAGTTTCACTTTTTTCTTTGGCCAAATGGAGATATTGCAGTGTTTGTTTGTCTTGTTCCAAGAAATTGTTAGAATGAGAACTGTTTATGTGTATAAAGTGATCATAAATTCCTCAGACTTGGTGACTTGCCAAGCAGACCACTAGGTAGGGCCTATTGTAAACAATGCAAAAAAAAAAAAAAAAAGAAGTCGCTCAGTCGTGTCCAGCTCTTCGTGATCCCATGTAGCCTACCAGGCTCCTCTGTCCATGGGATTTTCCATGCAAAGTACTGGAGTGGATTGCTATTTCCTTCTCCAGAGGATCTTCCCAACCCAGGGATCAAACCTGGGTCTCCCACAATGTAGACAGACGCTTTACCGTCTCAGCCACCAGGAAAGTCCAATGCAAAGAAACTGATAAAATGCAGCAGAGTTAAAAAGCAATTGGCTACTTACTGTTGACTTGATTAAATATTTGATATACAAAATATCTTTACTTATATTTCTCAAGTGAAAAATGATCTGCCTTGTGGTATTATTGTGATCGCTAATCATAAATAAAACATAATCACAATAAAACAATATTCAAAGTACCAATGAAAGAAAACAGTTTATGGACTTTTTTTGAAGAGCATACAAAGTGTTACTCAAAATTAGAGAAAGAAAAAACACCTGGCCATATACTAATAAAATATTACTAATTACTTGGCATAACATACATTATTTTTTAAAGTTTTTAAATGATATTAATAAAATACTGTATATCTTCACT
The DNA here is from genome assembly GCA_006408695.1 of Aepyceros melampus. Taxonomy (NCBI): domain Eukaryota; kingdom Metazoa; phylum Chordata; class Mammalia; order Artiodactyla; family Bovidae; genus Aepyceros; species Aepyceros melampus. Next base: position 183,917 of record SJXQ01006633.1, read on the forward strand.
TTGTTTTGTTTCACTCCCAGTTATATATAGTATTAGAATTATATGGCTATTATATATGTGTGTGTGTGTGTGTGTGTGTGTGCTTATTCACTCAGTTGTGTCTGACTCTTTGCAACCTCTTGGAACTGCAGTCCACCGGGCTCCTCTGTCTATGGGGATTCTCCAGACAAAAATACTGGAGTGGGTTGCCATGCCCTCCTCCAGGGGGTCTTCCCACCCCAGGGATTGAACCCAGGTCTCCCACATTGCAGGTGAATTTTTTACTGACTGAGCCAGCATGGAATCCCAGTGAATACCTACAGTTTGGTATATTGATATATATATAGTGAATATAGTTACAACCCTATGGATGGTAGCCTGCCAGGCTCTTCTGTCCATGGGATTTTCTAGGCAAGAATAATGGAGGGTTTGCCATTTCCTCCTCCAGGGAATCTTCCTGACCCAGGGATCGAACTCTTGTCTCCTGCGTTCTAGGCAGGTTCTTTACCCTTGAGGCAGGGAAGGCCCAAATATAGTTATATATATGCTGGGAGGGATGGGGGCAGGAGAAGAATGGGATAACAGAGGATGAGATGGCTGGATGGCATCACTAACTCGATGGACGTGAGTCTGAGTGAACTCCAGGAGTTGGTGATGGACAGGGAGGCCTGGCGTGCTGTGATTCATGGGGTCGCAAAGAGTCAGACACGACTGAGTGACTGAACTGAACTGAACTGATATATATATATATATATATATAGTTATATATATATATATAATTTATGTGACATGGTGATTCAGTGGGGAAAAGTATTTATTTACTCAGTAAAAATTCATCACATGTATAATGGATGCCAGGAAATATACTAAGATCAACACAATTCTTGCCCTTACATTATTTATTTTTTAACCAGGAGAAACATTGTACAAATAAAAAACTAAGAAATAGCTTAGAAATGCTTTTTTAGAACTGGTTTAGGAAAGCACCAGAGTTATGGGTGGAATGAGTAAGAGAAGAAAGTGTGGAAAATAAAAGCATTCTAAAAGTTTCTTTTTCAGTGTAGGAGATAGACAAATTGTTGGGGAAAGTATAAGAATTGTAAAAATTTAAATTAATAATACAGAAATATTAATTTATTTGTGACTCTTAAAAATAGAAAGCTAACCATAGGGCATAAGAGAAAGAGAGTGTCTACTTGTGGTCATGTGACTAAGTTATCATCAGTGGATTGTATAGAAGTGACATGAAAAATCTCTGCTATCAATTAAAGAAAAAGTGATTTTCCTCTTTCTGCAAACTGAATACAAACATGTTCACATGTCAGTTTTAGCCATAAAGTTAAGAATAAAATCTGAGATGTGATGAAACAACAGAATGGAAGGAACTTGGCTACCTCGACAGCTACATGGAACAGAGTTACCTTGGAAAACAGAATCGTCTATTTGGGGACTATTATGTTACATATGAAAGAAAGAAATGGTTCTTTTAATAAAGCCACTGTATTTGGGAGTCTCTGTATTACTACAGCTTAGTTTTGCCATAACAGAGAAATTAGTACTAAAAGTGAGGTGCAGCCACTCAAAAACAGATGCAATATCGGCCTGAATATACAACAAGAGTATACATATAGTAGACTGCGAAGATGGTTACCCTTGTTCGTGCTGTGAAAACATTTGGTAAAAGTATTGATATTACATGCGATCTTTTGCAAGACAAATTTCCCACTGAGGTTGCACTTTTAGGTGAAGTAGTTGGAAATTTCTGGCATGACAAACTGAGAATGATGGTTACAACATAGGAGTCAGAAAACAGAAAAGCTCAAGACTAAAAAAGTACAAAAACAAAAAACGGTGAGTGAGGTTCTTGGAGCATACAATACGCTGTAAGCAAACAATCTTTGCAAAAGCAAAACAAATACGCTATAAGCAAAAAACACAGATTACTGTGTTTTTAAGGGATTGTGTTACTAAATTAGCCATCACCCTAGCCTGCAAAGCCCAGACTTCAAGGTCTGAAGCAGTCCTGAAGGAATGCATACTCTCCAACATTCACTTAGAGAGTCACCATGGAGTATTAGAGACATGGGGGCTTCCCAGGAAGCTCAGGGGTAAAGAATTTGCCTGCTGGTGCAGGAGATGCAAGAGTTCTATCCCTGGGTCTGAAAGATCCCCTAGAGAAGAAAATGGCAAGCCACTCCAGTATTCTTGCCTGGAGAATCCCATGGACAGAGGAGCCTGGCGGGCTACAATCTATGTGGTCACAAAGAGTTGGACACAACTGGGCGACTGAGCACATGTGCACACACACATTCAGTTCAGTTTAGTTCAGTGCCTGCAGCACGCCAGGCCTCCCTGTCCATCACCAACTCCCAGAGTTTACTCAAACTCATGTCCATTGAGTGGATGCCATCCACCCTCTCATCCTCTGTCGTCCTCTTCTCCTTCTGCCCCCAATCCCTCCTAGCATTAAGTTCTTTTCAAATGAGTCAGTTCTTTGCAACAGGTGGCCGAAGTATTGGAGTTTCAGCTTCAGCATCAGTCCTTCAAATGAATATCCAGGATTGATTTCCTTTAGGATGGACTGGTTGGATCTCCTTGCAGTCAAGGGACTATCAAGAGTCTTCTCCAACACCATGGTTCAAAAGCATCAATTCTTTGGCGCTCAGCTTTCTTTATAGTCCAACTCTCACATCCATACATGACTAATGGAAAAACCAAACCATAGCCTTGACTAGATGGACCTTTGTTGGCAAAGTAATGTCTCTGCTTTTTAATATGCTGTCTAGGTTGGTCATAACTTTTTTTCCAAGGAGTAAGCATCTTTTAATTTCAAGGCTACAGTCACCATCTGCAGTGACTTTGGAGCCCAAAAAAATAAAATCTGTCACTGTTTCTACTGTTTCTCCATCTATTTGCCATGAAGTGATGGGACCGGATGCCATGGTCTTTGTTTTCTGAATGTTGAGCTTTAAGCCAACTTTTTCACTCTCCTCTTTTACTTTCATCAAGAGGCTCTTTAGTTCTACTTTCCTTTCTGCCATAAGGGTGGTGTCATCTGTGTATCTGAGGTTATTAATATTTCTCCTGGCAATCTTGATTCCAGCTTGTGCTTCATCCAGACCAGAGTTTCTCATTACGTATTCTGCATATAAGTTAAATAAGCAGGGTGACAATATACAGACTTGACGTACTCCTTTTCCTATTTGGAACCAGTCTGTTGTTCCATGTCCAGTTCTAACTGTTGCTTCTTGACATATATACAGATTTCTCAAGAGGCAGGTCAGGTGGTCTGGTATTCCCATCTCTTTCAGAATTTCCCACAGTTTGTTGTGATCCACACAGTCAAAGGCTTTGACATAGTCAAGAAAGCAGAAATAGACGTTTTTCTGGAACTCTCTTGCTTTTTCAATGATCCAGCGGATGCTGGCAATTTGATCTCTGGTTCCTCTGCCTTTTCTAAATCCAAGTTGAACATCTGGAAGTTCATGGTTCACTTATATTTGAAGCCTGGCTTAGAGAATTTTGAGCATTACTTTGCTAGCGCGTGAGATGAGTGCAATTGTGTGGTAGTTTGAGCGTTTTTTGGCATTGCTTTTCTTAGGGATCAGAATGAAAACTGACCTTTCCAGTCCTGTGGCCACTGCTGAGTTTTCCAAATTTGCTGGCATATTGAGGGCAGCACTTTCACAGCATCATCTTTTAGGATTTGAAATAGCTCAACTGGAATTCCATCACCTCCACTAACTTTGTTCGTAGTGATGCTTTCTAAGGCCCACTTGACTTCACATTCCAGGATGTCTGGCTCTAGGTTGACGATCACACCGTCATGATTATCTGGGTCGTGAAGATATTTTCTGTACAGTTCTTCTGTGTATTCTTGCCACCTCTTTATATCTTCTGCTTCTGTTACATCTATACAATTTCTGTCCTTTATTGAGCTCATCTTTGCATGAAACATTCCCTTGGTATCTCTAATTTTCTTGAAGAGATCTCTGCTGCTGCTGCTGCTGCTGTCGCTTCAGTCGAGTCCGACTCTGTGCGACCGCATAGACGGCAGCCCCATTCTCTTGCTTTCCTCTATTTCTTTGCACTGATCACTAAGAAAGGCTTTTTTTTTTAATCTCTCCTTGCTATTCTTTGGAACTCTGTATTCAAATGGGTATATCTTTTCTTTTTTCCTTTGCTTTTGGCTTCACTTCTTTTCAGAGCTATTTGTAAGGCTTCCTCAGACAGCCATTTTGCTTTTTTGCATTTCTTTTTCTTGGGGATGGTCTTGATTCCTGTCTCCTGTACAGTGTCACGAACCTCCGTCCATAGTTCATCAAGCATTCTGTGAGATCTAGTCCCTTAAATCTATTTCTCACTTCCACTGTATAATTGTTAGGGATTTGATTTACTTTCTTCAATTTAAGTCTGAATTTGGCAATAAGGAGTTCACGATCTGAGCCATAGTCAGCTCCTGGTCTTGTTTTTGCTGATTGTACAGAGCTTCTCCACCTTTGGCTGCAAAGAATGTAATCAATCTGATTTTGGCATTGACCATCTGTTGATATACATGTGTAGAGTCTTCTCTTGTGTTGTTGGAAGAGGGTGTTTGCTATGACCAGTGCATTCTCTTGGCAGAACTCTATTAGCCTTTGCCCTGTTCATTCTGAACTCCAAGGCCAAATTTGCCTGTTACTCCAGGTGTTTCTTGACTTTCTACTTTTCCATTCCAGTCCTCAATAATGAAAAGGACATCGTTTTTGGGTGTTACTTCTAGAAAGTCTTGTAGGTCTTCATAGAATCATTCAGCTTCAGCTTCTTCAGCATTACTGGTTGGGGCATAGACGTGGATTACCATGATATTGAATGATTTGCCTTGGAGACATGAACAGAGATCATTCTGTCGTTTTTGAGACTGCATCCAAGCATTGCATTTTGGACTCTTATTGACCATGATGGCTACTCCATTTCTTCTAAGGGATTTTTGCCCACAGTAGTAGATATAATGGTCATCTGAGTTAAATTCACCCATTCCAGTCCATTTTAGTTCGCTGATTCCTAAAATGTCAACGTTCACTCTTGCCATCTCTGTTTAATCACTTCCAATTTGACTTGATTCATGGACCAACATTCCAGGTTCCTATGCAATATTGTTCTTTACAGCATCGGACCTTGCTTCCATCACCACTCACATCCACAACTGAGCGTTGTTTTTGCTTTGGCTCCATCTCTTCATTCTTTCTGGAGTTATTTCTCCGCTGATCTCCAGTAGCATATTGGGCACCTACCAACCTGGGGAGTTGATCTTTCAGTGTCCTATCTTTTTGCCTTTGCATACTGTTCATGGGATTCTCAAGGCAGGAATACTGAAGTGGTTTGCTATTCCCTTCTCCAGTGGACCACGTTTTGTCAGAATTCTCCACAATGACCCATGCATCTTGGATGGCCTACATGGCATGGCTCATAGTTTTATTGAGTTTATTGAGACATGGCCATGGTCCATGTGATTAGATAGGTTAGTTTTCTACAATGATGGTTTTCAGTCTGTCTGCCCTCTGATGGAGAAGGATAAGAGGCTAATGAAAGCTTCCTGATGGGAGAGACTGACTGAGGGGGACACTGGGTCTTATTCTGATGGGTGGGGCCATGTTTAGTAAGTCTTTAATCCAATTTTCTGTTGATGATGGAGCTGTGTTCCCTCCCTGCCATTTACCTGTGGTGGGGGGCTTCTCTGGTGGCTCAGAGGTTAAAGCATCTCCCTGCAATGTGGGAGACCTGGGTTCAATCCCTGGGTTGGGAAGATCCCCTGGAGAAGGAAATGGCAACCCACTCCAGTATTCTTGCCTGGAGAATCTCATGGAGGGAGGAGTCTGGTAGGCTACAGTCCACGGGATTGCAAAGAGTCGGACACGACTGAGCTACTTCACTTTCACTTTCAAACTACGGTGGAGGTAATGAAGATAATGGTGACCTCCCTCAAAAGATCCCATGCAGGTACTGCTACAGTCCATGCCCCCAACCCTGCAGCAGGCCACCACCGACCCACGCCTTCACTGGAGACTCCTGGACACCCACAGGCAAGTCTCCTGTGGGGTCACTGTTCCTTTCTCCTAGATCCTGGTGCATACCATTCTGTTGTGCTCTCCAAGAGTCTATTTCCCAGTCCTATGTAAGTTCTGGCAGCTCTATAATGAGGTTAATGGTGACCTCCTCCAAGAGGTTTATGCCATACCCACACCCAGAGACCCTGTTCCTGTGGCAGACCACTGCCAACCATACCTCCACAGGAGACACTCAAACACAGTTCTGTCTCAGTCTCTGTGGGACCCCTGGGTCCTGGTGCACACAAGGTTTGTTTGAGCCCTCTGAGCATCTCTGGCAGAAAGGGGTTTGATTCTAAATGGGAATTCATCCCTCCTATCATCTTGCTGGGGCTTCTCCTTTGCCCTTGGATGTGGGGTATCTCCTCACAACCGCTCCAGTGCCTACTGTCTTACTGAGTAGACATGGGGTACAACGTTTTTTTGACCTTGGACATGGGGTATCTCTTCACGGCTGCTCCAGCGCTGCGCGGCCGCCCCTCGCTGCTCCAGCGCACGTTAGAGACGTGAAACAGCTCACAGAAGGCAAGGCCAGTAAGCACATTGAACAGAAGAGCTGCTCTCAGACAGCAGAACCAGGGACAGCCAGATGGACCGCCCAAGGCCTCCACTGTCAGCAGAGATGGATAAGCAGCTCCTTTTAAGCAGAGTAAAAGTTGTGCTAGGCCATTCTTTCAAGTGTGCTCTCAAATGTTCCTTTTCCAAATTGGAGATTCTATTGCAGTCAACATGATACCTGCTCCTCTACTGTTTATTTACAGGGTGGGGGGTATGAAGAGAGAGAATATGTTGACTTGAAGAGGATTGTACTTCAATCCGAGATCCTGAACTTTGAGCTGGATGAAATAACTGCATCAGATGTTAAGACTCTCCTTGGAAAGGAGATGAGCGTGTTCTAATTATGGAAAGAAGTTTATATCTAGTGGGGTGGCTACAGCCAGAGATAGCTAGTGAAAGTGTAGTGAAATTGTTATTTGCTCAGTTGTGTCTGAATCTCTGTGACCGCTAGGCTCCTCTGCCCATGGACTTCTCCAGGCAAGAATACTGGAGTGGGTTGTTATTTCCACCTTCAGGGGACCTTCCGGACCCAGGGATCAAACCCAGGTCTCCTGCACTGCAGGTAGATTCCCTCTGAAAGCAGGAAATGAATTTCACAGGTGAAATTTGCCCTCCCAGTACCAGGAGATAGAGTAGCAGAGTTAGAGAATTATCTTATCGCCAGAGATGAAGAATTCAGAGTCAAGAAGGCTGTATAAACAAACTTTGTTACTTCTTCAGTAATTTATTACCCCAACACAAACTTCTTGTCTTGTCAGTTCTTAACAAATTTATTGTTTGTTTGTCTAAAAGGCATAAAAACTGCCTGCTTTGGTCACTTCGTTGAGTCTCACATATTTTAATGAGCATCTGTGCATACAAAATTAAATTTGTTTTTCTCCTATGAATCTGTCTTATGTCAATTTGTCAATCAGCCAGAAAACCTAGCAGGGAAGAAAGGAAAAGCTTTCCTCCTCTACAAGGATGAAACAAAATCAAAAGACAAACAGACCTAACGAAATGTTTGCAATGTGTCTGAGGTATGAAGTATTAACAGAATTAATAAAAAGAACTCCACAATTATTTTTTTAAAAGGAAAAAGTAACTCAATGAGCAAAGGATATGAATGAACAATTCCTCAAAGAAGAAACACACATTATCCATAAATATATGAAGAAATGTCTCAAAGTCAATAGTAGTTAAGGAAACAAAAATTAAAGAACAATGAGATGTCATTTTTCATCTATCAGGCAAAAATTTTAAAGAATAGTAATTTCCAGTTTTGGCAGCTAAAAAAAAAGTGGTGAATTTATGGAATGCTACTATTTCTTTGGAAAGTATCTTGGCATTACCTATTAAAGTTTCTTAAATGCACTGTTGTTTGACACAAGATTCTACCTCCTTGAAAGTGTATCTGTTGAGACAGGTTAAGTTATAATGCATATTCAAATAGATATGCCAGAAGCTTAAACCAATAGAGGTTTATTAGGGCTCCGTTGCAGTATAGATGGACTGGGAAGATTGCTGATTATAGTCACGTAAAGATCCAGGTTAAGGGGCTTCTCTGGTGGCTCAGTGGTAAAGAATCCATCTTCCAATGCAGGAGACACAAGTTCGATCCCTGGTCTGGGAAGGTTCCACATAGTGGAGAGTATCTAAGCCTGTGTGCCTCAACTATTGTGCTCTAGATCCTGAGAGCTGCAACTGCTGAAGCCTGCATGTCCTAGAGTGTGTGCTCTGCAACAAGAAAAGCCATCACAGTGAGAAGCCTGCGCGCTGGAATTAGAGAGTGGCCTCCGCTCAGCACAACTATAGAGAAAAGCCTGCACCTGTGCAGCAATGAAGACCCAGCACAGCCCAAAATTTAAAAACAAACAAATAGAATTACTTAAAAAAACAAAGACCCAGGCTAAGAAGGGCTAGTTCTCAGAAGTGACAGCCATCACCTTTGCTCACATTTGATTGGCTGAAGATGCCATGTGATCATGACTAATCGAAAAAGACCCAGGAAGGACAGTGCTACTAAATGCCAAGAAGAAGAGAGCCTTTACGATGATACTTTCAGAATCCATTCTATAGAAATCTATCTGCCTGCAAAACAAACTATGGTAATTCATATGATGGAATACTGTGTGTGTGTGAGTCACTCAGTCATGTCCAACTTTTTGCCATCCCATGGACTGTAACAGCTCACCAGCCTCCTCTGTCCGTGGAATTCTCCAGGCAAGAATACTGAAGTGGGTTGCCATTTCCTTCTCTAGGGGATCTTCCTGACCCAGGGATCAAAAGCAGGTCTCCTGCATTGCAGGCAGATTCTTTACCATGCGAGCAACCAGGAAGCCTAAGAATACTACTCAGCCATAAATAGGAACAGACTTGGTACACACAGCGGCATAGTTGAACCTCAAAAGCATTTGCTAAGTGAAAGAAGTCAAACCCCCAAAACTGTATACAGTAGAATTCCATTTATATGATGTTCTGATAAAGGCAAAACTATAGAATGGAGAGGACTTCCTTGGTGGCTCAGTGGTAGAGAACCTGCCTGCCAGTGCAGGAGATGCAGGCTCGATCTCTGCATCTGAAAGATCCCCTGGAGGAGGAAATGGCAGCCCACTCCAGTATTCTTGCCTGGAGAATCCCATGGACAGAGGAGCCTGGTGGGCTACAGTCTATGGGGCTGCAAAAGAGTTGGACATGACTTAGCAACTAAACACAATAACAAATAGCACAGGATAGAGAACTTATCAGTGGATATGTTGAACCTCAAAAGCATTTGCTAAGTGAAAGAAGTCAAACCCCCAAAACTGTATACAGTAGAATTCCATTTATATGATGTTCTGATAAAGGCAAAACTATAGAATGGAGAGGACTTCCTTGGTGGCTCAGTGGTAGAGAACCTGCCTGCCAGTGCAGGAGATGCAGGCTCGATCTCTGCATCTGAAAGATCCCCTGGAGGAGGAAATGGCAGCCCACTCCAGTATTCTTGCCTGGAGAATCCCATGGACAGAGGAGCCTGGTGGGCTACAGTCTATGGGGCTGCAAAAGAGTTGGACATGACTTAGCAACTAAACACAATAACAAATAGCACAGGATAGAGAACTTATCAGTGGATAAGGATTGGAAGGGGGAGGAAGAACTCCCTGTGAAGAGGCAAGATAAGGAAACTTGGGGAAAGAGAGTGATGGAACTGTACCCTGGGATGATTTTGATGGTGGATATGACTCAATGTATTTGTCAAAAGGCTTAGAACTAATCATTGCAGAAAGCAAAATTTACTGAGTGTAAGTTTAAAAACACATTAAAAAATAAAGAGGTGAATTGTTTTTGTTTCTGTACACAGACTTTGCTATCAGAGTAGTTTTTAGGGTGGGTGATGTTTAGCAAGTATATAATACATACATTTCAAATTTGTTCTTACTTTTTTTTTCTTAACTTTTGGCTTCACCCCATAGCATGTGGGATCTTAATTCCTTGACCAAGGACTGAACCCACATCCCCTGCATTGGAAGTCTGAGTCTTAATCACTGGACTGAAGAGGGAGTCCCCTATTCTTACTCTTAAATTTCTAAATGATTCCAAGTTGAAATTCCAAGAGAGTGTGCCTTCTCAAGTGGCCCTACCTTTCAGAGAACACTAAATTAAAATGTGAATGAATAGGACCTAGCCAGATTCTTTATAATGTGTGTTATAATATTTGCTAATTAAAAAAAAATTGTTTCTTAATTACTTAACATTTGGATTAATCCTTTTCTTCTTCCTCACAAATATCCGTTGTCACTCTCTCCCCATCTTTTTACAAGGCATCAGATTGTTCATTCACTAAGGAATCCTTGTGGGAGTGTTAAAGAACTATGAAGTATGTTCCGGGTGACTATCTCTTGCTAAATAATTTGCATAATTACATGGTTTAACTATTCAGTTTACCTTGCCTTGCTCTCCAAAGGAATAATAATGGTAATTTTTAAATTATAATCAGCTTTATTCATATTTGTAATAACTCCTCTGAAATATTTCCTCAATTATTTGAATGATGCACATACAGAAAGAATGATAAAATAATGGAAATTTTAAGCACCATGGGAGCTATTTTTCAACAAGTATTCATTTTAGATTCAGTATTCATATATTGTAACACATTTTCATTGATCAATAGCCTTGAAATATTTTAGTCACTAGCCCAAGTTCACCAATGTTAATGCAAATATTCCATTTAAAGTGTAGAGGAGGTTAATGACAGGAGCTTGAGATGGGACTCTTTCTTTCCTAATTCATAACATATTATTGTTACCAATAAGCATTGAGGGGAAAACCCTGTAGCAACTATTTAAAGGTAAAGAAAATAATAAACTATGAAAATGGATTCTAAATATGCTGGTGAGTTTCTGACTGACTGAAGCATAAAATGGTTCTGTTTTTAATACAGAATCTAGGATTTAATCTTTAGACCCAACAAGCAATTTTTCATTGCTCTGTTGGGTTTTTTTGACCTCACCACTTTACATGTGGGATCTTAGCTCCCCAGCGAGGAATCGAACCTGTGCATCCTGCATTGGAAAGGCAGAGTTAACCACTTGACCATCAGGGAAGTTCCTCAACATGCAAATTTTAGAAATGAAATATGTCTTGGATGGTGAAAGCAAAAAAACGTGTATTTGCTCAATTCATTTTGGTAGGTGTACCAGGTTATGTCAGTAGCACCAAAAGTTTATCATCTCAAGATTAGGGATAAATTGAGTTAAAGCAAAATTTCAATATTTCTAGGTCAAATGTTCTCTTTGTTTTTCCCTCTTTGCATCACAGGCACCTTCTCATTCACTTAGATTCAAAGCCACACTCTCTCTGACTCATTCTTTTTACTACTTCCTTCACCAGCACCCTGATTTCTCATTAAGTTGCCCCAGTCCTCCCTCTGCAGTATCTTCTGAATGAACCTGTTCCTTATGAGTGCCCTTCATGCCACTACAGAATTTATGGCCCTCTCTGCCTGAAGCTGAGTCTTGGTTTCCTGCCCAATATCTCTGCCTGTGGAATCAGGTCCTTCATAGACATTTTAGTCATGATCCTCAATCTGTCGTGTAGTTGGTCTCTGTTTCCAAGCCCTTCCTGTGATATTTTATGACTCAGTTCAGTTCAGTTCAGTCACTCAGTCATGTCCAACTCTTTGCAACCCCATGAATCACAGCACACCCGGCCTCCCTGTCCATCACCAACTCCCAGAGTTCACTCAAAGTCATATCCATCGAGTCAGTAAAGTCATCCAGCCATCTCATTCTCTG